>CM024754.1:150706230-151045516 GCA_014218235.1 Colocasia esculenta
AAAATATAAATTTATGGAATTATCGCTGTGTGTTGGTGCTCTAAAATAATAAATCGTGTTCATTCAATATACATCGATTTCTGCTCAAAGAGCCACATCGATTTCACACTAACAACGATTTGACAAGTTACACACGACTTGATTATGTAACGATTCGTTAAGTGAAACATCAATCTGACCACTCATCGATTTCATAAGTGAGAACAATGATTTGCTCTCATATCAATTTGGTTTTCATACGATTCGATAAGTGTCACAACGATTTGATAAGTTCCATAATGATTTGGTCTCATATTGATTTCACTCTCACAACGATTTGATAAGTGAGAACAACGATTTGGTTTTCATAACGATTTCATAAGTGAGAACAACGATTTGCTCTCATAACGTTTTGGTTCTCATAACTATTTTATAAGTGAGAAACAACGATTTGATTCTCACATCGATTTGATAAGCGCCACATCGATTTGATAAGTTACATAACGATTTATCGCTGTAATGACTCGATGAGTTCCACAACGATTTGGTTGTTGTAACGATTTGATAAGTCACAATAGCGACTTGGTCAATGTAACGATTAGATAAAGCAAACAACGATTTGCTCTTTCTTAAACATGGATCTCCTTTATGTTCAGATGTTTTAAAAATGTTTGGTGCCTAATGAAAAGTCAAAAATGCCTCCGACAGAAGATTTTCTTTTATCTCTCTAGATCTCTTCTCTCCTATCAGACAGAAAGGAGGTCACTTTCAACTTCTGGGAGAAAACGGGAAGCATAAAGTATGTGAGCTTTTCTGACAGAAACACTGATTTAGCTAAACTCTTTCTTCTATGTTTGCAGACCTCGTAGACCACCAGTGGCAGACAGTCTGAAGAGAAAAAGAATAGAAAGATCAGAAACGACTAGAAGAGCTCTAACGGCTAGAACTCCACGGATTTATTCAAAGCAGCTCATAAAAGATGAAGTAAGGCTTAAGAAGAAGTAAGAGCTTTCTTGAACATTTTTGAAAGAGTGTACAATTAGTGAGGAACCTCAACTCCACATACACTCAAAGAAAGAGAAGAGCTCGAGCCAAATCTGAAGGATCGAAAAGATATGGACAAGATCTAGAAGGGGGGGTTGAATAGATCTATACCAACTATTGCGGAAGCTTAACCAATTTAGAAAACTCTTGAATCAGAGACAAATTAAAAATAGATTTTACAGATCTGAAGAGTGATTAAGTGAGTTGTGCAATCAGAGTGAGTGACCAAGTTAATTAGATGTGAATTTGAAAGATCCTATGCATTCATCTAACGCAAAGAGAATTCAAACCACAATCAAACCACTGCACAAGATTTTTAGGTGGTTCGTAAATCACACCATGTGATTCCTACATCCACCCCTCACACAGTGAGGATCCACTAACAAACTTGGGCACACCACACCCACTGGAGCCTGACAACTCCAACAACCTGAGTTTACAACTCACACGACCTCTAGAGCAAGACTACTCTAGAACCCTGAGCAAAACTGCTCAACAACAACTTGAGTACACGACTCAAAACCACTGAGCGCAAAGGCTCACAACACTTGCTAGAAAGAACACAAGACTCAGATCCTCTAGCAATAGATCTGATCTATCAAGAGTTCATTCATGAGACTTATGCAACAACACATGCACAATCTCAGAATGACTCAGAAGAGACAAAGGAAATGACGAATTGTATAGAAAGTCCTTGCTCTTCAACTATACTCCCTTGTAGAAGATCGAATTTCGAAGAGGCTTGAATTCTTGAAGTCCTTGCCGATGCTCTGCACTCTGAACTTTGGAATCTTCCTTGAAGTCTTCTCAATCGATTGCTTCCACTTGATCTGCTTCCTTGAAGTGATCCAATTGCATCTTCAATGATCAAACTACACTTCTCATGCTTGGACAGATGAGAATTGGCTTGAGGAAACACCAGGAGAGCAGGAGCAGGGAGGAGAACTCTTCTTGCCGCCAAATGGATTTCTGGGAGGCTCTGAAAAGGTTCTCTTACGTTGGATGGCCAATAGGAGGGTATTTATACCCTAAATAGTCCAAAGGTACCCTTGGGGTACGTGGGCACACGATCCAAGGCCAATCCATTAATTCCCTAGGGTGCCACGTGTCCAGGAGAAACTTTAAGTCATAAAGTTTAGAGTGTGTCAACCTGCCCATAGGGTGTGTCGACACACTGTCCCAGACTGGGCAAAACAGTTCCCTGGGAGAGGCATCTAGTGTCGACCTGAGATAGTTCAGTGTCGACCTGCTGTAGCCAACTGAAAAACAGGCCTTCTGGGAAGGCTCTCTAGTGTCGACCTGACTGCATCTGGTGTCGACCTGATGTAGAAGCCTGTTGACATGTTTCTCTGGGAGCTGTCTCTAGTGTCGACCTGACTTGGGCTAGTGTCGACACTAGTTGACCATTTCTTCATCTTTTGGCTTAGGGCTTGGAGCATTGTGTCGACACCAGTATGGGGTGTGTCGACACTACCCTTCCAATAAAAATTTGTCCCTGAGAAATAAACATATAAATCATTAGTCCATTGATTTATCATGAATATAAATGATAAATATGTTTGGAAACATGCTTTTTAAATGTGGTCATAACATGTGTGGTGCATCTAACATGTTCCAGTTATTTTGCATTAAAATCACATCTTGTCATCATCAAAATATGAGGGGAAATGAATTATATTCACACTCAACCCAACAATCTCCCCCTTTTTGATGATGGCAACATTAAGTTCATATGAAAGTGAAGTTTCAATGAAATGTGATTTTAAACTTTTATTTACTCAACACTCAGTTTGAAAAACATTGATTGGCACTGAGTGATGTTTCATTTCCTTTTATTCATACTTGTCAAAGACCTTTGAAAAAGCTTTAGTAACATTTGAAATTTGCACACATTAGAGACACAATGTTACTAGTGATGAACTATTATCACAAAAGGCCAAGCAGCTTGACAAGCATCCATTCATTCATGACACTCATTCAAAGATTCAATCACATTCAAGAAAAAGATGTTTCTTGTCATTTTTGCCAACAAAGTCATTTCATTCAAAAAGGTATGTGCATTACAAAAGAGACACTTCAGAAAAACTTTTACAATCATCCATGCTTTCTATCTTTCTCCCCCTTTGACATCATCAAAATAAGATACATTAGGCAGGAGGTGGAGGAGGAGGAATGGGTATCAAGATAGTCTCAATATCCGTCAATCTTTTCTCCATTGAAGTCAAGCTGAACTTCATCTGAGCTTGGATAGTTGAGAGTCTTGTATGCAATAGATGTTCCATTCTTTCAGAATTTTCTGACATAGTTGCTTGAAGCACACTGAAGTCAGCTGAAATGGGCTGTGAAGATGAAGAGGAACCAGCTGTCCCACCATGTCTGTGCAAAGATTTGAATTCCTTTTTCAGATCAGACATTTCTTCATCAATATGAGCAGATAAGTTCTTCATGCTCTCCAAGTCATCTACCAGATGAGCAAAGGATAATCTGGTCTTAGAAATCTGAGAGAGTGTTTCTTTGGTGTTAAAGACATCAGCCTGGAAATTTGCCAAAATTCTCTGAAGAACCCTTTCCAACTTCTCTTGATGTTCTTTCAGTTCAATAGAAGCATCTGCCAAAGTTCCAATCAACCTATTAAACCTTTGGACTGCATGGTCTGAGGCTGCTTTTTTGCTTAATGAACTTTGCAGACATTGTATTCTCCAACCTCTGTACCTTCAATTCAAAATTCTCTGTCATTTGCTGAATAGAAGTGTTGAAGGCATCAATTTTTTCATTTAGAAATGAGTATAATTCTGGTGGTACAGAAGGTCCACCAAAGGCATAGAATGTTTGAGCTTGAGGTTGGGGAGTGAAAGAGGGAATTTCCATTTCAGGGTTTAGTGAGGAAGAGGGCTGAAGTTGAGGTGAAAGTGGAGCATTCAGGGGTACATCAACTTCATTCTCAACATGAGGCTGATCCTCATTTACTGGAAGCTGGCCCTCATTTGCTGGAGGCTGATCCTCTTGAGCTGGAGGCTGGTCCTCTTGAGCTGGAGGCTGGTCCTCTGGAACCACAGGGGCCTCAACTACAGCTGGCCCTCTCCTAACTTGGTCACCCTCAAGCCTAAATCCCATAAACTTTTGAACATGCTTGAAGCAGTATATGTTTGACTTAGGAATGGCCTGAGATTTCTCATTGTCCAAAGGCACACCGAAATGCTTAAAGACTGAAGTCAAGTGGGCTGCATAAGGAAGAGATCTATGGAGATCTTTCCTGGTTGTCTCAGAAATGATTTGGTACATTATGACATGGATGTTAACTTTGATATTTTTCTTCATGCAGTAAAGCACACATCTTTGGATATCAGTGAGTCTGTCTCTACCACCACCTTGGGGAGTGATAATGGTGGTGAGGATATGGTGAGTGAGTCTCAACACTGGAGGAAAGGTGTTAGTGTTGAACTTTGTCACATGAGTTTGTTTAATGTCAGACTCATCGGAAGGAAGACCAGTCAAAAGAGAATAGGCTTCATGAAGATTGAACTCAAAGTTGTGATAATCTGTACCAGCATCAGGAACTTTGAATAAAGTGGCAGCCACAGCAATCGGCATGACTATCTGAACACCTTTAACTTCTGACTTATACCCCTCATCATTGCATTCCAGATTTGAATAAAATTCTTGGACAAGTCTGGGGTATATGGTTCGAAATTCAGATATAAATGACATCCAAGACTGAAACTTGAAGAAATCGATGACTTCAGAGAAAGCAGCAATCAGTTCATTGTCTGTTAAATCCACTGCCCTAGGTTTGAGAATGGTCTTTCCTTCATTGACTGATTTGGTAGGAGTTGCCTCAGATGAATGGGAAGACCCAGATGATGAGGAAGATGATGACTCAGATGGTTCAGGAGAAGAAACCAAAATTCTTCTCCTAGGGGTTGTAGACCCCCGACCTCTAACAGAGGGAGTCCTACCTTGCTTGGCAGAAGGAGGAGATGCAGAAGAAGGCCCTGGCTACTCCGCAGGGTCATGGCGTTGCTTGGTTCTCCTCTCAGGTGGAGGTGCATCTTCCTCCGGAATGGGCCGAGCTGTGGCCCTGGACCTTGCTCCACGGCGAGGGGCTTGCTTGGGTGCCATGGAAGCAAGATGGAGTGGAATAGCAGAGGAGGAAGCAAAGGAATGGGAGGAAGAAGGACAAGGATGGGTTGGAGGAGGGAAAAAGGTGGAATGGGTGCCGTTTTCAAAGGTGGAAGGCGGCCATGGGTCGACCTTGCATATAAAGGAGGTTTCGGAGGTGCAATACCCCGCAGGTACAAGATGACCCTTAACCGACGCCCACGACTTGAATCAGCCTGGCAGGGGGTAAGTGTCGACACTAGAAGAGGTTAGTGTCGACCTGGGCTGAAGTGTGTCGACACTAGATTGAGGTAGTGTCGACCTGGCCTGATGAAAAATTGAGATTTGAGTATGGAAAAATTTTGTGAACTTTGGGACATCTTTATAATGATAAGCAATGGGTGGAATGATCATTTCAAGGATTTTTAAGAGGCTAAAAATTCATTTGTCATATTTTGCAGAAATTCAACACAATTCAAGTTTTACACAACATCCAACAGGATATGAGCATTCAGTGACTTGAGTCATTAAAATGATGATTTGAGGGATATAATACATCTAACAATCAACTACAAACTACCATATTCTTCAAATCCAAAGAAATAAAAACATCTTTTAGACTGAAATCAAGTGTGTTGAAAGTAAACAACTTCTTAAAAAAACTTGATGATGGATAGAGATGATTCTTTTTAAACAATTCTCCTTTGATAGACATTTTGTTTTTGAATCAAACTATCAAATGTGATAAATCTTGTTCACTCAAGAACTAATGCTTTTTTACACACCATAGTCCCTGGATACTAAAGATTTATTCATTATCAAGTCTCAAAGGGGTAAATGATGACTTTTTGACATGAAAATATACGTTTTTCAGATGCCAATATTTCCAGTTACTCAGTCATCATCAAAAAGTATAGGGCATATTTATTTTGTTTTGCATTTATTTTTGATTTTGATCCCTTTGAACAGAGATAGCAGTAATGCCTCATGACGTACATGGCACTTCATTCATTGTGAAGGTGTGTAGTTTCTCAGCATATGTGCCATTGCTCTGTTGAATTATCAGATTTTGAGAGTTTTGTAAGATAGAAATCATTTATATCCAACATCAGTTGCAAACAAAGAAATGTTTAAATTCAAGACACGCATTATCCTTCAGACTATGAAAGTGATTTGAACTTCTGTAGTGTTGAAGAATATAGGTAAGAGTTGACAAATCAATATAGTAGATCACTCAAGAAAATCATTTTAAGACTCTAGACACCTGAATGAGGACATCATGCAAGGAAATTGATGTAATGCAGGAAGAGTGTTGAATGTTTCAAAAGAGATGACTTGTGAATTCTCTAGCTCCCCCTGAGATGATGATGCCAACAATTTTTCATCAAAGTAAAGATATGCAAGTTTTTGAAGTCAGAAATGATTCTCTTTGAACAATAAAAGCTCCCCCTCAACAATTGCATATTTATTTTTTGGTACTTGGCGGAGACATATACTCTCGCATAGTGAAAGTGTCCAGACAAGCATAACTTGTCCTTTCCAAGTCACCATTTGATATACCAAGAAATTCAACACAATGTGAGTTGAAGAATCCATTGTCAAAAAGAAATGGAAGTGAAATGGAGAGAGATATGGGCAATATGAATCAAGGAAGCAAAGGATAATTATGATGCAAAGAACTCCCCCTCAAAAGATGCCTAACACTCAACCAACTCAAAAGAGAGATCAAGAAAATGGACATTTACAAAGGCCAAGCTCTCTCCTCAAAGATGAGAATCTACTGTCAGGAAGAGGTTTGGTGAAGATGTCAGCAATTTGTTTTTCAGTTTCTATGAAGTGGAGTTCAAAGGATTTCTTTGCTACCTCATCTCTCAAGAAATGATGCCTAATTTCAATATGCTTGGTTCTTGAATGCTGAATGGGGTTCTTAGACAGATTTATGGCACTTGTGTTATCACATAGAATGGGAACACAACCTAAGTCTTGGTTATAATCAAGAAGTTGATGTTTCACCCAAAGAATTTGAGTTCCACATCTACCTGCTGCAACATACTCAGCCTCTGCAGTTGACAGAGCAACTGAATGTTGCTTTTTAGAAGCCCAAGAAATTAGGCACCCACCTAAGTATAAACACAAGCACTTGTGCTTTTTCTATCTAATTTACATCCAGCATAGTGAGCATCACAATAGGCAATCAATCTAACTTGCAACCAGCAGGATACCAAATTCCTAAATCACATGTTCCAACAAGATATTTGAAAATTCTTTTAAACAGCTAACATGTGACTTTCCTTAGGATTTGATTGAAATCTAGCACACAAACACACACTAAACTGAATCAGGTCTAGAAGTTGTAAGATAAAGTAGAGAACCAATCATACCTCTGTAGGTCGTTTGGGTCTACTAACTTACCAAAGAATCTTCTTCTAGTTTAGCATTAATTGGAATGGGTGGGCTTGAATGCTTGAGGTTCTGAAATCAAACCTTTTCAAAATTTCCTTGACATATTTGGTTTGACTTAGGAAGATCCCCTCATTTGTTGGTTAACCTGCAATCCCAAGAAAAATTTTAGTGTCTCCCATTAAACTCATTTCAAATTCATTTTTCATTTGATTTGAAAATTCAGTACACAGGCTTTTATGGTTGATCCAAATATTATGTCATCAACATAAATTGGACCTGCAATTATTTATTTATTGACTGTTTTTGTGAACAATATTGATCAACATTTCCTCTAGAATATCCTTTTTCAAGTAAAAGGAACGCAAACGGTCATACCAAGCTCTTGGACCCTTGTTTAAGACCATAGAGAGCCTTATAAGCTTAAAACATTGTTAGGATGTTTTTCATTTTCAAATCCAGGAGGTTGTTTAACAAAACATTTTCCTTTATGTATCCATTCAAAAATACACTTTTGACATCCATTTGAAAAACTTTAAATTTTATGGAGGATGCAAAAGCAAGGAAATCGTAACTGCTTCTATTCTAGCTACAGGGGTATATGATTCTTCAAGTCCATTCCAAATTCTTGATTATACCCCTTTGCAACTAGCCTAGCTTTATTTCTAATGACTTGACCATTTTCATTCAATTTGTTTCTGAAAACCCATCTAAGTGCCAATGACTGTTTGGTCCTAGGTCTAGGTACTATTCCCATACTTGATTTCTTTCCAATTGATGAAATTCATCATGCATGGCATTGATCCAATCAGAACTTGATAAAACTTCATCATTGACTTTGGTTCAATTTGGGAAATTAAGCTAGTGGGTCCTCAATAGCATGCAGGATGAGTATCTATCCTAACTCTATCATGCAAATTGCCAACTACATTATCTAATGGGATCTCTCAAAAATCGATGTTCAGAAATTACCTGTTGAGGGGTACTAAATCTGAAGCAACATTACCTGATCCACTTGAAGATGGTGAATGGATGTTCAAGTTCTCACCAATGTCTTCAAGCTCCTCAACAGTTGGTGAAGAGTCCACAATGAAATCATCCTCTTCACTGTCTTGTCTTTCCCTGCAAGATTAGAACTATTAGTTGAAAAGAATTTTCATCAAAGATAACATGTGGAGATCTTCAACAGTTTTGTTTTTGAGAATGTACACTCTGAAAGCTCTTGACACTTCAGAATAGCCCAGGAAGATGGCTTCCTGACTTTTAGCATCAAACTTGTCAAGATTTTCTTATTATTGTTGTGTACAAAACATTTGCACCCAAAGATTTTTGAAGTAAGACACAATTGGCTTTTTTTTTCAATAATTCATAGGGGTTTTCCTGATTTTTGGTCTGACCAATGCTCTATTGAGAATGTAGTTTGTTGTATTTACAGCTTCAGCCTAGAAGGATTTGGGCAGATTACTTTCAAGGAGCATGGATCTAGCCATTTCCACAAGAGTTCTATTCTTTCTTTCCACAACTCCATTTTGTTCTGGAGTTCTTGGTGAATAAAAGTTGTGAAATATTTGAAGTCCGCACAAAATCAGAAAAGGATTGGTTTTCAAATTCACCCCCATGATCAGTCAAATATTTTTGATTTTATATGGAAAGTTTGTTAAGGCAGTGGTACAGAATTTCCTGAACTCAAGGCAAGTATCACTTTTGTGGGACCGAAGATAACCCATGTAAATCTGTAAAATCATCAATAATTACAAACCCATACTCTTGCCACTTAGACTTAGAACTCTTGTTGGGCCAAAGAGGTCCATGTGAAGTAGTTCTAGTGGCCTAGATGTGAGTATCTCATTGAAAGTTTTAAAAGATTCTGGTTTGTTTTCCTTGGGCACAATCCCACAACTTGATTTTCAATAATAGAGAAGATTCAGGAAGACCCTTACCCAAATTCAGCCTTAACAATTTATTCATTGTTCTGAAACTTGCATGGCCAAGTCTTTTGTGTCAAGTCCATGCATTTCATCTTTATTAGCAACAAGCAAAGATTTTCTAAAAAGTTTTTATTGAGATTGATCATGTAAACATTGTTTTCCCTTTTTCCAAAAAAATTATTTTTTATTAGTTAATGAATCAATTATCTTGCAAAAATCAGACTCGAACACAACTTTGTGACATTTGTCACATAGTTGGCTAATGCTCAGCACAATTGTAATCTAGACCATCAACTAATAAACATTATCAAAAGAGTTTGAGGAAGTTTGACCAACCTTTCCAGATCCAATGATCTTTCCTTTTTTTTTACCTTTCCCAAAAGTTACTGAACCTCCCTCCCAATCAGGAATGAAATTTGGCTTTGTCTCCATCATGTGTCGTGAACACCCACTGTCAAGAAACCACACATTTCAATTGGGTGCACGACCTTCCTGCAAAATTAATCAGTGGAAGAGAAGATTTGGTACCTAAACAGTGTTGGGACACATCGAATGTTTGGACATAGTCCCAAATCTTTCTCACCCAAATTTAATTTGTTTTTTATTTTTGTTTTATTACAGTGGTGTTCTCTGTCGTTTTCAATTTCTTCTTTCCCTTAGGAATGAAAACACCAGTGTTTTTGTTTCAGTAGGAGAGGAGTTTTTCATTTGAACATGAGAGTTTAGATGAGGAGGTGGAATCCAAGGATTTTGTTGGTACATCAAGAAATTTGGATAGAAGAATTGGGGATGATACCAAAATGGGTTTTGATACCATTGGTTCCAAGAATTGGTCCAATCACTTGATATGTTGTCTTGGAGGTCCAAGGTTTTTCATAAATGATTCCTTTGAATTTTTCTTATTTTTTCAAATTTTTATTTAGTTTTTTGGTTTTATTGTTTGTTTTTGTTGATGTTAAGCAGGCCGAGCTTCCCTTGACTGGTGTCGACACCATAGTCACCGATCCTTCTTTTTGTGGACTGGTGTCGACCTGTCAGGTGACTGTGTCGACCTGGTTGACTTCTTTTGGTTCTGTACTTTAAAATTTTTGTTGTTTTGCTTGATGTTTGTTTGATTTCAGTGTTCTCAAGACTAGACCTTTGACAAATTTAATCATGGTGCTTTATTCTTTTTCTCACCAGATTTGTCTTTTTAGGTTTTTTTTTATTAAATCCTAGTCCATGCGAATTGAGTTCATTTTAGCTCCCACAAGGCCTCCAATTGTCTTTACCTTTTGTGAAGTTTTGAATGACTTCACCTTTTCTTTCAACTGGTGTTCCAAGATTTTGATTTCTTCAATTTTTGTTGTTTATCTTTGTTTTCTTTCCAGCTTTTCAGATAGTTCTTTAAATTCATGGGTGGCCTTTTGAGAGGCAAGCTTAAGCTCATCAATTAAGTTTCAGGAGATTTTCTTTTTCTTTATAGTTCAGCTACCTCATTTTCTAATTCACAAATTCTTTTGTTTTAGAGGAATAGTTATTCATGATGTTTTCCATTTTCTTTTTGAGATGCTTGTTTTCTTTCCTTATTACAGAGTATTTTTCAACAAGCTCAGCATAACTCTTGACAATCCTCAATTGAAAAGTCTTCGAAGGATGTGCTTACCTTTCCATCTGAGCTATTCGCCATGAGCAAATTTCCTCACTTTCAGAGCTTGAGGATTTTTCTTCTTCTTCCTTTTCACTTGAGTCTTCGTCAACCAAGTGGCTACCATGGCCTTTGGCTTCTTGAACTTGTGAATCTTTTTGTGCTTTTCCTTCTTGTTTTCCGGACTTCTCCCCTTCATATGTCCTGGCTTGTTGCACCTATAACAAATGACAATTTCGTCAGTTTTTTATTCTTATTGTAATTAACATTGGAAAGGAAGTGTTTCTTTTACCTGAAGAAAATTCTTTTTCCCAGAAAATTTTCCTTTTCTATATTTTAAAGATTTTCTGAATTGCCTGGTCATGAGGGCACTCTCATCCTCATTTGACTCAGACTCATCAGAACTGGTTTTCTCCTGACTCTTGTCTTTGTTACTTGAAGAGGCCTTTAGTGCTACTGTGCTTGTGTTTTAATTATAGAGTTTCTTCATTTCATGGTTAAATTGATTCATAAGTCTTATGATGACCCTATCATTCATCCAAAGAAATTTTGGAACAATCTTTGGAGTCTTCAATGACTGTAGCCTTGGTGTGCCAAATGAAGAGTATTAAGGTAGATTTTCCTTACCAAGCCAAATCTGAATAATCCTTACCTAAGATGCCTTCAGTCCATTTACAATGATCATAACCTCGCAAACATTTCAGAAATTGTCTCATTAGATTTCATCATATAAAAATTCATATTCAGAGATAAGAATGTTAGCTTTAGTTTCTTTCACCTGAGATGTTCCCTCATAGAGTAACTCGAGTTTATCCCACATCTCTTTGGCAAATTTGCACATTGAGATTCTCGATACTCCTAGGTGGACTGCACATTGATCATGTTCATGGCACTGTAATTCCAGAGTGGCCCTCCTATCTGTCTCCTCTAGTCCAGTCTCTTCCTCCCCCTGATTCTCATAGGGACCAACTTCGACTACCTTCCATATTCGTAGTTTTGGGCTCTAAGAGACCTGCATTCTATTCTTCCAATAGGTGTAGTAGTATGTCCCATTAAAAAAGGGTGGCCTATTAAAAGAGTTACCCTCACCATGAACCCTCTGCTGAATCCATTAAGACAATTAATTGGTGCAAAGAAGAGATACTTAGCAAACAAACAAGCAAACAATCAAGACACCAGAAACAATCAGAAATTACTCAGATCAAATCAGATCAAGTGTAAACCCACTCTGATACCAATTGAAGTCGAAAAGGATGTGGACAAGATCTAAAGGGGGGGTTGAGATCTATACCAACTATTGCGGAAGCTTAACAATTTAAAAAACTCTTGAATCAGAGACAAATTAAAAACAGATTTTACAGATCTGAAGAGTGATTAAGTGAGTTGTGCAATCAGAGTGAGTGACCAATTAATTAGATGTGAATTTGAAAGATCCTATGCATTCATCTAACGCAAAGAGAATTCAAACCATAATCAACCACTGCACAGAGATTTTTAGGTGGTTCGGAAATCACACCATGTGATTCCTACATCCACCCCTCACACAGTGAGGATCCACTAACAAACTTGGGCACACCACACCCACTGGAGCCTGACAACTCCAACAACCTGAGTTTACAACTCACACGACCTCTAGAGCAAGACTACTCTAGAACCCTGAGCAAGACTGCTCAACAACAACTTGAGTACACGACTCAAAACCACTGAGCGCAAAGGCTCACAAACACTTGCTAGAAAGAACCACAAAACTCAGATCCTCTAACAATAGATCTAATCTATCAAGAGTTCATTCATGAGACCTATGCAACAACACATGCACAATCTCAGAATGACTCAGAAGAGACAAAGGGAAATGACGAATTGTATAGAAAGTCCTTGCTCTTCAACTATACTCCCTTGTAGAAGATCGAATTTCGAAGAGGCTTGAATTCTTGAAGTCCTTGACCGATGCTCTGCACTCTGAATTTTGGAATCTTCCTTGAAGTCTTCTCAATCGATTGCTTCCACTTGATCTGCTTCCTTGAAGTGATCCAATTGCATCTTCAGTGATCAAACTACACTTCTCATGCTTGGACAGATGAGAATTGGCTTAAGGAAACACTAGGAGAGCAGGAGCAGGGAGGAGAACTCTTCTTGCCGCCAAATGGATTTCTGGGAGGCTCTGAAAAGGTTCTCTTACGTTGGATGGCCAATAGGAGGGTATTTATACCCTAAATAGTCCAAAGGTACCCTTGGGTACGTGGGCACATGATCCAAGGCCAATCCATTAATTCCCTAGGGTGCCACGTGTCCAGGAGAAACTTTAAGTCATAAAGTTTCCGGAGTGTGTCGACCTGCCCATAGGGTGTGTCGACACACTGTCCCAGACTGGGCAAACAATTCCCTGGGAGAGGCATCTAGTGTCGACCTGAGATAGTTCATGTCGACCTGCTGTAGCCAACTGAAAAATGGCCTTCTGGGAAGGCTTTCTAGTGTCGACCTGACTGCATCTGGTGTCGACCTGATGTAGAAGCCTGTTGACATGTTTCTCTGGGAGCTGTCTTTAGTATCGACCTGACTTGGGCTAGTGTTCGACACTAGTTGACCATTTCTTCATCTTTTGGCTTAGGGCTTGGAGCATTGTGTCGACACCAGTATGGGGTGTGTCAACACTACCCTTGCAATAAAATTTGTCCTTGAGAAATAAACATATAAATCATTAGTCCATTGATTTATCATGAATATAAATTTTAAATATGTTTGGAAACATGCTTTTTAAATGTGTCATAACATGTGTGGTGCATCTAACATGTGTCCAGTTATTTTGCATTAAATCACATCTTGTCATCATCAAAATATGAGGGAAAATGAATTATTTTCACACTCAACCCAACAAAATCAAGAGAAGCCTTTCATAGCAGAAGTCTTCAACGCTTTCAAGTCTTCCTCTCTTCACTCTCTCTGTGTGCATCTTGTAATCTGGGGAGAGAGTCTTTTTGCTGAGAGTTTCTTTTAGTTGGATTTCATCTGTTCCAACTCTCAGCAATGTTCTTTCTTTTATAAGAAAGACTTCTGTCCAGCTGTAGGACTGTACACAGTGTAGAACCTAGCTAGGGGTTTGTGTCTAGCAGAACCGCACTGGGGTTTGTACCAGTAGGTTGGCTTCTTTACCTATAAGAGAAGTGGGCTGCCTTCTTGCCCGGGAAAGAGAAGAAGACCAGCTAAGGTGCTGGTGTTGTATTGTCCTTGAGGGGACTGTACCCTTGGTTAGAAAAATCCCAAGAGATTGCTTGGGGACTGGACGTAGGACTTCCATGTGGGAAGGGCCGAACCAGGATAAATCCCTTGTGTTATTTGTGTGATTGTTTATTTGCTTCCGCACTACTAATCTTTATCAGACTAAACTAACCATACTTTCAAGTGATAATTTTCTGTGTTTAAGTTTTTGTTTTAGATTTCAGAAAACCTATCACACCCCCCCTAGGTTAGCTTGCTGCCGTACCAAAAGGGCCAACAGTGGTATCAGAGCAAGGTTCTCTGATCATTCAATAAGATCTAACGATCTTAGAGAACATCCATGTACTACAAGAAAAAGCGAAATAGAGACCGAAATTTTCGATCTCTATTCGGTCTCTATTCGGCCCCTAAACGTCTCAGAACCGAACAGTGACCGAATTTGTCGGTAAAGAATTTCTGGTCACAAATCTATGACCGAAACAATTCGGTCACTATTCGGTCACTAAAGAGTGACCGAATAGTGACTGATATATTTCAGTCGCTAAAAGTCATTTTCAGAGACCAAACTAGACGGTCAGTAATTCGTTCACTAAATAGAGACTGATTAGTGATCGAATTCTTCAGTCACTATTCGGTCCCTAAATCAGAGACTGATCTGTGACTGAAAAAATCGGTCACTGTTAGTGACCGAAATACTTCAGTCTCAATTCGGTCCCTGTTTTAGGGACTGATTAGTGATTGAGCAATTCGGTCACTAACAGTGACCGATCTTTTCAGTCACTATTCGATCCCTAAATGAGAGACTGATCTGTGACTGAAAAAATCGGTCACTGTTAGTGACTGAAATACTTCAGTCTAAAATCGGTCCCTGTTTTAGTAAAATAACATGTCTAAATACAACAATGTCCACAACAATAATAAATGTCCACAAGACAACAATAATAAAAATATCCACAAACACAACAATAATAAAATGTCCATAAGATAATAATAATAAAATATCCACTCTAATAATAAAAATGTCCACAACACAACAATAATAAAAAGTCCACAACAATAATAAAAATATCCACAACACCACAATAATAAACTGTCCACAACAACAATAAAAATGTCAACAACAATAATAATAATGAAATGACAATCATGAATCCTCGTCCTCGTGCTCGTCTCCTCCCACGCCACCCGATGAAGGAACCTACAATACATATATAACAATAATAAGTTAAAATTGAATACTATTAAAAACAATAAATTATTTAAATTTATAGATTTTCATTCACTCACTTTCGGTCAATATTATGGTCACACTATTTTAGTCATACTTAAGTTCAATTTGAGCGTCGAGCACAAATCGGGAGTCGGAATTGAACTCCGTCAATTTCCACAAGTCACAATCATTGCCCTGGCCGTGCTAGAAAAAACCAGAGGCCAATCGGATGAGTATTTCTAATTTTGAACTCTCAAACCTAAGTTCTTTATTTAAAACTAAACTAACTTGCTTATTGTGAATTTGAGTGTCGAGCTCAAACCGGGAGTCTGAATTGAACCCCGTCAGTTTCCACAAGTCACACTCATCACCCCGACCATGCTCGAACAAATCAGAGGCCGATTGGATTAGTATTTCTACTTTTAGATCCCCAAACCTAGCTAAGTTCTTCATTTCTAAACTAAACTAACTTGCTTAATGTGAATTTGAGCGTCGAGCCCAAGCCGGGAGTCCGAATTGAACCCCGTCAATTTCCACAAGTCACACTCATCACCCCGACCGTGGCAAAACAAACCGGAGGTCGATCGGATTAGTATTTCGAATTTTGGACCCCCAAACCTAGGTTCTTCATTTTTAAACTAAACTAATTTTCTTAATGTAAATTTGAGCGTCGAGCTCAAATCGGGAGTCCGAATTGAACTCCTCAATTTCCACAAGTCACAATCATCGCCCTGGCCGTACTGGAAAAAACCGGAGGCCAATCGGATGAGTATTTCGAATTTTGAACTCTCAAACCTAAGTTCTTCATTTTTAAACTAAACTAACTTGCTTAATGTAAATTTGAGCGTCGAGCTCAAATTGGGAGTCCAAATTGAACTCCGTCAATTTCCACAAGTCACAATCATTGCCCTAGCCATGCTGGAAAAAACTGGAGGCCAATCGGATGAGTATTTCTAATTTTGAACTCCCTAAGTTCTTCATTTTTAAACTAAACTAACTTACTTAATGTAAATTTGAGCGTCGAGCTCAAACCGGGAGTCCGAATTGAACTCCGTCAGGTTCCACAAGTCACAATCATCGCCCTGGCCATGCTGGAAAAAAACAGAGGCCAATCGGATGAGTATTTCTAGTTTTTGACCCCCAAACCTAGTTTTTCAATTTTAAACTAAACTACCTTGCTTATTGTGAATTTGAGCGTCGAGCTCAAACCGGGAGTCCGAATTGAACCCCGTCAGTTTCCACAAGTCACACTGATCGCCCCGACCGTGGTGGAACAAACCGGAGGTCGATCGGCATAGTATTTCTAATTTTGGACCCCCAAACCTAACTAAGTTCTCCCTTTTTAACTAACCTAACTTGCTTAAGATGAAATTGTGCGTCGATGAAAGCAAAGTAAACTTAAACTAACTTAACTAACTTAATTGTTAAAATAAAAAAAGTAAAATAAAATAAATTTACTCACGTGAGGGGCCTGTGCTGATGTCGATGGTGCTGCCTGAGGAGGAATGTTGACCTGGGAGAGGGCCTGGGAGATAACTTGCGAGAGGGACTAGGAGAGCTGGGCCTAGATGCATTGGTCACCTGCGTCTGCATCTGGACCAGACGAGTCTCCATCGTCTAGGCCAGACGAGTCTCCATCGTCTGGGCCAGACGAGACTCCAAACCAAATATCGTATTTGCAATGAAGCCCATCATGTCACTGGGAGAAGTACCTGGAGCACCAACTCCCATGTTGAATGCACTAGTCTGTGAGGCTGAACTGGAGGCTCCAGATAACACCCTACTCGTATCCATACTGTGCCCAAAACCATACACATGGCCTTTCTTTGGGGCACCAGATGCCGTAACCCATACCTCAGGATCTAACTGCGGCTGCTCGTCCTCCCTGGCATACTTCTCTGTCATTTGTTGGCTATACGACTCCTGCAAAAAAAATGACAATTTAATATTCATCTGTAACGAGAAAAATTAAATAGTGAATATCTTGTAAATACTTACCGCAACCTCTTGGGCTCTGTCGCTAATGTATTGATCCGTTCCTTTTTTCTTATGTGTTCTATAAACACCTCCTGAAATGTCGGAGGCCTTTTAGCTCCTTTTCCTATTTGACAGAAAAAACATGACATAAATGAGTACCTATATAAATAAAAGATATCAAAAATGGACAAATTACTTACCAATCTGGACTGATGGGTCGCAAAGGAGACGGACCGACCAGTATGCATGTTGGCCTCTGGATCGGCGGCCCGATTCACCTTCATTATTGTGGATGTTTGTTGCCATCTCTCTACAGCTCATATGTTGCACAGAGTTTCCTAGTAGTCTCTTCTCATCCAACTCGGTGTCCGCTCCCTCCAAAGAGTCGGGTCTGCACTCTGAGAAACTTTCTCTGCATTATTCCTCGCATTATACAGCAAATGCTTAAATTTTTATCGGGTGGTCATCATCCATACTAATTGAGACTGCACCTCGTCCGAACGACGCGTGAATCGATGATTGCTCTATATAGATAAGAGTTAGTTAACTGAATGTAGGAATAAGAAAACAAATTAATTATAATAAGAAATTACATACCATGAACATCTGATACAACAACTCCTGGACCTCCATCGAGAAATCATTGAATCTATGAATAGGCTCAGGAAAGTGTGCTTGTATTGTTCTTGTGATAAATTGAGACGCTTGAGCGGGCTCTATTTTATCACTAATATTATGTAACTTGTTACTATGAATTTATGAACTAAATTCACCTCATTCATAAAAGATACATACATGTTATTACGTACCCATTGATCCATACCTCCCGCAGAGTGCTCTCATAAAAACTGCCACCCCCCTTCTGAGACTAACAGCATCCTCTGGCACCGAACTTGGATAAAATTACAGAACGACATAAGTAATGTACAAAAATACTAATAATGACTATACAAATACCCTAAAATTTAAATATACATACCTACTACTGTATTAGCAGAATGTGTAGACTGACCCGAGCCTGTAACATTTTAATGGCATCAGAATCAATGCACAATGAAAGTATAACTTTAAATATACATACCTGCTGTTAGAGGAGGAGACACAGAGGCTGCACCAACAGCTATAACAAGAATAGAAGGCATAAGTAATGAGGAAGTGTAAACTCACCCAAACCTATAAGAATTTTATGGCAAAAAGATCAATGCACAATAAAAGTACATCTTCAAATATACATACCTGCTGCTACAGTAGGAGACACAGAGGAAGGACCAGCAACTGTAACAATTCTAATAACATTAATAATATGTATAAATAATGACTACAAAATACTTGGAAATTGAAATATACATACCTGGTTCTCTAGGTTGAGGAGGTGCAAACTCACCCGAAGGAGGGACAGACGGAGAACCAGAAGCTGTAACAATTTTAATGGCATTAATACTATGCATAAATAATACACATAGAAAACTACACTATAAAAATATACATACCTGATGCCTGGAACAAAACCCTCCCACGGAGGCCCCTCCCAGAACGGGCGCCCAATTGTGCTCCATGCACCATATCTTCATAGGGAACATAAAATAATAATGTTCATTAGTCAATTGCTTATATTGAAAGTGAGCTACTTTAAATATACTCAACAAATGTGAAAACATTCTACCCATTTTAATTGATATCCATTTCCTCCTCAGATGATGACGATATATTTAATTCAACCTCATCTTCATCATCATCTTCACATTTATCACTGGTATATTCCTCCTCCTCATCAGAACTTTCACATTCAATATCTATTGGCCTTTCACTACTGCCTTTCATCTCACGTGGATCGACTTCTTCGACCTCATTTCCTTGAGACAAGGAAATTGGTGCTTCAGATTTGTCTTCTCCAATATGAGTTGTCAACTCTACATTTTCAACAAAGTCTTCTTGAAAGAATTCTGCGTTGACCTCTTCAGGTGTCTGATCAGTCATGTCCAATTCATATCAGAGAATAGTCATGACTTAACTCTGCAAACTACCACCAATCATTTCGTTCTTTATTTGTAGATGATGGATAGCTTGTATAGTACAACTGCTAGGCTTGTGTGGCTAAGATGAATGGCTCATAAGTATTCAATTTCAACTTATGGCTAAGATGAATGGCTCATAAGTATTCAAGAAAAATAACAGCGAAAACAAAAGTGCACTGGCCCTGTACCCTGAATTTCACCCACTTACACAACAACTAGTAGCTGATAGAAAAAGATTTGGAGGAGTCAGATTCGGAGAAATGGAGAGGGACTGCCTACTAGCCCATGGGGCCGCTGCAAATCTTCATGAACGCCTATTCACACTCAGTGACTCTACACAATTGCATGTTTGCCAAACATCTATGAAGATTCAATGTGTGTGAATAGGTGCTCATGAAGGTTCGCACAATCCCTCTCCATTTCTCCGAACTTGACTCCCCCAAATTTTTTCCTATCAGCTATTGATTGCCGTGTAAGTAGGTGAAATTCAGGAATACAGGCCAGTGCACCTTTTTTTCCTTTGAAGTTGTTCAACACCTTGCAAGAAATATTATATCACTACAAAAAAAATGACCTATAGCTTCGCATAATAACCGTAGGTATATGCCACAAAACCGAAGGTAAAACCATTTACCTACGAACGCACTACGGTTTGAATCCGACACGCATGCACCCGTGACTAAAGACTATACCCACAGAAAAATAATCGTAGGTATATATCGGGTTATTCATACAAATATTAACCATAGGTAAAGAGTTATATAAATCATAGGTATTGGTATCTATACTTATGGTTTTATAACCCTAGTAATATAGTTTTGAGACGATTATAAATAAATGTAAGTATAGATATCATCTATACTGATTGTTTCATAACCGTAGTAATACCATTTTTTTGAGATGATAAATAAATAAATGAATAAATATTACAATATATATACTTACGGCTTTAAATTATGGTATGTAATGATATTTAATCATGAATATTAAAAACCGTAGGTGTTAATTTTTTATTTTTTTTTACAAATATAAACTAAATACCTGTCCACATCTGATGTAAACATGAAATACAAATACATATATATTAACATGGCTAAAATAAAACTCAAATCCATATCCACTCATCTGCATCACATAGGCAAAAGAACATTAAAATCCATAATATTCACATTCACATCCATAACATTCACATGTCCACTCAAATATCCAACATTAATAAAAATCATAATATCATCTGCACCAGGTAAAATAAAGACTGCCTGCACATCATATCAAATTCACAAACATTTACAGCTAGTGAAAAAAATGGCATGTGACTTTAACATAACTGAAGAAGTGAAAAATACAAACATTTACAGCTAGTTTTACCAAACCAAAAACAATGTATGAGAAAATAGGAAATGGTCACATAGCCAATCTTAATTTGAAGATTTGATTCCTTTTGTATACAAATTAAAAAAAAAAAAAGATAAGAACGAGCATCTATCAAAATTAAATTCATGGAAAGCTGTGGTAAGACATCACCTGACATGCCATTTGAGTGGCATTCTACACAAGAAGACACACAAATCCATCTAAGTACAGCTGACCCTGCGTGTCCATATATAAAAGGGGATTTCCAGTAAAGTCCCATGGCAACCATATACAAGCACATGACCTCCATATACAAAATAAAAAGTCATGACAAAAAAAAAGGCCACGTGTGTATTCCAAAATAAAAAATCTACTTTAAAAAAAGTTAAGTGTATCTCAAAATAGAAAGTCTATATCGACAAAAAGGGCCAGTGTATCTCAAAATAAAAAGTTCCTCTAGCAATGTTCATGCATATAGTCAACATGAAGTCGAAACTGAGCAGCATCATGGATGGACCATAACCTGAAAAAAAAAGATCATACAAGGCTACAAGTTACAAAATTGAAGACATAGAAAGAAATGTTAAATTGGAAGAAATATTTAACTACTTACATAGTCCTTTAACCATAAAATGTGGTTGTACTGCTATTGAATCTGAAATGTGGGTCACAATATTTAAGCTATGCTTCAGAAGTCCATACCAACCTTTCACCTTTCCTTGCCTACAGGTTCAACCATTCAAACCCAGATTATCAACATTAGTTAGAGCCAAACAACAATTTTTTCTTCATCATCAAAGCAAGAAAGAGGACCTGCTGAAAACATATTATGAACTTACTTCTGTCCTTGTTCCCATCACCCAGTGCACCATGTCTACGCATGAGTTCGACAAACTCAGGCCTTTTTAAGAAGTCATCTACAAACTCATGGAAATTCTTGACAAAGACAAGCTCTAAGTCATACTGCAGAAACAAGGATATAAGGTATAAGCTCCAGTTTAATAAGCATCATATTTAATAGTGACTAGTTAATCTCATCTAAATTAAGTGATAATAGATTGTCCATACAATGCATAATCAGTGGGAAGGATAGGTAGCATAGCATAGATCTGTACCTCTTCTGCTAGAGACTTGAACACATGAAAGGGAACAATCCACTCATAACAATCCATAACATCCTGTAATACCATTTCCAGTTCATGCTACAAACATGTTCCTAAAAAATATGCAAGGTTTTATAATATTCCACAAACTAGGAAGAATCTATTGATTTCAGAATGGGTGCAAACAATTAACAACCAGCCATAGAAAGATGGCATCAGCCCTATATATGTACAACTGGAGAACATCCAGATCAAGAACAAAGAGGAAACCATATATAGACATATGAGGTCCTCTTCCACCTCCACAACTAATTTCAACTGCAGATGAGAGTGGGGGAAGAGTACAAGGCACTGCCAAGAATGTTAGCCCAACACTTCATCTCATCCTTGAAACCCATTGAGAAAGGTTGGAATCTCCAACTTCTAACCCATCCTCTGTAGTCTGTACTGTCAAAAGAGAACCTGTAGATTGGTAGATGGAAGATGTTTTTTTTGGTGAGTCAATTATTTTTAATTATCCATTCATATCTTACAGGTACATCAGAAGGAGATGGAAGATGCATATGAAGAAGGAAAGCAATCAAGCTCATGCTTCTTATATGAATGCCATTTACATTTACTCTCTTGTCAGAACATGAATGGAAATTGTGGTGTGTATATGTTGGGATCTGAATATATGTATCTCTGATTTGATGTACGATCACCCTCCATGGGAATTTTTCTGGGCTTCCAGCAAGCAATGACACTATCCAGTTAGAAATATATTCAGGTTCAGATGACTTGGTGGAAACATGGCATGAAAGAAAAGTTACATCTCTTCCCAACAATGGACTGACATGTAAGTCCAATACAAGATTGCAGAAAGACCATTGTATATGACGCATCAATACTTCTAGAATAAGATGAAAGGGTACATGTATCAGAGCCCAAAGGCACATCTTCCTTGATATGTATGCCCAACCAAGAAAAAGTTACCAAAGAGCTTTTAAACTTTTGCCTTTCTTATGTTGGTTGTTTACATATAAACCATCATTAGAAATTTAGAACTGATTTACAGATTTGTGGCTCATGCATTTAAGTTGCCACATATATCATTAAGAATAGTAATGGAGCACCAAAGAAAATTATCCTATATTCAGAATACCAGTTAGACATGTGCAGGAAGGCTATTTTATTGTTTTCTGCACATCATTGGCATTCCTAAAAATATATTTGTCAATTCAAATGCAGGATTCATAAATCTGCAATTTTCATTGTAGAGAGGGACCATAGGCAAAAAACTTCTTTCATGTTTGGGATCCAGACTATTCTTTTTGTCCCCAATGGATCCCAAGTCCAGTCCATTTTCTTGTCTTTTGGAAACCCTGAAGGTAGAAAACCAGTGCAGTGAAATGAAAAGGCTACTATTACTGGAATGCCTTTGCTTGTCCTTTTGATTAAGGTGCTCATAAATGGCCAACTCATACTTGTTTATGTATCTATTAATAACCAAGAAAGCAGAGATTTGAATTGCAGTAGGTCACTATGTTTTGAGGATAGGAGTGTCCTGAAACAGTTGAAAATGTAGTTTGGTGTCAGCAAAAGTTGATGTGCACATACACAGCATGATCCTTGAAGAATAGGTTTAAATAGGGATTAAAAACATATTGGTGAACATCAATTTCATAATTCCTGATTACTGCAGATCAGAACACAGATTACATGATTTGGGTTACAAGACAACACTAGATATGTCATTATCATGCAAAAGAAATGGAGATATCACCTGAATTGTGTCTAGATCCATAATGTCGAAGTTTGCTTTTCTTTTTATGACTCTGCGCATGTGCTGAATTGCAAGTTTGACCTGGATATCATGAAAGTAATGAACATGTAAACCAAACTGCCTTGATGACAAAGAAGCATTACATTGAATAGAAATAAATAAAAAATTTCATGTTCAAGAAACAATGTGTTACAATAAAATTTAATGCTACTAACCATAAGGATCTAAAAGAATCTGCCGAGATGACAACAAAAGAATTAAATATTGTATTGGCCTATGATCAATTCTGGCTGAACCCAATATGGTTTCAGCTGATTTCTAATCCATTCCACCTGACAACAGTTTTCCCTACCAATTTCGCATCAGCTCCAACCAATCACCTGGCATAGGCCAACTTGGATTGCAAAGGTTTGGCCAACTTATCTACAACTTATCATGTATAGCTGAAATACATGGGAAAATACATAAAGTGAGCCACATTGCTAAAGGAGGAAGAAAACTTTCCTTTTTAGGGAACATTGTTGGCGCACTAGAGAACCCTAGCTAAAATGTTGGCAAATATCTACAACTTAGCTAGGTTTAAATGCAAGACAGTCCACTGAAAAATAGTCTGAAATGAAAAGGTAAATGATTTTGTGACAGAATGAAGAAAAGGTCTTGGACAAGTTTATGATGAAAGGCTCCACAAAAAATGTTCTATATCCCCTAAGCAAAAAAGAAAGCGACAAGTGTGGAAAAGTGAACCATTAAAATGACTGCTAAAGAATGTTCAGTATCCTGATCCCACATAGATCAGCCAATTTGTGAGAATTGTAATGACAGATCCAATCCCGCCATCCCGGTAATTCTTATTTATTGGAAGAAAACAAAAGGAAAACCCCACAAGCAGTTAACTTCTATCCCAATCTAGAATGGATTTTCCAGATCCATTACATCTCTCTGATTTAACTCATTGGGCTATCAAACAACTAAGCAATGAGTTTAACGATTTGCACAGGGCATGCTCTCGGATTCTAATCAAAATCAACTTTGCTGACATCAACACACTTACAGTGAACTTTGGTAAAGGATATTTGTAAGTATCCACAAGTTCCATCATCAAGTCCACCAAATTTGAGAATGGGCTGTCAAGTACCATTCCCGCAATTGATGGATCTTCAGCTCCATACATTAAACTGCAAGGATGAACATAACATTGAAACGTAACACAGGATGTAAAAACCATAGAATAACACTTAAAGAAATAGAAATCTAGTCAAATGAAGTCTTTTATGCAAAAATTGAATTTAAAAAAAATAGAAATCTAGTCAACTGAACTTGTTGGACATCCAACATCTCTCATTAAATCCTCGAATTGCCATAAACTAGATGTCTGAAGTGCTGTTGAGAACTTTAACATCTTTTATTCAATCTTCTTTGCTTGTCAATAGAGCACGTAGCTTTGAAGTCAAGATGAGAAAATTATATCACTCATTTTTTTTAAAGAAAGCTATATCTCTCAAATTAATAAGAAAAAAGAACTTTAAAAATGTTCATCTCTATGACTGGAAGTGTTACCTCTCTTGTATTAAATGACACAATAAACCAATTAAAAGAGATACACCATTATGACTCAAAGTGGATGACGAAGATAGTACAAGGTAAGATTGATAGTAAAATGTGAACCACATATAAAAGAGAGAGAGAGAGAGAGAAAGGAATTTGCTACTTTCCATTAAACAAACAAGATAGAAGAGAATAGAACAGACCTGCTCGGTATCACGCTCAGCATTTCCATAGCTAACAGGATCTGCCATTCCATCTGAAAGAGATCCTGGAAAACGTTTTATTTACTCTTTAAGGGCCCATATTTTAAACTGTATTCTAACATTTGTTTCTTACTTACTAAAAAATTACTCTAGCTCTATGCATTCTATTCTGGTCTCAACTTCATGTTCAGAAAATTCTGTAAATAATAGAAACGTGTTCTTATAACAAGTATAATTCAAGTTCAGAGGCAAATGGAACAAACTGTGAGAAGCACCTAATAAAAGAGGTCAGTCAACATTCTAGAAGAAACCACTTCTAAAAAAAAAAACATTATAGAAGAATCCATTCTCCAGATATTTTCTGCATAAATGTTCTTAGCCTTCTATCCGGTGTCAGTGTGTCTGCAACTGAACCATGTAGATCCTTCTCCAGCTCCCGTGCTGATCCAATTTTCAATGAAGGTAAAAAATGTTACAAAGAAAATTATAGCATAAATGGCCATAGATACCCAAAAAGAGAATTTCCAATACTTGTCCAACTAAATGTGCACAAGACAAAAGCCCAATTCTGCAGCAAAGAATGCTAAAAACATTTTGATCATTCAAATCATTTTATTTAACCAAATCACTTTTTGAACATTCTCATCAAACTAAGGAATTGAAAAATCAGAAGCTCCTCTTGACTTACCTGAGGCATTGATTTGCAAAGTTGCATGCCTCTGGTCTGATTCTCGCATTCCATTTGAGAACAGCTGTATAACGAAAATGAAAGGGTTTATTTGAAGTAGAAAATAAATGCTGAACTCGCCCCCAAGATAGCCTTCATATGAAGTGGAAAATAAATGCCTTGGACATGACCTAGCCCCCAAGATAGCCTTCCAATTACCTTGTAGAAGAATGGGCTTTTTGCTGCCAGGATAGCTGAACTAATGAATATAGATTTGACTCTTAGAACAGTTGAACAGTCCATGCTCCACGCCGGTTCATTACTTTGTGGAGCATCATCACCTATAATAAATAAATCCATGTAACCCCAGTAAACCCAGGAAAAAATAGAAGGAAAAAAAAAAACAAGTCCACAGTATTATATAAGACATTGCAAGTCTGATCACTGCCTATGACCAAACAAATTAAGAAACATTCATCCCAGATGTAATTAAGAAACAACTCATTTAAGTTATCTTCCATTAGCACCCAGTGAGATTTACATGTCATCTTGCAAAACAATGTTGTCAATAAAGTTAAATGGAAAAAGAGGTCATAAGGAAGTATAAACTAACCCCTTAAAAGGTTAAATGTATTTATGTGTTGCATCTGAACATGTCTTTGATGGGCCCCATCACTAACCTGTTTATGAGTATCAAAGCATACACTACAAAACGACTAGTCCCCTTTTCTCCTCTGGCACACCTACCACTATAGAAGAGTCCCTTATGGTACAAAACTCATCTGAGAGTTTCATCCCCAACATATGTGAACTATCATAAAATAAACTCTCACTCAACATGCATTTTAAATGGTCCATTATACATTAGAAGTTTATGTGATATAAGAAGATAAATCCAATTTTAAAAAACACAATATAGACAATGCGTCTCCCTCGTGATTCTCATATGCCACACCCTCATCCGAATCAGGTGGTTCATGTTCAAAATCTGGTCACTGCACACACCAAAGGCTGCAGGAACAGAAAAGCCAATATACCATTAGTGAGAACAATAGCTTACATATCAAAGCAAAGAATACCATTTAAAGAACTGAAATCCACCAACCCACGTCAAGAATCAGACCTAGACAGCAAACCGAACTGCCGCAAACTCAAGAGTCCTCCGTTGGAAACAAACACTAAGGGAGCAATCTAAGAAAGAAGGTAAACGAAATGAGTTCAAAACTTCAAGTGGAACAGCGGAATCCACTGCCGCTCCATTTCAGAGATGCTCAGGAGAAGGGAGGCCGAGTCTAGACCGTCCCCCTCCCCCACCCCAACCCCCAACAGGGCCAACACTGACCTTGGCCTTCATGGCCTCTGCCACAAAGCCTAGAACAGCTGAGAGGATCCCCAGGAAGCCCACCACCGTGCACATCAACAGGACCTTCCTCTCCATCTCCCCAGGAAGCGTCGCGCTGACGGAGGAGGGCACCTGCATGGACGGCTTCACCGGCGGTAGCTCCATGGCCGGCGGCGTCAAGACGGCCGTCCGACGCCAGATGTGTGCAGTCCGCCGCCCCCCCCCCCCCCCCCCCACTCCCCGTCCAACACCTCCTCTCCCTCCGCTTCTCCCTCGTCCCCCCCCCCCCTGTGAGATTTGAGCCAAGTGAGAGAGAGAGAGAGAGAGAGGCCAGATCGTGCCCCCCCCCCCCCCGGTGAGATCTGCACTCCGCTGCCCCCCCCCCCCCACCCCCCGCTCCCCGTCCAGCACCTCCTCTCCCTCCGCTTCTCCCTCGTCCCCCTGTGAGATCTGAGTATGCCGCCCCCTCGACCCCCCCCCAGCCAAGCGAGAGAAAGAGAGAGAGAGAGAGAGAGAGAGAGAGAGAGAGAGAGAGAGAGAGAGAGAGAGAGAGAGAGAGAGAGAGAGAGAGAGGAGAGCGAGAGATAGACTGTACATACCAGAGGGGAGAAGCGAGCGCCGGTTGTGGAGGCCAGAGTCGCCGGTGGAGTTGCCGGCGTTGATCGAGAGCGAGGGAGTAACCAGAAGGTGCAGAACACCGCCCAAGGGAGAACCCCACCCTTTTTATTTCCCGCCCAATGGACATGTATTGGCGCTAACATTATACCCACGGTTCCAACTTTGCTGGGATGTCACAAGTACATCAATACCTATATTTAATAGCTATCTATAGGTATATACATTTTTTTGTTACATTTACTAATAAACCATGGCTAAAAGGAAACTATTCTCTCGCACTTTATAAAAACCGTAACTATATCTTCGTATCTACATATGGCTAAAAAAAGCGTGTGTATAACCTTAGAATGAACAGATTTAACATGTATAAGTGGGGTATATACCTACGTATTACCCTACTGTTGGTAAATTCTGTAGGTATAGCCCCAATTTGTTGTAGTGTATATAAACAAGTGCAATATTAAACAAGTACATTAAAATAAGAAGTCCAATACTAATCATTAAACTAAAAGTAAACAATTAAACGAAAACTAAACTAATATCTAGAAGGAAAAGTTTGAACTAATTTTTTTTCCTAAATTAGGATGTGTACCTCATTGGTGTTTGTATTTGACTTCTTTTGTATTTTTTTTGCAAGGTGATTATCATTTTCTGGTTATTTTCATCAGTATTTTGTTGCATTCTCTTGGCTGGAGATTGTAGGATAGCAGAAGGTGATTATCCTGTATACAAACTGACATTTTCTGTCCTTTCTTTAATCAATGTTAAAGAGGTTTTAAATGTATGCCCCAATAGGTTGTTTCTTTGTCTTTTTGTTTATGTATATTTATCTCTATCTTAGGGATTTTCATAATCTCACATGCAAATGTACTCAGATGTTACCCTAAGAATGAATTTAGCTTTCATTATTTCTTGTGTCTGCCTCAAACATTGATGAATCATGGGTTGTTCACTACTACAGTATCGTGTCTCTCTCCTTTTTTCTAGACAAATTGTTTTTACACTGTTTCTTTTCTACTGTAGCTAGCGTGGTGGGGAGGTATATGATTTTGTTTGAAGCACTACTTAATTGCTTTGACTTCCCTGGATATCTTTTAGGCCTCAATATCGGGTAATACGTGCATAATGATAAGCATCATTGGCAATTAAGTTCCAGTTCCACCAAACAACACCAACAAAAGGTGTTCGGTTTGTTCTGTATGTGAATCTGAGTGAGAGACAAAGGTTGGGTGATTACCATGCTTACAATGCTAACTATTTCCAGTTAACCAGGCTCAACTAATTTCAAATCAATCCAACTACTTTAACTATCTTTAATCAACCTTGTTACCCTGGTAACAATCTAACAGTTATCTATTAACTACCTACCAGTTCCACACATTCATACAAGATACATCGAACAAACTACTGCAACGAAATGATGCAAAGACCCTTGCCCTCCTATTCCTCCAAACCAATTTCCATCAAGCTGAAGATTTTCCAAGGACTGGTTCCTAAAAAGCCCTGCAACCCTCTGGGAACCAGAGGGGCTCATCTTGTAGACCTTTAGTGTCATGTTCTCTGATTTTTCTCATTCCATTACTAACATAAATTCATATGTATAGGGCTTTTAATGGGCTTTCCGTTTTAATGGGATACGGTTTGAATACAATTAGCCCACTTGGCCATATCATGCACATAGGGATTGTCCTCAAAGGATTGGGGCTTGGTTCACATGTATGGACATACTGTCATTGGGCGTCCAATTAATTAAGTTTTGCAAAGATTCTAGAGTAGTCTCAAGACAGTAGGTTCTGCCTAACGTACAAAAGAAAATGAGACCCAAATCTAAGGTGATATATATGCAGCACAGTGCTTGATTTAAGGGTTAAATAAAAGAAAAAATGAAACCAAATGCAGCAAGTTAGCATTCTTCCATGGCCAACGCGTTTCTAGCGCCATCCGACGTGCAAGATTTTCTTTCTATTATCCAATCAACCCCTATTATTCATTTATCTTTGGATTAACTTCTTTAATTTTGATGTTTATCATAACTTCTTGTACTAATATATTTAAGATACCATAATGAAATATTTCAACCTATAAAAACTATAAATGATGTTGAAATTTAACATATCAAAATGTAAGGTATATTCTCATACATAAAAGATAAGAGAGATCATGGTGAGGCAAGTTGGGAGAGGTGGGGATGGTGTCCCCCTCACACTTTGCAATTTCCTAAAGGGTCTTTTGGAGCTTCAATTCCACCCCCACCCCCCCACCAATTATATTTCAAGATCTCCAGCCACATAACTACATAGAACAGAAGAAAAGAGAGAAACCCGTGAAGGCCAAGGCAAGTTGGGGGAGGGGTATGATGTCTCTCTCCCTCACACATTGCAATTTGCTTATGAAAGATTCCATTGGGAGTTTAGACTTTTCATCTTTCCTGTTGCATTCCAAGATCTCTAGCCACACAAGAAAAGAGACATAAAGAAGCCCATGGAGGCCCACACCATGAATAATTGGCATGTGGATGAAGCACATCTTCTGGTTTAAGAAGAAAAAAAAACATAAAGCTCATGTTTTAGAAAACTCGAGAAAGCAAAATTGTCATCATCTCCAGTTTCAAAACCAGTTGGTAAACATAGTTTAAGGATTTTTTTAATGAACTGTATTGGCATATTAATTGGCATGTTCATGACATCTTAAGGATATATCTAAGGAACATGATGTCATGAATATCTCCTAAGATGTATTGATGATATTAAGTATGTCTGGATGATATTACGTATGTACTGGTAAAAAAAATAGATGATGTTATGTATGTCTGGATGCAAGACACAAATCCATTATATTTATCAAAAATTCATTTTTATGATAGTTATAAATAACTAAGATATTTTTATGATAGTTTTAAATAACTAAGATAGACTTGTCATCAGCTCACTTGAATTTATCATAAACTCAAACACAATCTTGATGAGCAATTTATCATAAACTCAAACTAATCACATGAAGTTGCCACACACTGATTGGTTAAATATTAATAGTTTTGTCCACTCCCCTTGTTTGTTTATGATTTTTCCCATTTTTATCCCCACATAGAATCCTTTATTTCTGCACCAATCTATTTGTTCTGTGTTTTGGACTCCCACATCTCCAAATCTATCCCAGTTAGCTCTTAGAAACCTTGCAGATTCGGAGAAGATACAGGGGAAGGCACCAACGGCGGAGCTAGTAGACAAGGGACAAAAATTTATGGAAATGGAGGGAGTTCCACACATCCATACAAGATACATCGAACACCAGGGCAGAGAAAACTCACCGAGGCTGGTGTCCTTAGCAAGCCCGCCGACGAATATCTTGCTGCAATACACAAATAAAACCAACAACAAGAAGACAAACACATCACGGAAGAACGGGGAGCTGACGGGAGCCAAACTAAAACGTGACAAATCGAACTGGAAACGGAGAAGGTGGAGCGAACCCGGGGCTGACTCCGTCCTTCTCAGAATTCTTGGCGTCCGCCTTCGATCTGGCACGGAGGCAGAGAACTAGGGCAGAGGTGGACCGCGCGGAGAGCCAGCGGGAGGCGGCCAGCAGCGGACGGAGGTGACCGGCGGCAGAGCGGGGTGGGGAGATCACCACGCAGGCGAGGGTTTGGGCCGGACGAAGATCAGTTAGGAGCCGCCAGCAGCGGAGGGGGCCAACGACGGAGGCGGTCGACGACGCAGGCGACCGGCGGCGGAGCGGGGTGGGGAGATCGCCGAGCGCAGGCAATGGTTCTACGTGTGGAGGGCGAGGTGGGGAGATCGTCGGGCTGAAGATAGACAGTGGGGAGGGTTCTGCGTGGGGAGGGCGAGGGGGGTAGGGTTGGGAATATGTCAACGCCTAAATGGGCCGATGACATAATTAATTAATTATATAATTAGATATATATATATATATAAATATTGTTAGATATATATGACTAAATATATACCATACTTGAATATATCTATAACATACATAAAATAATTATTTACATATATTACAATATATATATATGTTTGTCAGTATAAAAGTTACATTTAAATATACAATGGAGAGAGTGTTGTGCATGCGTGTATTAAGTATTTATGATAGTTGTTGACCTAAGTTAGATAAAATACAATACCATATTTAAGTATATATTTTTAAATATCAATAAATAATTATCAATTTTTGATAATATCTTTTAGATGGATGAAATATATATTGAGCATATTTTAAGTTTAAATTACATATTAATATAATTAATTTTTTATTTCTATAGTATTTTAATTATTATTGAAATATAAACGTACATGTTTAAAAGTAAATAAAAAATATGCCACATGCAAGTGCATGTGCCGATAATATTGATTTGGTATCATGATATTACCAAGGTCTGACAACATCGAAGATAAACTTTTGGAGATAGGAAGCAGAGGTGCATCTAGATTGGATAGATAATCAAATTGCATGAAAAGTGGTGACGTCGCAGTTTGCATAGAAGGAAAACTTCCTACCACAAGTGGAGAGCTAGGCCGCTTCGTCGGTTCTTATCGCCAAAAAATGGAGCGTCAAATACATGTGGATGTAGTCTAAAAACTGTAGATCAAAAAGAAGATGGCATGTTAAAATCTCCATTATATATGATAGTCAGTGTCCCTTTTCGATCCTCAGTGATCGAACAAGGACATATACATAGGTTGGTGAAATAGCAGCATCAGACGGCGAGTTAGCGGGTTGCCACGGCAGTAGGGGCGAAACACCATGTGCATCTAAAAGTCATCTAAATTGCCACTGATCTACAGGAGGGTGTTGTCAGGGAAGAACTGACTAGGGTAGGAGAGAGCGGGCAGAGAGATGAGAAATTAAATATATGTCAGCGGCTCAAAAAGTCGTTGACAAATTAAGTATATTAATTTGTCAGCGGCTTAATCTGCTGACAAAACCTAAACATATGTCGATCGCTAACGCCAGCCACTGACATATAGTTTTTACATCAACGGCTAAATGCAGTCGTTCACAAAAGTCTAACTTATCTCAGCGGACAACAAGAGCCGCTGACAAGTACTAAAACATATGTACTCAACTGCGAAAATTAACCGCTGACATATAGCTGTTACATCAACGGCTACTCGTAGCCGTCGACAAATGTGTGTCTTATGTCAGTGGCCAATCTTAGCCATTTATATAATGAACATTTGGCAACGGCTTTTTCAATGGCTAATTTATTCGTTGACAAAAGCTTCATATGTCAATAGTTGTTTTTAGCCGTTGACAAAACGACATTATGGCAGAGGATGTTTGTAGCCACTGACAGATGACAAATGCTATTTTTAAGATAAAACAGGATATGTTAGGGCATTAGAAACCGATTAGCAACCACTATATATCGGGTCTCTAATCGGTCGCTACCGATTAGCAATGGAATAAATTCGATCGCTGAATAAATGTGACCGATATAATGGTCGTCGCTATTCAGTCGCTAGTTACGATAGATTACTGACTGATAATATCGGCCGCAAAATAGACTGATTTATTTCAGTCACTATTCGATCACTATATATAGTGATTGAAATAAATCGGTCACAAAATTTTCTCCCATCCTTGAGAATTTGTGACTGAAATAAAATCAGTCACCATTCGGTCCCTAAATAGTGACCGAATAGTGATTGAACTTAATCGGTCCCAAAAGATACAGACCGAAAATATTAGTCTCTATTCGGTCTCTAAAATAGAGACTGATTTATTTCAGTCACTATTCGGTCACTATTGTGTGACCGAATTGTGACCAAAATTAATCGGTCCCAAAATATAGAGACCGAAAATTTTGGTCACTATTTTTAGGACCGAATAGTGACTGAATTTAATCGGTCCCAAAATATAGAGACTGATAATTTCAGTCACAATTGGGTCACTATTTTGTGACCAAATTGTGACCGAAATTAATCGGTCCCAAAATATAGAGACCGAAAATTTCGGTCACTATTCGGTCACTATCTTTTAGACTGAATAGTGACTGAATTTAATCGATCCCAAAATATAGAGACTGATAATTTCAGTCACAATTCAGTTACTATTTTGTGACCGAATTGTGACCGAATTTAATCGGTCCCAAAATATAGAGACAAAAAATTTCAGTAACTATTCGGTCCCAAAAATAGTGACCGAATAGTGACTGAAATTTTTGATCTCTATATTTTGGGACCGATTAAATTCGGTCACAAAATAGTGACCGAATTGTGACTACTTTTGAATCGGTCTCTAAAATATTTATTTAGCGACTGATTAATTTTAGTCACAATTCGGTCACTATTTTGTGACTGAATATTGACCGAAATTTTTGGTCTCTCTATCGATCTCTAAAAGTGCTTTTTCTTGTAGTGATGGCAGCTCAAGGATATGCTGAAGGTCAATCCGTCACCAGACCTCCATTCTTTGATGGAGAGGACTACCAATATTGGAAGATGAGAATGGAATGCTTCATTTGAGGCACAGACTTTGATCTGTGGCAGGTAATCGAGGTAGGTGATTATGTTTTTGTTTCTGTTCCAGGCACTACTGCCATTACAGCAGCAGATAAAAGTAAATTATCTTTCAACTTTAAAGCTAAGAACTACTTATGTTGTGCATTATCCAAAAGAGAATTTAGTAGAGTATCTGCATGTAAATCAGCTAAAGAAATATCGGATAAACTGCAGATAACTTATGAAGGAACAGATAAAGTAAAACAAACTAGGATAGATATTCTTGTCTCACAATATGAGCAATTTAAAATGCTTCCAAACGAAAATATCACTCAGATGTATATTAGATTTTCGAGCATTGTAGTTGGTCTAAGTTCTCTTGGTAAAACTCTTTCTAATGAAGAAACCGTTAGAAAGATACTTAGGTCTTTAACTCTTTCATCGACACCTAAAGTAACTGCTATTGAAGAAGCCTATGACTTAACCAAACTTTCTATTGATAACTTAATAGGTTCCCCCTTGGCACATGAAATTAATATGGAGCGGCTATCTGAAAGCTCATCAAAAAAAAATGTACTAATGCTCTTAAAGTTGCAGCTACTCCTTCCACTTCTTCTCCTTCTAGTTCCAAAAATGCAGATTCTAAAGACAGTGATGTAGATGAAGTACTGTCCAAGCTTTAGAAAATTCTTAAGAAGAAGAAAAATGGATCAAGAAGGATTCAAAAGAAAGAGAGAAAGGAAAAAGAACCAGTCTGTTATGAATGCAGAAAACCTGGACATCTAAGACCAGATTGTCCTAAACTCAAGAAGGCTGGTCAACTAGAAAAATCCAAGAAGCAACACAAGAAATTCAAAAGAAAAGCTATGGCGGCTGCTTGGGACAATGATGAGGCCACAAGCTTAGAATCATCAAGCTCGAAATCGGAGAAAGAGCAGGTAAATCTAGCCCTCTTGGTAGGACTAGATGAGGTTCATTCTGACTCATTTTTTGATTCATGCACTGATTCAGGGTCAGAGTCTGAAGACTTAGAAGAAGTATTTAATGAACTATATGAAAAACATAAAAATGTTGTAAAAGATTTAAAGAAGCTGAAAAACAACACTATTTGCTTAGAAAACACCAATTCTGATCTTAAATCCGAATTGGAGCAACTAGAAAAATAATTAAAGGACAGTAAAGATAACATGTATCTTTTGAATGCAGATTTAAAAAATAAGGACAATAAAAAATTAGAGTTAGAAGAAAAATTAAAAACTCTAACTGAAGAAAATTTTTATTTAAAAAATCAGTTAGAAAGTTAACTAAAGGAAAAACATCTCTAGCTCTATGTTTAAAAGGGTCAAAATCTGGAAATAACAAGCAAGGTCTTGGATACGAACCTCCTGAAAAAGGAAAACAAGTCATAATTCCTGAAAAATATCCATTACCAAAATTTGTAAAAGAAACCAAGATGCCTCAGAAAAAGGTCCCTGTAAAAGAAAAAGTTTTCAAAAACTATGTTCTAAACAGACATCATAAAAACAATAAGAATTGCAAAATAGATTATATCCATTGTTCTCATTACAATAAATTAGGACACACAGTAAACACTTGCACAACAAGGCACATAGTATGGATCCCGAAAGGATACTTTTATGCATCTAACCATCAAGGACCCAAAAAGATTTGGGTACCTACTGCTGAGTAGTTTATTTGCAGGATAGCCTTAGAGCATCAGGAACAAAAGATGCTCAAGGCATTGGTGACTGCCAGCTCTTCATCCAACTCACATCTGAAGAGGGAGTAGTCATTAATTTATTTTAATATTTAATATTACTAACAACTATTTGCAAGTCTCATTCAGGTGGAATCTCTCATTCAGGGGGAGCACAAACTAAGGGGGAGTTATTCATTAATGTCAATCATTGTTGAACCCCTCAATGGTAAAGAAATTTTCACAAAGGGGAGAGAATGCATGGTAAGATCCTTCCTTTTTGGTTAGTGATAAAAAGGGGGAGAGTATGTAAGTTCTATGAATTTTCTATATTTTTGTGCCTAGTATTTGTGTCAGAAAATTCTCATAAATTTGGTCATCACCAAAAAGGGGGAGATTGTTGATGCACTCCTATATTTTGGTGATAACAAAATTTATGATTAATTAAATATTATCAAATATATTTAATATCATGATTTCCTAATAAATATAAATTTATGGAATTATCGCTGTGTGTTGTACTCTAAAATAATAAATCGATGTTCATTCAATATACATCGATTTCTGCTCAAAGAGCCACATCGATTTCACACTAACAACGATTTGATAAGTTATACAACGACTTGATTGTGTAATGATTCGTTAAGTGAAACATCAATCTGACTGCTCATCGATTTCATAAGTGAGAACAACGATTTACTCTCATATCGATTTGGTTCTCATAACGATTCGATAAGTGTCACAACGATTTGATAAGTTCTATAACGATTTGGTCTCATATCGATTTCACTCTCACAACGATTTGATAAGTGAGAACAATGATTTGCTCTCACAACGATTTGATTTTCATAATGATTTCATAAGTGAGAACAACGATTTGCTTTCATAACGTTTTGGATCTCATAACGATTTTATAAGTGAGAAACAACGATTTTATTCTCACATCGATTCGATAAGCGCCACATCGATTTGATAAGTTACATAACGATTTGGTCGCTGTAACGACTCGATGAGTTCCACAATGATTTGATTGTTGTAACGATTCGATAAGTCACAATAGCGACTTGGTCAATGTATTGATTTGATAAAGCAAACAACGATTTGCTCTTTCTTAAACATCGATCTCCTTTATGTTCAGATGTTTTAAAAATGTTTGGCGCCTAATGAAAAGTTAAAAATGCCTCTGACAGAAGATTTTCTTTTATCTCTCTAGATCTCTTCTCTCCTATCAGACAGAAAGGAGGTCACTTTCTACTTTTGGGAGAAAACAGGAAGCATAGAGGTATGTTAACTTTTCTGACAGAAACACTGATTTAGCTAAACTCTTTCTTCTATGCTTGCAGACCTCGAAGACCACCAAGTGGCTGACAATCTGAAGAAGAAAAAGGATAGAAAGATCAGCAACGACTAGAAGAGCTCCAACGGCTAAAACTCCAACGGATTTATTCAAAGTAGCTCATATAAAAGATGAAGCAAGGCTTAAGAAGAACTAAGAGCTTTCTTGAAGATCTTTGAAGGAGTGTACAACCAGTGAGGAACCTCAACTCCACATACACTCAAAGAAAGAGAGAAGAGCTCGAGCGAAATCAAGTGAAGCCTTTCATAGCAGAAGTCTTCAACGCTTTCAAGCATTCCTCTCTTCACTCTCTCTGTATGCATCTTGTAATCTGGGGGAGAGAGTCTTTTTGATGAGAGTTTCTTTTAGTTGGATTTCATCTGTTCCAACTCTCAGCAGTGTTCTTTCTTTTATAAGAAAGACTTCTGTCCAGCTGTAGGACTATATAAAGTGTAGAACCTAGCTAGGGGTTTCTGTCTAGCAAAACCGCACTAAGATTTGTACCAGGAGGTGAGCTTCTTTACCTATAAGAGAAGTGGGATGCCTTCTTGCCCGGGAAAGAGAAGAAGACCAGCTGGAGTGCTGGGTGTTGTATTGTCCTTGAGGGAGACTGTACCCTTGGTTAGTAAAATCCCAAAAGGTTTCTTGGGGACTGGACGTAGGACTTCCATGTGGGAAGGGCCGAACCAAGATAAATCCCTTGTGTTATTTGTGTGATTGTTTATTTGCTTCCGCACTGCTACTCTTTGTGACACTAAACTAACCAAACTTTCAAGTGATAATTTTCTGTGTTTATGTTTTTGTTTCAAATTACAGAAAACCTATTCACCCCCCCCCCCCCGCTAGGTTAGGTTGTTGCCGTACCAAAAGGGCCAACACTCCACCTTTCCGCACCCCACGAGGTGCTCTTGAGAGTCCCATCGCCATTACCACTTTGTAGTCGTATTTTTCCTTCATTTTTTTCGCTACACTTCTTGCATGGAATCTGTGATTTAAGAGGAAAAAAGAAAACTAAAAAAAATACCACCTTGTTCCCCATCCCGTGTACTTACTTTAATCTGAAGAGAGCATCTCCATGTGATTTTTCCATCTTCATATAAAAATTGTGGAAAGCATATCTGTCCCATTCCCTACTTTTTTTTCTGTTCTCGGATTGCATGATTGATTCGCATCTAGTGCAGAGGACACTTTTTCTATTCCTGATTTACGCGGCGGCCTGATCGGACGCTATTTGTGACAGAGTCCGGAGGGAGTTGCTTCGGCCCTTATAGCTTTTAGGAGCTGTCAGATCTGCGGTCAACAGAACAGACGCCCTTTACTGAAGAGCGCCCACTATACTGGACGCAATTCAGTTTGCCACAGAGCTCCAGTCTTCCTGCCATTTCTGCTACCTTCATATTATTTTTGCATTTGCAGGGCATTTCGGCCGAGGGACCTCCTTCCCTCCATACCTAGGATCCACACACCTTCTTGGTGAGGGCTATCTCCCCATTGGGCATTCCGTCTCATTGAGCTAGAGAATCCTCATCAGGACCTTCGTAAGTCTCCGTACCCCGTGGATTCCCTCACGGTGGACCGACCCGGTTATACTATCCCGGTGTCCCGAGCTAGAAAATCCATTGCGTGCAAGGGAGTTGTTTAGAAAAGTCCGAAGTCGTCACCTCACCTACTTTAGGTTCACACCTACTTTGGAGAGACACTGTCATTAAAATCCACATCAATACATATTGAATATTTAAGTGGACATAATCATTTTCTAAGTCTGTGATTTAAAAGTCATTAACTCCTTCCCTCAAAGTAGTTTGAGTAGTTGTCGGTTAGTTGCTTGTTAAATTACACTGTGTGTCTTTAGAATTTTGCATGCAGCTTTGTTCTGGCCGATCCCTTTCAATGGCCGAGTACGAGGACTATGAAAACATGTATGATGAGATGTATGATCCTAACCAGCAACTCCCCCAACTTCAAAATTGGGTTCACGCCGATACGTCTAGTCCGCGTGTTGATGCAATGGACGCTCTTGCTCCCCACGTCTCGCCAAGGCGTGACGCTGGGAGCACCTCCTCCCCATTTTATATATCCCAGATTGTAGACATTCTCCAGAGCCTCCAAGCCTCTCACTTTCAGGAGGTCCATGCTGCTCTCAAGGGCAAATCTGTTATTGATCCAGTCCATCTCTCCACCCCGGATGCGGGTATCCAGATTCAATTCGCTCGTGACCCGACGGCCCGAGTTTCTCCTACCCCCTCGCGGGCCCATTCCATCATCCATTCTCGCCCCCACAGTCCCGTGAGGAGACTTCCTCTTCCTTATGTTCGGCCATGCACCGACGCGGCGAGGCCCGTTCACCAACCTCGGGTCTCGGTTCATGTCTCCCACCCGCCGGTAGGGGTGTAAACGAGCCGATACGTTCGACGAGTAGTTTGAAACTCGACTCGATAAAAGCTCGGTTTGGCTCGTTTATTTAATTAACGAGCAGAGCTTGAACAAAAAAAAAAACTCGATTCATACACGAGCCGAGTCTGAACACATGTGAGCTCGGCTCGATTATACTCGTGAACAACTCGTTTAAGAGCTCGATTAAATACTCGTTAAGAGCTTGTTTAAGTACTCACTAACACTTCGTTTAAATATTTCTTTAAATATAATAAGTATATATTTATATAAAAATATTTATTTGTTTTTATACAATTATTATTACAATATAAAATATTTATGAGGGCTTAAATGTCATAGACTAAATCCACAGTGTATATACACAAATTATGCAAATGAGAGTATATACACAAATCATGTAAATAGGAGCATGAACATAAATTTTAGTGTTGCAAGGTCCCCCAGCATATCAAGCATCTTCTTCCTCCTGAGACCGACCTACGCAGTAGGTGAGCCCCCCGGTGGGGCCGAGGGGCGCGTTGTCAGTCACTGGCAGACTACCACTGTGGACCATCCGTCAATGCAGACGGTGCTTTCAGTGGCTGCCTTACCATCACCGATGGTGCAGAAAGGGAACTCTAGGCAGTGTGTGGAGGGGAGTTGCAGCACCGCCCCTACCTTGTCGCGCACCAACCCTCGCCCTTGCGGTGTCTATCTATTAATCTCATATTACTTGTGACAAATTATGAATATATTTCAAACATTATATTAAAATAGTTAAATTAAGTAACATATCAAAACTATTGAGATATGAGCTTGAAATAAGATAAATTTAGGTCTTATAAATGATCAATTTTTTACTTATAGATTGGATTGAACTTACTTATATATACGAACTCGCAAATTCAATTAAGCCCGTTAAGATACTCGTTAAGAGCTCGAGCTCGAGAGTATTTAAACGAGCCGAGTTTGAATAGGCATTTTCAATACTTGATATAGCTCGAGCTCGACTCGAACTCGATTAAAAGTTAACGAATAGAGTTTGAGCAGCATACTACTCGGCTCGACTCGGCTCGTTTACACCCCTACCCGCCGGTGTCCCTTCTACACGCTATCTTGTTCAGGTAGACGTCCCCCACCACCTTCTTCCGGGGGCACTTCCCAAGCCTTCCGTTGATCAACTCGCCCAAGCCCGCTTAGCGAAGGTGAATAAACTCGAACAAGATTTCAAAAGGGTGTCCACACCCAAAGACTCCTTCAAACTAGCACTCCCCTCCATGCCAGTCTTTCACCCTCCCCCCTCAGAGATCTCGGTTTATCGCTGCTACAATGGCACCGGTAATCTGTTTGTGCACCTAAAACAATTCATGTACGAGTCTTCCTTTTGGCAAAATGATAATCGGGCCCTTGCCTTCCTGTTCCGACGATCCTTAGATGGGCCTGCCCTTGAATGGTTCTATTCATTAGAACACACATATGCTGAGGACTTCGAGACCGTGCAGAGGAAGTTTCTACAGAGGTACAGGGACAGAGTTGGTTCGGCATTATCAATTACTGATCTAGTGGTTGTAAAGATGAGGGCAGGCGAAGAATTCACACATTTTGCTGATAGATGGAGGGCACTGGCTGAAAGACTGAGGGACCCACTATCTGAGGCCAAGCATGTCAAAATGATCACAGCAAATGCCACGCCTCAATTCAAACACATTTTGGCCATGAATAAGCTAACGGCAATGGAAGAATTGTATGAAAGGGCACGATATATTCAGACACTGTTGAAGGACTCCCCTATCATGGCCATATTCGAGTCCAAAACTCAAACATCTAAGAAAACCAGTGGTGCTCCGGCTTGCGGTCCCACAACAGAGGGTGTCATACATAATGAGCAAGTGAGTGCAATGGGAAGTCCCAATCCTTCCACCTACCGACCCAACACCAACACCTGAACCCCACCACCCCAACAACCCGCTCCAAGAACCAACAACCCACAACTATTCAGAACGCCACCTCAGGAACCTCAGCTGCCCCAGCAGCCCTCATATTACCCGCAGCCCCAGCGGCCACAATACCAACAACCTCCCCCGTACCACCAACAACCTCTGCAGCCGCAATACCATCAGCCTCCACAACCTCAATACCGGAAGCCCGCTCCTCCCCAGTACCAACCCCAACAACCCCCTCCTGCACCTCCCCAATACAATCAGGTCCCTCCTCCAGGCAACTATGAGCCTCAACCACCCCGACCACCCCCCGGCCCAAGGAGGACTCACTATCCCCCATTCCCAGAAACCCTTCCGGATATATTTAATGCCCTAATGGCCACTGGCGCACTCACTTTGCCTAGGGAAAGGCTACAATGGCCGCCCAATATTGACACCTCGCGGTATTGTGAGTTCCACCGAGGCCCAGGCCACACCCTGGAGGCGTGCTTTCACTTCAAAGATTACATCCATAATCTGAACGATAGTGGAGGTATTGATTGGGCGGAAATGAAGAAATTCATTGCAGAGATGAAAACATGAAGGCCGGCTAGGCAGGAACAGCAACAGCAACAACAGCACAACAGTAGCAGCAACAACAGCTCCAGCCCTAGCTGCAGCCCAGTATGGGCATTGTTTAGAACCCACTCCCGGAGCACCAGACTCTGAGTCAGCAAGTTAATGCCTTTAGAGCATCTCCCCAATAAGAAATTTCTAGTCGGCCGATGGAAGTAGCTTCTACATCCGCCTCCTCTTCCCAGTCATCCTTCACCCTACCACCCTTCATCCGTACACCTACTCCTGATAATCCACTACCATCCTTCCTACGCATCCCTACCCAGCACACCGCACCATCCAGTCAACCTGCCTACCCGCTGCTCACACGCCAGCCCACTGCCTCTAAGACACCTCAACCCGCCAACATACAAGCCCCTTTCCTACACAATCCTTCCACCATCCCACCACAACCAATCCACACGTCCCATTCTACCACATTCCCACAACCACTGTCAGCTAACCCGCCCATTCTCGGCACGCCATCGACCGTACCCTTCATTAACCCCAACCATCGACCCCTCTTCCTCCGTATCCCCACTCAAACCTCCGGTGCAGCAACTATCCAATTGCCACATCAGATGTTCTCTGACAAACTCTCTACCTCCTCCCCTCCAACTTCTACTCCGTCAGCTCCAACAACAATATCAGGAGATACCCCTGAGGCGACAATGGTGCTCCGGAGTGGGCGAATGTTCAATAGGGTGTTTCCCTAGCAGCAAGAGCAGACATTAGCGTCCCAAGAAGAAGAAGAGGCCCAGCCAGAGGAATCCATCTCGGGGACGCAATATGATTTGCTGAAGCATTTAGATAAGACCTCGGCCAGAATCTCCATCTTGGAATTGATTAAGAGATCAGTGGTCCACCAAGAAGGCCTCATGCAATATTTACAGAAGGTGATGGTGAACGAGGATCTGCCAGTAAACCAGATTAGTGTTGTCTTAACTCCCACAAGTACGCGCCCTCCATCACATTCTGCGAAGAAGAGTTAGCGTCAGTCGAGTCTCAGCGGTGTGCCCTATGCCTCGCGATCTATGTTAATAGTGTCTGTGTGGATCGTTGCTTAGTCGATTCCGGAACGTCAATCAATGTTGTATCCTCCGACACACTGCAACTCTGTGGGGTGCTAGTTCAAGCAATCCGGCCCTCTGCCATCACCGTCACGGCCTACGACAACACCAGCAGACCACCAAAAGGGGTCATCACTTTGGGGATCAGGCTGAGACCATCCTTTAATGAAATGGACTTTCACATTTTGGACATGGACCCAAATTTCCGCATGATCCTGGGTCGGCCGTTCATCAAAGTCCTTTGCGCCGTTATATCCATTGTTCACCAGTGTCCTATGTTTTCGTTCAATGGGCGGATTGTCAAGGTGCCCAGTAAGCCCATTGTTGCAGAAATGAACGCCATAATGGACAACTCAATCCCTTCCATTTGGCCCAGTAATCAGCCTTTAATAACAATACTGGGCACACCGAATATGTATCCGGGCTTGAATAGTTTGTCTGCTAATGCTACTAGAAGAAGCAAAATCATTACTGAAAAGGGGTGGCATATTATGAAGCGGATGGGATACCAACTAGGTAAGGGATTGGGAGCACAGCTGCAAGGTAGAACATAGGCAGTAAAGGACTAAAAGATGAGACCTAGGGCAGGGTTGGGTTACAAGCCAGGCAAGACCAGGCAGAAGCCCGAAGAACCCCTCACATAGACATTCTGCGAACATTTTAAGAGAGGACCACTATAGCCGGGGAGTGAGCAAGCATCAACTGTCGTTGTCAGATCTACTTATCCGTCGTCTCCAGCCGTGCATCGAGATACGGATAATCACAAGCTAGCTAATCATATCAAAAGAACTGAGTTAGAGCCAGAATGGAGCAAGTGGTTCGATATGAGCGATGTGGCAGCATCTCTCGACCAACTCTTCGCACTAGAGGAGACTGAGCATCAACTAGACGCAGGCCAAGACATGCAAGCCAAAGAAGCGGCCACAACCACAACAAGGTTCAGGGCGGGCCCCTCCTCCTCGAGCATTGCTCCCATTCCCAATTCCATCCTGGGCAAACCGCCCACCCCAACTCCAAAACCAGGCAATGTGCCCACTTCAAATCCAACCACGGGCACCACACCCATTTTAAGTTCAAGTCTGGGCATCGCGCCCATTTTAGTTCTCATTTCGGGCATCACGCCTATGTCAATCTCAACTCCTGATATTGCGCCCACCCTTCCAATCTCTCCGGACAACGCGTTCGCATTTTCCTCTTCCCCAGGCATCGCGCTTGTGTCTCTTCTCTCTCCTATGGGCAACGCACCCACTTTCTTCCTCTCCCTGTGTATTGCACCCTCTCTCCTGCGGGCCACCGCGTGGTCTTCTCCTCTCCTCCTAAGCATTCCTCGAGCGCCAGTGCCCTACTTGTCAATCTCGCGGCACTCTCCCGAGCAGACGCTCACCACCCCTCCTACTCACAACGATTCTTCCTCTCTTGAACTCCTGCTTCCAGTCAAACTTTCTCAACTGGCAATCTTGCCTCGCCCTCTACCCTCGTCCTCACGGTGATCTTCCTCCCTCTTTCTCACTGCAATCCTCCCTCTCCCTCACAGTGATTCCCTCTTCCTCGAGCTCAAACATTCTCGTTCGGCGGCCTTGCTTCACCGCTCCCCCAGACAAGCCACCTGACAATGCGTCCTTCCCCTTTCTCTTGGGCCCTACGCCCACCATAGTCCCTCTAACACACTCTCTTGCCCTGCCTCTCCTCCCAATAGCGCACTCCCTTCTTCTTCCTCCTTGAAAAATGCTCCCACCTCCTGTCTCCGAGCTTTTGCGCCACCCGACCAAGCACCCGCTTCCTGTCCTCACTCTTGGGATTCTCCCCTCTGGAGTCCGTTTGGCGATCTCAAGGGTGACAGTCTCACGATGGTCGATCCTACAGTCTCATTCGAGGAAACTTCTTTCCTCTCCCCCGCATGTGTCCCAGCCCATGGGCCACTCCTCTTCGGTCCTTTGACTAATCTCCCGCCCCCTTTCGCGCAGGGGGCATTTACTGCTTTCAATAATCCTCCCCCCTTGCAGGGGAATGTCATTGAAAATTCTCCTTCATTTTTTTCATCATTTACTGCTTTCCCTAAGTCCCCCGCGCGGGACCAGGCATTTACTGCTTTCAATAATCCTCCCCCCTCGCAGGGGAATGTCATTGTAAATTATCCTTTGTTTTTTTCATCATTTACTGCTTTCCCTAAGTCCCCCGCGTGGGACCAGGCATTTACTACTTTCCCTCCTGTAAGTTCTTCTCCACCCGCGCTAGGAAGTCCTTCTACTGCTCTCAGTAATTCCCTCGCGCGGGATTCTACTTTTGCTATTCCACTTGGTGTAAATTCATCGAATCCTTCTCCATCTTCCCCCTCGCGGGATTCAGCATTTACTGCTTCTCCTTCGCTTGTATATTCCAGTAGTTGTAGCTCAAATCTAGGCAAAGGTTGTGGCAAACTAGGGGTAGTGTCAGAGAAGAAGACCAAGGGTAGGAGGGTTCCGCATCGCTTCCTAGCAGATCTAGCCCGTAGATGCAAGGCATGCTTAGCAGTTCCAGAATTTATAGAGGAGCCTTTGCAGTTGCCAGATCTAGAGTATGAGCAGTCAGTGTGCTTTATTGATGATGGGTTCGGAGTCTATGAGATCATGGATGACGACGACCTAATTGAAGAAGGTGATGAGGAATTTGAGGATGAGGCTGACGCGTTCGCAAGCAGATTGAAGAGATTTGATGAACCGTTAGCTGCCATAGAGGAAATCACCAAGGAAGTTAATTTGGGAACCGAAGAAGATCCTAGGACCGTCCTCATAAACATTAATCTATCGCCAGCTGAAGAGGAGGCAATTATCGAGGTTCTCAGAGAATATAAGGACACGTTTGCATGGAGCTATGAAGATATGCCTGGCTTGGACTCCGTGCTAGTTGAGCATCGTCTTACCCTTAAGCCAGGGTCCATTGCCATTAACCAGCGATAGAGGCATTTCCACCCCCAAATGGCTTTGAAATGAAGGATGAGGTCGACAAGCTCCACAAAGCCAGGTTCATTAGAGTTGTGCTTTATCCGAATTGGGTAGCGAACATCGTCCCGGTTATGAAGAAGGACGGAAAGGTTAGAATTTGTATCGATTTTCGGGACCTCAACCGCACGTGTCCTAAGGATGATTTCCCACTGCCTCACCTAGATGTGCTCATTGACAATACGGCTGGGTATGAAACCATCTCTTTCATGGATGGCTTCTCAGGGTGCAATCAAATTATGTTGGCTGAGGAAGACCAGGAAAAGACCTCATTCACTACGCCTTAGAGAACTTATTGTTATGTGGTCATGCCGTTTGAACTCAAGAATGCTGGAGCCACTTATCAAAGGGCTATGATGGCAATTTTTCATGACATGATCCACATTTTTATCGAAGTGTATGTGGATGACCTGGTGGTGAAATCCAAGATGTTGGCTGAGCATCCCGAGGTTCTGAAGAAAGTCTTGCAGAGAGCGAGGGAATATTAGTTGAAGATGAATCCCAAAAAGTGTGTATTTGGTGTTTCGTCGGGTAAGCTCCTAGGTTTCATCGTGAGCAAGAGGGGTATAGAAATTGATCCTAACAAGGCGAAAGCAATAAGAGAAATGCCCCCTCCCAAAAATTTGAAGGAAGTTCGAGGATTAATCGGGAGGTTGCAGTTTATTCGTCGGTTCGTCTCCCAACACTCGCAGAGGTGTAGACCCTTCTACGACCTCACCAAGTCGGGAGTCGAATTCCATTGGGATGAGAAGTGTCAGGTGAATTTTGATGGACTTAAGGATTATTTGGCTAATCCCCCTGTCCTAAGGCCGCCGACTCCAAGCAAGCCCCTTATTCTTTATGTATCTGTTCTGGAGGATTCAGTGGGAGCTGTCCTTGCGCAAGTTGATGAAGAAGGCAAGGAGAGGGCAGCATACTACCTGTCTAAGCTTCTCAACCCCTGCGAGCAAAGGTACTCTGCAATGGAGAAAACCTGTGCCGCACTCGTATGGGTAGTGCAGAAATTGAAGCACTACTTTCTTACTCATGAGGTCCATCTCATCACCCGAATGAATCCTATCAAATTCCTCCTTGAAAAATCTATTCTAACTGATAGGCTAGCACGTTGGCAAAGCTTTCTCTCTCAGTTCGAAATCACCTATATTCAGCAGAAATTGATTAAAGGCTATGCCATAGCGGAGCATCTTGCTCATCACCCTATTCCCCAGTTCGATCCGGTCCGTTCGGAGTTTCCAGATGAAGAATTGATGTCCCTTAGCCAATTTGATCCTATGTGGACGTTATATTTTGATGGAGCTCAAAATTCTCAAGGAAAGGGCATCGGGATTGCTCTGCTATCACCTAAAGGTGTCACCATTCCCCGAGCTCACAAACTAGATTTTCCTGCCACCAATAGCATCGTCGAATATGAGGCTTTGTTGGCTGGTCTAGAGCTCGCTCATTTCTATGGTGTCACCCATCTGTGAATCATAGGTGATAGTCAGCTAGTCTTGTGCCAAGTGCTTACCAAATATGTCACTCGCGATCCAAAGCTCAAGCCCTATCAAGAACTTGCCTCAGCTTATGCCAAGCTATTCTCCAAGCTAGTTTTTGTCCACATCCCTCATCATCAAAATCTTCTAGCCGATGCCCTCGCCATAGTTGCCGCAACCATGTATATGTCCTATCCATGGGATTTTGACAGCATTCAGATCGAGCGCCGTCATGTTCCCATCATTCTAGATCCTAACTTTCTCTGGGTTAAGGAAAAAGTGTTGAGGAACGCATAAAGGAGAAGTAAAACCGAGATCATGTTGATGGAGCTAGAAGAAGAGATGGAGGATGAGGAAAAGCCATGGTATAATGAGATAGCTAAGTATTGCAGAAACCAGTCGTATTCTGAGGAAGCCATAGCCGACGAGAAGAGAGCAATAAGGAGGCTATCCCAGAAGTATACATTGGATGGAAATGCTCTCTATAGAAGGGGATTTTTCGGTGTTTTGCTAAGATGCCTGGATGAAGATGAAGCTATGAAGATTGTTGAAGAGGCCCATTTGGGTGTTTGTGGAGGCATGTGAGTAGTCAAATGCTAGCCAAGAAGATCCTTAGGTGGGGTTTCTATTGGCCCACTCTAGAAGAGGATTGTTCAATCTTTGTCTGTCGGTGTGTCAAGTGCCAACTCCACGTCGACAAAATCCATTCTCCATCCTCTTCACTTCACCTGATATCCTCCCCATGGCCTTTCACTATGTGGGCTTTCGACATCATTGCACCCCTTGTGACCCCAACTCCTAGAACAAGATCAAATCATACATCCTCACAGCAACAGAGTATTTCACCAAGTGGGCGGAAGCCGAAGCATATGCGGAGATCAAGGCAACGACTGTTTGTAAGTTCATCATGAAAAACATCATCACCAAGTTTGGCATTCCAAACACCATCGTCACTGACAACGGGCCCCAATTCATCTCTCAAGAACTGCATAACCTCTGCAACAAGTATAAAATTGCATTGTATCATTCATCTCCATACTATCCGCAAGGCAATGGCCAAGCAGAGGCCACCAATAAAACTTTGATTAAAATTGTTAAGAAAACATGTGAGGCTAAAAAATTCTCGGACTGGCCAGAAAAGCTCGTAGAAGCTCTGTGGGCCTACCGCACTTTAATCCGTACTCCCACTGGGCAGACACCGTTCACCCTCACTTACGGAATGGAGGTAGTAGTACCATACGAAATTCTCGTTCCCTCTTTAAGGATCCAGCTTGACAAGGACTTGTCAATCGATGAGCGGTGTGAATCGCTCCTAGCACAACTAGAACTCCTAGACGAGAGGTGTCTGATCGCCGCAAAACATACAAGAGTGTACCAAAATATACTTGCTCATTTTCATCGAAAGAAGGTTATTGAGAGAAAATTTAAATTCGGTGAGATGGTTATTAAAAGAATCTTTGTAAATCTCGGAGGTCCCCGTTCAAAACTCCAGCCTAACTGGGAAGGGTCGTTCGTAGTCAAAGAGATAGGTCCAGGCAACACGTATAGACTAGTGAACGCGGAAGGTGAGGAGCTTTCTCACCCATGGAATGGGCTATATCTTAAAAAATACTACCCCTAGTTAGCTGTCTGGATCTACGTGGCACAAGGACCCTAAGGTGAAAAGATGTCAATATTAATTTATTTTTTTAATTCTTGGTGGGTTAGCCAGAGGTGCCGACACACACACACGCGCGTGCCCAGCCCCTGGAAGTCAGAGACGCGGAATACAAAGGAGATGAATGCCACACTAAGATCCTAAAGCATTACCTGTTTCCCTCCCTTTCGGTCTGTCAATAGAAAAGGAAGCCCGAAGGATTGACCTCACAAATCTGTTCGAAACTCAGTGAATGTAGGTCGAAGCATAAAGGGGAAAATTAGAGAAAATCAATGTCAAATCCAAATTAAAAGAGCCAAAACAAGGCTAATCAGTTAAAAGCACGACAAGAGTGGCAAAGTCCCCGCAGGGATCCAAATGGACCTGGACGTAAACGTGCAGCACGACAAGAGTGGCAAAGTCCCCGCAGGGATCTAAATGGACCTGGACGTAGGCGTGCAAAGAACTCCACAAACCCGAAGAAAACCGAAACTCGCTGAGTCTAGGGCGAAGAAGTGACTATTTCCCCCGAGTTTCCTAGACTATTGGCAGACATCCTAGAACTCTCTTCACTTCTCCCCCCAGGTATGTCTTAGGATCAAGGCAAGGCAATGATTAACTAAGGGGGACGTCGTCAAAGGTAACCTTGGGTGAAGGCACTGCTTAAGCACGTCCAGCCTCTGGCTAATACACTCAAAAATGATTAATGCATCCTTAATGACAACCAAGTATTTAGCGGATCCAAGTGCCACGAATTTCCAAGTTTGAGCAGACCCCCTTCGTTCTGCATGTCTTCTTAGAAGGGACCATGCCGAGTTGCGGCACTTATTTTCAAAAAAAAAAAATCCAAAAAAAAAATAGATATTTCAAAATCCAAAAAAATCAGATATTTTAAAATACAAAAAAATCTGATATTTTAAAATCCAAAAAAATCTGATATTTTAAAAAACCAAAAAAATCTGATATTTTAAAAAACCAAAAAAATCTGATATTTTAATAAACAAAAAAATTGATATTTTAAATTCCAAAAAAATCAGATATTTCAAAGTCCAAAAAAAATATATATTTCAAAAAAAATAGATATTTTAAAATCTAAAAAAATTCAAATATTTCAACATCCAAATTTTTTTTACATATTTCAAAATCCAAAAAAAGAGGAAAAGAAAATAATATATAAACTTGTACATTCTGCACCTTCATTTTCATGTATACTCTGTACATTCAGCCAAGTCACGTCACCCTCATGTGTAAGTATTGCATGTTTATCATTCCTCTCATTTTACCTTATTTAAAATAAAGGCTCAGCCCCTTGACAAGGTCGTGAAGTCAAGAATCATTTTTATGCAAGGGGCTGAGCAAGAGTAGATATTTAACTTGTTCGTTCAGATGCATTTCAGGCACTACACAAGGAAGAAAGAAAAAAGGGCATGCATATCTACATGGCCAAAAGGGGGGCCAACCCCAAATACATCCCCATGGAGTGCCCAGAAAAAGGGCGTACATTGTCAAAAGAAGGTAAAAAGTACATAGCAAATAGCCTAACAACCGTCACCTCCCTATGTAGGCCGGTCACTCTCGTCAGCATCCTCCGCCGGTTGCAGCCGGCGGCCACTCTCAACCTCGCCTAGGTTCGCCGCCAAACGAGGAGCAGGAGGCCCCATGGAGGCACGCAAACCCGTGGAACCCTGAGCAGCTCGAGCCTCCTGGATGTTCCTCTCGTACTGAGAGGAGGACACGATGAAGCTCACATAATAGGCGCTGGAGCGCCCCTGCTCCCTCGCGCACTCCCGTCCGCGTCGGTACCGGTCCTCTACCGCCTACCGCAAGCGCTCGGAGACTGCTAAGCTAGTACGGGCGTCCACCGACTGCTGCGTCAGGCGCTCGTGCTCCTGAGACCAACGGCCGCGCTCCTCCTCCTACTGGCGGCACTCCTCCCTGCACTTCTGAGACCACCGACCGCGCTCCTCCTCCCACTGGCGGCGATCCTCCCTGCGCTCCTCCACCAACCAAGCTCTCTCCCTCTCGTGGTCCTCCCGCTCCAAGGAAAGCCTCAAGCGTAACTCCGCGGCGTCACAAGGAAGGTTCGTGCCCCGCTGGGAGGCCTGGGTCCACAACCTGGACAGCTGCTGCGACAGATCGGTCATCTCGGCATGATGCTAGTCTCTCGTGTGAGAGCACTATGATGCTCGTCGGACTGCAAGAAAAAGACGACCATGGGTAAGTTTGAAAATAGTTCAACCCAATTCATGTCTGATTAAGATTACTTACCCATGCAGAAAGATCGCGCTCCGCCTCCTCTGCCCTGGCCTCTGCCGCCGCCAGCCGCACACGAAGGGAGGCCGCCTCCAGGTTGGGAACACTCCGACTCGAAGAAGCGTCGGCAGTGTCAGCATACTTCACTGACGTCCTGGTAGCACGCTGCAATAATTCAAAGTCGAGTCAGTAGGCAGTAAGATAAATGACGAAGGTACGATTTTTCTACACTTACTAGTGTCTCTAAGGCCGACCGTGCCTCGGCCAGCTACCCCTCCGTCTCCGCCAGCTGGGCACGGAGAGTGTCGATGAGGTCGTTCTGCGCATCTTGTATATGCACACATTTAATTAGGATATCATGAGTAACATTGAAAGCATATAAAGTTTAGAAGTGCATACCCTAGCAAGCCTCATGTAGTCGCGTCCCCCGTACTCCTCCTGGAAGCGCTCCAAGTACGCGAGGCTGTCAGCTGCGTCGGACTCCACAAGCTGGACGCCCTGCTGCAAGTCCGCGTGCTGGTCGGGGAAGCGAAGATGCCAGTCAACCGTCTTCGCCTTCCCCCGCATCTTCCGCCCGATCCCGCAGGGCTCCTCCACCTCGAGCCACGCCTGGTGTAAGCCTAAAGTCCGAGCAGCCAACCATAGGCGGAGTGGCTCAATCACGTTTAGGCAGTGGACCAACAGGCCCCGCCTAAACCGAGAATGACCGCTCTCCACCCACGGTTGGCCCTCATCCCCCACACCTACGTAGGGCTCCCACGCGACCTGCATTGAGTTAGTTACATGAGTATTTCACATCAAATGCATGAGTTAAAGTCAAGTGTGGTCCATACCAGAAATGGCGGGAAATCTCGAATGGCCTGACGGAGGACGTCAAGCTGAAATCCGTAGGTGGCTGTGCTCACCACCGGTAGCCACCTCCATGCAAGTGGTACCACGTCGGGACGTACCTACGTCGCCCTGCCCAGGGGAAGGTAGTAATAGCTCCACACCTGTATGCACAGACACCAATTAGTACCAATCAAGCAATCGTAGGAAATTTAATTGCATAGTTAAAGTGGAATTGAATTTTGAGCTCCTACCTGTAGAAAGGGCACAAAGCCGCCTACGGTGGTCTCCCTACTTGTGCCGCCGGAGAGGTCTGTGAAAGTGTGGGTGCGGAGGGCCGCACCCCAGGCATACTAACCGACCCAGTCTAGGTCCTCGAGCAGCTCTAGAAATCGGCAGTGGATGTCGTCACCCTTCGTGGTGAAAAGCATCTTGCCGAAGAAGAAGGTCAGGAACCTCCGAAGGTCTCGATCCTCCTGCTCTGTGTCTCTGGGGTCTGGCCGTACACCGCACGCGCCAGCCCCGCCGTCTGCTGCACGTACTCCTGCAGTGTCTCCTCTGCTCTCTGTCACACCCCCGCCAGCCCCAGTGTCTTCAGGAGGGCGACCCGCCCTACCATCCTTCGGTCCCCGTCCTCGTCGCCCTGGGGGTCCAAGCCCAGGAGGTCCTGCGCGTGCTCGGTGTAGTCGGCATAAGTGATGCCACTCACCGCCTCCCCGTCCACCCGTAGCACGGTAATCCGAGCTACGTCCTCCAAGCTCGGGACCATATGGACCCAGGGGAACAGGAAGGCCCTACTCGTCCTATCCCACCTATCCCTCAATGCCTGGATCAGGGGCGGGTAAATGAAAAAGGGCTAGATCTCCAAGACCGGCCCAAACCCCATCCCCTAGACTCTCTCTCTCTCTAGAAGCCCGGGAGCTCCTGATACACAGCCAGGACAAGGGGCCACATCGTCCTCGCCTTCATCACTCCCTGCAATGCACACACAATTCAAAACATAGGTCAGAACTCATCTAGGAATTCAAGTTGTGCACAATTAAGACAAAATTTTCAGTCCCGGGTGCACCCCTGAAATGCACCCAAAACAGGGGTGCGTTTCAAATCTCACATCGCGACCAACACTTCAGCCGCGTTTTCTATTCTAAAAAGCAGCGGCACAATGTGCCGCGATTCTTCGAATCGCGCCCCCCTGTCTGGACGTGATTCTCACCCTTCTCTTCTCCGGTGCCGACTGCCTTCCCCCCTCCTTTCCCTTCTACCCAGAAACCAAGAGAAGGAGGAGAGGACTTACCATTTCTGGCCAAGAAGGGATGTCCCGACCGCGGCTCTGTCGTCGCCGCTCCTCCCATGCCTCGTCTTCTTCCTCCTTCTCTTCTTCTCTCTCTGGCACTTCCTCGTTGCCTTCCTCCGCGACCGGCGCCATCGCCGCCTCTTCCCCCGCCACTGCGACGATGGCGAGTTCTCCCGGGGCCGCCATCATCTCCTCCACCATCTCCGTCGTCTCCCTCGTCGCCGGTGTGGCCACTGCCACCGTCGCCTCTGCCATCTCCGCCGACGAGCTGCCACCTCCCTCACTCTGCCGTCTCGCCATCGGGGAGGAAGGGATTGGAAGGAAATTAAGAGGGGGAGAGAGTGATTAGAGAAAAGAGGGAGTTTAGAGGGAGAGATCGAGAGAGGGAGAGAAGAAAGGGGGCGCCGTTGGCAAGTGGCCGGAATAGTCGCCCTCGGGCACCTTCTACCTTCAGGGATGTTCGAAATCGCGGCCAAAAAGGACTACGCGCTTCTTGTTTTAATTGCATCCGGACCATGCGCCGTGATTCAGAATGTCATCATGTCTTTGGCACACCTTTTTAGGTCCTCTAATTTGAATTTAAGACACGTCCGGAGGCAGGGACGTGAATTTGGAAAGTAATCCTAAGATGCGTCTGAGTTTCTCGCCGCAATTCATTGCGCCGGCGTAGAATCTGAGGGGCGCGCCATTTGAATTTTGAAGCGGGAATCGTGAAGGCGTACGCTGAAGTGGACGCATTTCTTGGAGCGGATCAAGCGTTTGATTGGTGGCCAGTTGGGACGCCGCGATTTTCAGAAGAAATTCCTTTCGCCATATGGGGACGGCCTTAGGAGATGCTAGAGCCCTCTGAAGCATGTTGTTCAGTTGAAATGAGGGCAGCATGTCAGTCTACTCTGCCGTCGCAACTTCTTCAGGGCATCTCATCATTAGGATTCGTCGTCTCCCTTCCTAACTTCGCCACCAAATTGGTGGCGCCACATAAGAATCTCCAAGCACTCCATCAGAGGGAATTTGATTATTTAGAACTCTTTTACCTCTTTAGCCCTCTCATTGAACATCGTAGGAAGGAGAGAAGCCTAATTGACATGCCCGGTTTGGAAATTGAATCGCGGCCACAGTGGTGGATGCTTTTCATATGAAAGGCATCCTTTGTAATGGACGTGGTTATAAGGGCCAACAGAGGCTTTGTTTTGAGGAGAAAATTTATGCAGTTTGGAAGAAATGATCTTATTCAAGGGACATTCTTGGCCGCGTTAAGGAAACCATTTATTTCTCATTAAGGATTCAATCGCATCGTTTACAAACGGTCACTTTCGACCACAATTTCCTGAGCTCCCTTACATAATTCATCCAATCATTTTCAATCTTCGTTACATTTGGAGCCGGCCTCCTGAAGGTGCAAATCTTCCATATAGGTTTGATAGTGTTTGCCTCCTCGCCATCATTATTAGTGCCGATGTTGCACCGTTTGATCGGTGAGAGGTGGGATGGTCCTTCGAAGATGCACCGTGAAAGTCCGAGCTGAGGAAGGCAGCGGTGTGGATTGTAGAGGACAAACTCGGACGCTCCAATCAACCGCAAATCCACACCAGGTGCTAGACGGGTCCGCACATCTTGGGCGAGAAGTGGCGCCGGAGTAAAAGTGAAGGCGCTCTTGGGCATATCTCGGAAAAAGTTATGCCAATCTGCCCGCATCTTGAGCTGTGGCGCTCAGTTCGCCACACGCCCTTCTAAGCCCATGAGGTGATCCAAGCGCTTAAGTGGACTCTTGGAGAAGATCCGGGACAAGCTTGTAATTTCATTGCTTAGACAAAACTTAAAGTGTAGGTCGGTCCAACATGTTAGTAAAAGCATAGATCCTTATGGAGGCCTACCCAAGCTCGTCGTCATGAGTCCGCTATAGAGGAAGGATAGCACCACCGGTCCTAGCCTCTTTCCTTCCCAAATGGCACAAACCGCACCTAAGTTGGTCCACTTCCAAAACATTGTCTATGGAAGGGAAGAGGAGCGCGCCCGCCACGCAAATGGCGAATCCCTTCATCACCTGCTCGAGCCTCTCATCGTCCCTTGTTCTCGATATCTCCCTCGTGGTCCAGGCCGCCATTTTTTGTAAGTTGATCCCTTTGTCGGCATGAAAACCTTGGGCCTCCCTCGGATCCATAAAGCTCTCGAGCACCGGCCTGCTTCAATAATGTCTTGGCATGATCGCCATTCTTTCTTCCTCACACTACTTCATTCGCTTCAAACCTAACAAGAGTTCAACCTCTTCCAAAAGAACAGTGGTTTCAAAAGTTCGGAAGAGAAATGTGTTGGTTTGAGGGTGCCACAATTCGATCAATGCCCCGAGAGCCGCCCAATCAAGGTGGATCTCGTGGTACCTTTTGTCATGAACAGTAAGGTTGTTTATCCCCCATTGCCTAAGGATAGCGGTCATATCAGGAGTGATGGTGGAGGTTAATTGTTGAAGCCAAGGGAGACGCATGAAGCGTCGATTACCCGGGAAGAGCGGGTAATCCTAAATGGGTAGCCGTGGTATAGGAGCCGGTCATTTGAAAGAGGTAGATGGAAAGAAAGTCAAGAAAACACCGAACAAAATGATTAATAACATGTCAAAGCAAATCTGTCAACAAATCAAAATCATCAAACTTACCATCTTTGCTTGGGCAAGTTTGCAAATGTGGTCCTCCATTTGGCTTAATCTATGGAAACCCTCCATCTCTCTTCAGAGCCCTTCTTTCCCTTCTTTCTTTCTCCCCCTCCTTTCACCCTCCTTTGATTCAAAAGGGGGGAGTTTGTGCCTTTAAATAAAAGAGGGAAGCATGGGGGTTTGAAAAGGGAATCTCGGAGATATGTTATCTCCTGCAGCTGCCCCATACCCCATGTTCCCATTGAAGTGAAAAAGGCAAAGTTTCCAATCAAATTGACTGCATTAATCGCGTCCGCATCAGAAGACGCTATTCAGTTTTGAAAGGCGTCCGACCGCCCAGACGCTATTTGTAATTTAAAAAAAAAAAAAAGAGCGGCGTCCCCACTGGACACGGATAAAGGGTCTTCACATAACTCATTTTCTTTCACTTCATGAAGGCTAAGAAAGTTCAAATTGGCACTCCAACTTCATGATAAGCAAGAGGGACCCAAGGCCTAGCAATTTATGCAATAAATCTTCCTAATCTTCGCAAGTTCAAGTTCTTCAGGGTGTTGCTTCCTGGCTTCGCCACTAAATTGGCTATGCCACAAATGCTCACCAAGTGCTTCATCAGAGAGAATTTGACACGCATCACACTCATGGATCCTCTCTGTAGAGCTTGAAATACCAAGGTCAATGATGATGGCAAATATGTGTGCTTTGATAAAAGTTTGGTTTTGGGTGCCTCTTGGTGTTCAAGAGTGTGGGCGGTCTGGCTTTTCATGTAACCATCTTTGACAAAATTTCATGCAATGCAAGAATGGTTACAATTCTTGGCAATGATAGTCATGGTCAAACCTTCCCACACTCCGGAGCAGCCTGTGTAAGCGCGTCCAAGCTAGTGGCCGCGATTCTTTACTTATAGGCGTCCAGATTGCTCGCCATGTTTTTACAAGTAGCACTGTTTGTCATTCTATCATTTGTTGCTTGTCAATACTAATCAATCTTTGAGCACAGGTGTAGACACCCGGTTCTAGTTAATTGGTCGAACCACATTTCTTGTTATCTTAGTGGGCCCCTAATTGGTCACTCACCTTGATCCCATCATTAGCCTTGTTTTGAGCCCATTAAACCATTAAAATGCCTTGAAATCCCGCACATTATCACCTTGAGAGAGTCCTTGGGACATAATAACTCTTATCTTGTCATGTGATTGGCTGATAATTCAAGATTATTTCAGATTTATTGTCGCGATGCATCGTAGCGCCACGTCTCTAGTCGCGACGGTCTTGGACGCCGCGACAGCCCATGCATTATCCATGCACGTGGTCAATACTATCGCGTCGCCCCGTCCCGTCGCGTCTTAGTCGCGGTCCTACGATACGCCGAGATAATGACCGAACCCTGTGACCACCGCAACAACCTCCTATTTATCCTCCTATGAATCTATCTTAATCCCTAGGGATTATCTCCACCCCTTGGGGCGAGATTCCGGCCCTAGGGACTCTCCTTGGCATTCCTAAGGACTCTCCATCCATTTTTTAACAAGGATTTATCTCCCATTTTAATTTCGGAGCCATTTAAAGGAGATAATATCATTTTTCTCACTCCAAGCTCTATATAAACAAGGCCCCTCCTCAAGGACGAGCAGAGCCTCATTACCACCCCGAAGGGCTGCCGAATTCTCCCCTCACCCATACTTAGCCACGCAGCAACCCTTTTCCTCCATTTTTCCTCATGTCCCTCTTCACCAAAACACCTCATTTCACCATCTATGGAGCACGGGACGTGAAAAGGGCGACTCTAGCAATCTCCTGAAGCTTTGGATGATCCTTCGAGCTGCAACAACGCCAAGGAGTCGCCTTAATGAGGCTCACCCTCTTCCTTTTCCTTTCCTCTTCTTTTGCATGCATTTTTCATGTTATTCTTAGATAGAACATATATACCACACACCCACGTTTTCTTACTACCCAAGGGGTTTAAAACTACCCCCAGGTCTGTTCCCTCCATGCTTCACATTTTTCTTGTATTTAAGAATGGTTACTACGCTTAACATGGTCTAACAGGGTTTTTATTTCTTGTTTTCGTTGTTTTGGCAGGCACCCAAGTGAAGATCCACGAGGAGCTCTCATCCTCTAGCCGGCTGGAGGACGGGAAGAAGGTCCCATCCATCATCTCCCGCACAGAAGAGAACGCGATGGTGGAGAGTGACGCGACAAAGAGATGCGTCCATCGAAGGTGACGCGTTATCAGCACTGTCGCGGCAACCATGATGGCCGCAACATGAGGTACACCCCCCGTTCTCTCTCCTTTTCCTAGAGTAGTTAGCCCATACATTTCTCTTCTCATTAGGCAACTATCTAGGTGGCGATCACATCCTTATTTCGATGTCGTTAGATTTAGTATGTGTTTGTGTGTCGAGGGGGGTACAATCCCTGTGATTACACCTTTTGGCGATCACGGTGGGACCTTCACTGCCACCCTTGTGGAATTTTAACTGCTTGCTTGCCATGTTTTCTTTGTTTCTCACTTTAGTGCCCTGTTAGTATTTTGTTCTTTGTTCCCTGTATTTTTCGTGTTCTGTTCTTGTCGCGACCTATCGCGGCGACGCAATAAGGTCGCGTCGTTGGTCGAGGACGCGTTATCAGGTCAGCCTCCTCTTCCTTCTAACTGTCCTGTCTTGTTTCTATCAGATCATGCATCCTTGTGATATCTCTTTGTATCATATGTTGTCATACTTCTGAGTGTTAAAATCCTGCTAGGGTCCAGATTTTCTGTTTATTTTTTTACTTGTAAGTTTTCGGTTCGAGTCACGGCGTATCGCGAGGACGCTACAAGGTCGCGTCGTGGAGGGGCGTCGCGTCATCAGGTATGCTTTGTATGTTATTGTTGACTCATGAATCGGTCTCTGTGTGCTTCTTGGACCATGTGGTATTGATTTACTATTTTTGTATCATTTCTCATTTGATAGGGTAGTTTGTTTGAGCTTATTGAGGACCTTTTGGTGTTTTTGGGCTTCTGTTCCTATTGCGGCAGGTCGCCCTGTCGCGATAAGGTCGCGGCATATACGGTCGTCGCGACTCTGCCCGAGGGCCATTTGGTCGCCCTGTTTGCTTCTCATCTATCACCTGTGCATACATTTCGAGCATTTAGGCCCATTGCATATGCTTTTGAAACCCATTTGTTCAGGTTCCCCCTTGGATGAGTGAGTCCTCTCACCTACGAGCACTCGTAGGCTGACTCGGGCCCACCTTCCGAGGACCTCCGTAAGACCCCGTGGTCGTACGCACGTTGTGGTTTGCTGGGTTGGTTGTACCAGCTGTACCCCTTAGTCTGGGCCACCCCTTTTGCGTGTGAGCATACCATCCCTTAGCTTCACCGGAGGACTTGAGTCCATACCCATTAAGGTCCACTTGACCGAGTGACATCCCCTTAATTAATTCATCTAAAGGTCAAGTTTGAACCTTAAAAATTTTGCATTTTAAACATGACAACTTGAGTGTTTATCCCTCCTCCTCTCAGTCTTTCTTATTGTGATTGAGTCTAGGTTTATCTGTATCACCCCCTATTTGTCTTGGGGGGTGTATAGGTCGTTGTTTAGGGAGATCGAGTCAGTCCCCTCCTTTCTTTGTATCTTATCATAATCCCCTTTTTGATATGGATCAATTTCGGGTCCTTGCCGACGATGCCCTTCCTCTCGGGTTGCTCGAGGAGGTGGCCTAACCCTCCATGGCCGCACTCCCGGGGCATATCCGGCCTCCCTCCATCACTGGGATTCATCCCGTCCTGCCTCTCCCCCTGGGGGTGATGACCCCTGATAACTACATGAATTTTTTGCGTTAAATGTCATACATATAGTAATTTTAGACATCTTTTATCTGTAAATATGGTGCAATTTGATTTTAATTTCTATTTCATTCAGAAACAAATTTTTGAACATTTAGGTAAATTTTTGGTAGAACGCAGTTAGATACTCATACCTTTCGAATAGTTTTACAAATAAAAGTTATTTCTCTTAGGTATACTTTGATAAATGTTGTATATAAATAAATTTTGCAACTATCTTTTAATAGTAAATGTAAGTTTGTAAATAAATAAAGATTTTTTTTAATTTACTAACCATATATCATACTACATATCTACCCATCCCATTAAATAAAATACCCCCTCTCATCCAACCTAAACAAACACCAACATTTAAATAAAGTGTTTTTAATATACCTCCACTTAAGTTTTTATTAAAACCCTTTTCATTTCTTCCACCAGGTGGGCGAAGCTACTGGAAGGGGATTTGGGGCAGATGTGCAGAGCGGCGGCTGGTTGGTGTGAAGCAGGAGCTAGGCGGTTTGTGCTGAGGGAGCTTGGCCAGATCTGTGCGTGGCTGGGTGTGGCCAGGGCTGAGGGCTGGCGATGGGGGCGGCATGGCTCAGGCGGTGCGGACCTACGCAAGCAGGAGACGAGGCCAGGCAATAGGCGGCTGCTGGGCGATGGCATGAAGCGGCTGGGTCACAGCTGAGCGCGGTGCTGTGCAGATGGCGCATGCGATGGCGCCCAGGTGCGTGCTGGGTGTGGAGCTGCCGTGCGCAGCGATGGGCGATGGAGCGTGGACATCTGGCAGTGCAAGGCTGCGCATCTGCCATTCGTGGCGATCCTGGGCGCGATGGCGTACGAAGCAGCTAGAGGCGATGCTGCGCAGCGGCCGGATCTCCTGGGTGCAGCTGGTACGAGGCAGCTGGCGACGTGGGCTGTGTAGAGGCGGGAAGCGCAGCTGATGGCGCGCCTGAGACGGATGGCGGAGCCCTGACCTGCTGAGGTGGCGGCCAGGTCATGCAGCTCTGGTGGAGGACCTGCTGAGGTGGCCAGCCCAACTGTGCAGGGCTTGCGTAGAGGAGCTCGAGAGGAGGCTCCTGGGCATCTATAAAAGGACCCCAGAGTCCTCTTCTCAGGCGGTTCTGGTTTTCGGCTGGTTAGAATTTTTTTTAGGAATTTCTAGTTGCCATTTTCCCTGTCTTTTCTGCTCTTCCAGTTCTTAGGAGAGGACTTCGGGAGTGGAATTTTAGAACTTCTTGCTATTTCTTCTTATATTTTCTTTTGAGCAGAGCAAGGAGTTGGGGTTTAGAATTTTTTTAGGAGTTTATTTTGTTCTTTGTCTGGTTCGATTGCAGGGCAGGGAGGTTGGATTAGCTCTTGTTTTGATTTGTTTCTTTACTGTAAGGAGACGAGGTTGGACAGTTTGATCTTTGGGATTTAATTTCCAGTTTGATGTTCTTTCCTTATTCTGTGATCCAGTGGCTTTAATGCATTTAAATTCCCATTTCTTCTGTGTTGCATAGCTCGATTTAGTTTACTTGTTCAGTTCTTCCTTTCTTGAGTTGATGATTGGCAGTGCTTCCTCTGTGTTCATCCGGAGGGGGGCTGGGAGGCTCAATTTTTCTTTTGAATTTGTTTCATCTCTTATGTGAAGCCATCTGAGAGGTTTTCAGCAGCAGGGAGTTTGGCATTCAGAGGGTTCGGCTGTAGGAAGGTAGGTTTATGTTTTCCTTTCGTCTGTGAGAGCTTCGAGAGGACTTCTGCAATTTATTTGGTTTGATGTGGCTGTTGGGAAGAGGATTGGATTCCAGGGAGCTCTTTCCCATTTCTTCTGTTCTAGCTTTTCATTTCTTGTGTGCTGTATCATCCGAACCAGTGGAGTTGTCATATGCATTTCTTGCTCTTTGAGAGTTGTGAGTTTTATTTTGAATTCAGAATTTCGAGTGCTTCCTTTTTCCTGTGTATTGCAAGCCGATATGAGAGATCAATCCAATGGCGTTTACTTCAGCTCTTCTGATTTCTTTTCTTCAGTGTTTGATGCGATTGATCCAATGATCTATTCCATTTCTTCTGTGCTCTAGAGGTGAGAGGGAAGTTGTTTCATTTGCTTCCTCCCTTCTGTGAGGGATTCCTGAGGTCTGTTCATTGTGGAGTTTCCGGGGGTAGCAATGAGAGCAACCAGCAATTGAGCGATCTGAGAGTTTAGCTCATTTTTTTGTTTTCTTTATTTTGTTTGAGATTTTATTTCATAGTCTTCTTGTTCTCTTCTCAGTATAGATCAGATCATGAGCTTGACACTGTAGTTTAAATTGCTTTTACTGTTTGCTTATTTGTTCATCCCCTGAGCTATAGGGGTACAAGGCTACATTGGGTTAATAATGTTCTTTGAGAATTCGTGTTCTGTCATCTTTCTGAATCATTTCAGATTTAAAGGTGCATCCGTATGTGCCTAGTTTACATCTCTCTCAGTTTGTTTGATCTCTCAGTTTGTTTGATCCCTCAATGGAGAGGGTACAGTGATACCAACTCTTTGGTTTTTAATTCTACCTGTTCTTTTATTAAGTTTGATTTGTCGAGAGTGTGTGGGATTAGATCGGCGTCATTTACATATTCACTTTTAATGTATTGTCGAATGGTGTCAAGTCAAGGTAGTTTAATTCAAGCTCTATTCAGCCTCTCCGTGGATATGACCTGTTCTCACCACCATGCTAGTTCATCTTTGTTGTTTTAATTTTGTGAGACAGTTTAGAGGAAGTGTGCTTATTGATCTGTGCAATGAACTTTCAACAACGAGAGTGCACAGCCAACAATGTTGCGCGTCCAACCCCCACTCACAATTCAGCCAGCTCCTTCTGAAGAGTTATGCGGAATAACACAATATGGTAATCTAGAAGGGGGGGTTGAATAGATTACGACAATTTCTAATTACTGATGGATTCTTTTTGGTTCTACAGCGATCTTAATGAAACTTGATTAGAATTCGATTGAGTATAAGAAAGCTTGAGTTGATGTAAAAGAGAACAGGGTATCAAACGTGCGTATGAACAACATGCCTACCAATCATCTATCGCAGAACGCGAACAAACCACAGGACACGATGATTTAAGGTGGTTCGGAGTACACAACTCGTGTATCCTACATCCACCGTCCACACACACACGCAGAAACGACTGCTTATGAGCGAGTTCAACACAACAACTAACACACACACACGTTGTCTGATGAACCACGATCAGAACAACCACAAACTCGTGAATCAAGCACAAGGGATGCTTGAAACACAACCACACACACACAATGGAATGGAAATTGTGAAATGGAGAAGAATTTAGAGTTGGGGAACAAATCCAATTGGAATTCTTCTCGTGGATCGTCCAGACGCTCTTCAAACTTCGATTGGATGTAGATTGATCAATGTAGAAGGTTGAATTGACGACGATCCGGCTTCAGCTCCGCATAGATGGTGATTCCACGACGATCTGGGCGGAAGATTGAAGCAGAGCAGCAAATTGGGGCTTTTTCTCTTGGTCCCTTGGAGGCTCTTGGTTGGGAGGCTGCTCACTGCGAATTTTGCTCCAAAAGGATGCTTATATAGTGTTAGGTAAAGGTGGGGTTCGTGGAGGAAGGAAACACCCAAAAGGGGCCGGAGTTGGAATCTCTAAATCTCATGTTTCCGTCGTCTGTCGACAGGTGCACTTGCATCTGTCGACAGATGCACTCAGGTTGAGAACTGGGTTTCAGAAATCTGAATTTCTGAGTGTATCTGTCGATAGGTAATTTGCATCTGTCGACAGGTGCACTCAGGGATACAAAACCTGAGGTCTGTCTTGGGTTGTCTATGTGTATCTGTCAACAGGTAATTTGCATCTATCGATAGGTGCACTCAGAGATACAAAAACTGAGCTCTGTCTTGGGTTGACTGTGTGTATCTGTCGACACATGCCCTGGGCCTGTCGACAGATACATTGCTTTGACATTTCCTTGGTCTGTTTGCTCATCTCTTTGATGCTCGATCTTTCATGCTTGTGCACCTACATGTAAATACATTGTTAGTGATATACATTGTATGATTTAGCAATATTTAACACAATCACTTTCATGGTGTTTTTCATGTTAGTTAGCACATCAATTTTGCATTAAAACAATGTTCAAGGATATTAATGTGATCATCAAAAACATGATATATTGAAAACCCAACACCTTCCCCACCTCACTCCGGACCAAGTCCGAGAGTTTATAGCTGCTGCCAAGGGGAAACAGCCTCTGTCCCCCCGGGTCAGAATTCAATCCGACCAGCGGATTCCTCCGCCCGTGTCGCTTCAGCACCCCACCTTCCATCATCAGGGGCAGACCCTACACCCCTCCGCCCTGGGGCCATTCATTTTTCGGAACCAAGCTACCTTCCCCCGAGAGAGGTCCGGCCTCGATCTCCCCCAACTACATACTATACGGCCGAACCAGCTCCCCTTCCCTGTGAGAGGTCTCACTCATTCGAGCAACCTCGCTCCCTTATTCCTACGCATCAAGTCCAGTCTCCCTCCGACTTCCTTGCGGAGTGGACAAGCATGAAGAAGGAGCTTCATGACCTCCATAGACAAATCGATCCTCGAAGGTAGCTGATATTGCCCTCCCATCTTTCCAATATCTCCAGGTGCCACCCCAGTTGGAGCTCCCTGTCTACCGGCGATACTCAGGGGTAGGAGACCCTTATGTTCATCTGAAAGATTTTGTTTACGAGTCAGCACTGCACAAGTATGACCGCCACCTCATGGCATACTTGTTCAGAAAATCCCTGGATGGTCCGGCTTTGGAATGGTTCTACTCATTGCCTCCCGAGGAAGCCGAGGATTTCCAAATTGTTCAAGAGAGATTTCTACAGCAATTCCAAGATCGGGTGGGACCCGAGTATTCTTTTGTGGATCTGGTAGCTGAGAAAATGAAGCCAGAGGAGGAATTCTCCACTTATGCTGACCGGTGGCGTTCTTTGGCCGCCAAGGTCTGTTGCCTAATGCTTGAGGAGGAGAAGGTGAAATTGTTGATTTCCAACGCCACTCCAACCTACCGAGCTATTTTGGCCATGAACGATATTTCTACCATGCACCAGCTATATAGTCGAGCCCATTTCATCCAGACCCAACTTAAGGACTCACCTATACATTCCATGTTCGAAACCCCAAAGACCCGTTACACCAAGAAGCCACAGGCCCAGTCACCGAGGGGATCCAGACCAATGAACATGTTGGTGCAGTTAGTAATCCCCAAGGCCTGGTAGGTAGGCCTCCCTACACCCAACAAGCCCAACAACCATGGAACAACAACAACAATAGACAGCCACCTCCCCAAGGACAAAACCCTCCACAAGATCAGCGCCAGTACTCCCATGTCCCTCCACCGCAAAATGGCTACGCCCCTAGAAAGCCCAATGGACCAAAAGAGCCCAATACCCTCCTTTGCCCGAGTCTCTGGCCGATGTCTTTGCAGCCCTTATGTCCCTAAATGCCCTAAGACTCCCTCCTGAGAAGGCAAACTGGAATATGGAGGCCGATCAAACAAAGTATTGTGTCTATCACCGCCATCCGGGCCATAATGTGTCGGATTGTTTCCAATTCTGAGATATGATATATGATCTCCATGAGCAAAACCAAATTGACTGGGCAGAGATGAAAAGATTAATCCAGACTCTGAGGGACCAACAGGGTCAGAGGCAACAACAGAAACAGCAGAGGCGACAGCAGCCGCAGCAGCAACAACAACAACAACAGTAGTACCAACCCTTCCAGCAGCAACAACAACAACAGCAGCCGCAGCAGCCGGCGAATCCGTAATCCCATGCCTCAACATCAGCCCGCTCTAAACCCCCAGCCAGCTCCACCACCTCCTCCACCCACACATGTTAATCCTGTCATCCACCATCCTCCACCAGATGCTCAGTGGGCCTTTGATGATGAACATGAAGTGGGCCAGCTTCTGGTAATTTCCCACGTCACACCCACTACCCCCGCACTTATATCAACTGTAACTCCTTCCTTCACACCCCACGTTGCTACCATCACCTGGCCATCCTATTCCTCCGTCATATCACCCATTATCCCTCCACCCAACAACATCCCTTTCACCCCTACACCAGCGCCCTTGCTAGCCAACCCTTCTATCCTTGACACCGCAACCCCTCCACTCCACCACAATATTGCCCTCCGGAGCGGGCGAATGTTCCATCGGATGTACCCTAACGCATCCATGTCCATGCCAGGTCAACCGGCCCAACAAACCAGCAATCAGCAGCAGCAAGATATGGAAGAAATCGATCCGGTCCCGGGGACCCAATATGATATCCTGAAGCATTTGGATCAAACCCCCGCCAAGATTTCCATACTAGAATTAATCAAAAGATCGCAGACTCACCAAGATGCCCTAAGGGCCTTTCTGCAAAGGGTCATGGTCAGTGAAGACATGGACCCAGATAATCTGCCATCAGTGCTCTCGATCGTAAACAAAGGACCCACTATTACCTTTTCTGATGTTGAGTTGGCTGCCCCGGAAGCCAGAAAAATGCCCTTATGTGTGACACTCACCATAAATAAGGTGGCCATCGATGCAGCTCTAGTGGATACGGGAGCTTCCATTAATGTGTGTCCATTAAGCACCCTTGGAGCATGCAACATATCAGAGCGTCAACTGCAGCCTACCCCCACCACCATCGCTGCTTATGACAATTCACGACGTGCTTGCCACGGAATCATCACATTACAAGCAGAATTGGGGCCACTAGTCATGTCAGTGGAGTTCTATGTGTTGAACATTGATCATACTTATAAGGCCATTTTAGGGCGCCCATGGATTGAATCACTAGGGGCAGTACCATCTACAGCACATCAGTGCCTGAAATTCCCCTTTCAAGGGCGAATAGTCAAAGTAAAGAGCGTGGCAACGACACATACAGTAGAAGCAGTTGAGAGGGTACTGCCATCAGTGTGGCCATCCAATAAGCTCGTTATCTCTGTGTTTGACGTCAATTATGCTTGGGCCTATACATTCTCTTCGAATCACCCAATTGGATCTCCCCCTATAATGGCAGTCAGGAGAGATGTGAGCACAAATGCAAAGGGATGGAACATCATGTTTAGACTGGGTTATCAGTCAGGAAAAGGCCTGGGTGCCCATCTCCAAGGGCGAACCAAGACTGTGGCTAGCACTAAAAAATTCACAAAACATGGCCTGGGATACTCAGAATGGGATGCTTTCTCTTTACCTTCACAATCGGACCATGGCCCACTTACCTGGTCCTTGTATGAACACTTCATCAGAGGGCCCATGCAGCCTGGATATAACACTACTGCAGAGGCGCTAAAATCAGCTTACCAGTCCTTAGAAGAGCAGCGACCCGTCAAGAAGAAGAGATCCAAGGTAGATACAGAGTACCCAAATCAGGAAGATGTCATCTCATCAGTCAGTCTGTTGTTTAAAGAACCAGGAGCTGGGGCAGAAGAGTCAGGAGACCTTGTTTCTGCAGTTAATCGTCTGTTCAGCGAAGAAGATATGCCGCAAGTAGCAGTACTATCAGCATCTGCAACCACCACCAAGCGACAGTTGCTTGGATTTGGTGAGAAGAGTCAGCCGACCAATTCAACCATTTCAGCAAGGGAACTCTGGCCAGGGTTTTCCCGGCCTCCCATTCATCTTATTTCATCTCTATTTGTTTATAATTTTAATGTTATTCCCTTATCTCCCCCCCCCCCTTATTATTCAACTCTCTCCCGACGTTGTTAAAGCATTGATTCGCCCTTCACCCCTCTTCACCATTTTCTTTGATGGCTCGGTTCTGTCTTTCCCCCGAAGCCTCTTAATGTAGTGTAGTTTCCTTTCATCAAATAAAATAAAAAAAAACCAAAAAACAAAATAAACAAAATAAAATCAAAATAAAAAAATAAAAATCAAAAAAATCAAAATATATATAGAAAATCGAAAAAATCCAACAAAATAGAAAATCAAAACCAAAAAAAAGGGTAGAAAATCCAAAAATATGTGTCCCTCCTCCCGTTCATCTCATCTCCTCTTCCTTCGGACGGCGATCCCCATCTTCCTCCTCCCCTTTCTTCGAACGGCGATCCCCGTTCTCCCCTTCACTATTCATCAGACGGTGATCCCCGTCTTTCTACTCTTTTCTCCCTGCTTTCTGCCTCCAGCTGTTGATTTCCCCTGCTCCGACGACGATCCCCGTCACCCCTGCTCAGCTGCTTCGACGGCGATCCCCGTCAACCCGCACTCCTACTCTCCTGCTTCGACGGTGATCCCCGTCACCCCGCACTTTTGCTCACCTGCTTCGACGGCGATCCCCGTCACTCTGCACTCCTCCTCTCCTCTCAAGCGGCGATCCCCACCTTTCTCCTCTTTCTGCGCGAACCGTGCCTTCGTCTGACTGACCAACATGGTCACATTGGACATTCTGGGCGAGGGGCCTTCTGTTCCCCTACACCCCATTCCTGCGGCCGGCACCCTGAGCTTGGGTGGCCCACCTCTTCCTCCAGTCCCATCGGAGGACCCTCGCGGCCCTGCCGCACCTTTTCCTGCTCATTCCAATAAATCTCTGGACACTCCTCCAGAATCTCCTATAAATATTGGGCTTAATTTAGAATCAGGGGTAGAATCTAGCAAGTCCTCGTCCCCATCTAAGAAAAAGAAGGGTAATGGCATACCCCGAAGGTATCTGCTTGACTTAGTTCAAAGGTGTGGCGCTCTTCTAGCTGTCGAAGAGTTCGTCCAGGAAGTAGTGGTTTTGAACTTAGAGGATCTACATATAGAGGAAGGTCTAGATGATGGTTTCAGAATTTATGAAATCGTAGCCGAAGGAGACCCATTAAATGAGGATGATTGTGAGATAGAGGATGCTGCTGAGGCGTATGCTAGTAGTATGAGGAGATTCGATGAACCTACCTCAGCAGTCGTTGAGCCCACTAAAGAGGTAAATGTAGGAACTGAAGAGGACCCCAGGCTTTTAACCATAGCTTCCAGCCTCCCTCCCGAAGAAGAAAAAGTGCTCATAGAAATGCTGAGGGAGTTTAAGGATTCCTTTGCCTGGTCCTATGATGACATGTCCGGCATTGACCCTGATTTGGTGGAACACAGGTTGATTTTAAAGCCAGGGGCAGTTGCCGTCAAACAAAAGTTAAGGAGGTTCCTCCCCCACATCGCTTTGAAAATGAAAGAGGAAATTGATAAACTACACAAGGCTAAGTTCATCCGTGTAGTCCTCTATCCATTGTGGGTGGCGAACATCGTCCCGGTCATGAAGAAGGACGGAAGGGTGCGGATCTGCATAGACTTCCGGGACTTGAATAAGGCATGTCCTAAAGATGATTTCCCCCTACCTCACTTGGACGTTCTGATCGATAATACTGCAGGGTTCGAAACTCTGTCTTTTATGGATGGGTATTCAGGCTACAATCAAATTCGTCTAGCCCCGGAGGACCAAGAGAAAACCTCCTTCACCACCCCATGGGGAACATACTGCTATGTGGTCATGCCGTTCGGATTAAAGAATGTCGGCGCCACCTATCAAAGAGCAATGTTAGCTATCTTCCACGATATGATTCATATTGATGTTGAAGTCTACGTGGATGATATTATGGTGAAGTCTCGGACCAGAAGAGAACACTCCTCCGTGCTTGTCAGGGTATTTTGCCGTGCACAAGAGTATCAGTTAAAGATGAATCCAAAGAAGTGTGTATTCGGGGTTTCTTCGGGCAAGCTGTTAGGCTTCATAGTTAGCAAACGGGGGATTCAAATAGATCCACATAAGGCCAAGGCAATAAATGAAATGCCTCCTCCCAAGAACATATCTGAGCTTCGAGGTTTGATTGGTCGGCTCCAGTTCATAAGGAGATTCATATCTCAGCACTCTCAAAGGTGTCGTCCCTTCTATGAACTGTTGAGAGGAGGAGTCAGCTTTGAATGGAATGCTAAGTGCCAAGAGGCCTTTGATGAGCTCAAGAGTTACCTTATGAATCCTCCCGTACTTCAGGCGCCCGTTCCTGGGAAACCCTTGATCTTGTATCTGTCAACTATTGAGGACTCCCTAGGAGCTGTCCTTGCCCAGCATGATGAATCCGGCAAAGAAAGGGCAGTCTATTACCTATCTAGGCTCTTCAATCCCTCCGAGCTCAAACTCACCACAATGGAGAAAACATGTGCAGCGCTAGTTTGGGTAGTGCAGAAACTGAAGCATTACTTCCTAGCTCATAAGGTGAGCTTGATTTCTAGAATGGATCCCATTAGGTATCTCCTTGAGAAGCCAGTCCTTGCTGACAGATTGGCAAGCTGGCAAATCATCCTCTCCCAATTTGATATTTCCTTCATAGTTCAAAAAGCCATAAAACGGTATGCCATTACTAAGCACCTTGCTCACCTTCCTCTTCCCCTTAGTGACATGGTTCAAGAGGATTTCCCCGATGAAAACCTGTCACTCATTCTCGCGATCCCTTCTGGTCGCTCCACTTCGATGGAGCTCTCAATTCTAGGGGACGAGGTGTAGGTGTTGTTCTGCTCACCCCAGAAGGGATCACCATTCCTCTAGCCTGTCAGCTCCAGTTTCATGCCATAAACAACATCTCCGAGTATGAGGCTCTCCTTGCCGGTCTTAAGCTCGCCTATCTCTTAGGCGCCCGTCATCTCAAGATTATAGAAGATTCCCAGCTCGTTCTTCGGCAAGTCCTTTCTACCTATCGCACTCGTGACCCTAAGCTCAAGCCTTATCAAGATCTGGTCACACTCCTAGCCAAGCAATTTCGTCAGCTTATCTACATTCATACTCCCTGCTCTCAGAATATCTTGGTCGACGCCCTCATGTCGTTAGCCTCATCTCTCTCCTTCTCTCTCAGCCGCAGTGCTGAGACAATCACCGTTCAAAGGTTAGAAGCTCCCTCCACTCAGGATCCTTGGTTCATTAACCTTAGGAGCTCTCTAGTTTTGAAGGCAGAGAGAAAAGAAGCAAATGAGTTATTGCTTGTGGAGCTAGGAGAAATGATAGAAGAAGAAAGGCCGTGGTACCATGAAATCGAGCTATATTGCCGAGACAGCACCTTCCCAGAAGAGGCTGAAGCGGAGGACAAGAGAGCTATCCGTAGAGCAGCATTGAGGTATACCCTAATTGGTGAAGTTCTCTACAGACGCACTCTAAATGGAATGCTCCTCCGATGTGTGACAGATGAAGAAGCCTGGAAGATTGTGGAAGGATCCCATTCCAGTGAGTGTGGAGGGCATGTGAATAGCCAGATGTTAGCTAAAAAGATTCTTAGGCAGGGCTATTACTGGCAAACCCTAGAAGAAGATTACACCACCTACGTTCGTAGGCGTGTCAAATGCCAAGTCCATGCCGATAAAATTCATGCTCCCTCCTCCTCTCTACATCCACTATCTTCTCCTTGGCCTTTCTCCATGTGGGCCTTTGATGTCATCGGGCCTCTTGGTGATCCTAATGCTCTGGTAAAACAAAAATCTTTCATCCTCACTGCTACTGAGTATTTCACCAAATGGGCCAAAGGTGAAGCATTTGCAGAGATTAAAGGTTCAACCGTGTGCAGATTCATCATAAGGAATATCATTGCGCAGTTCGGAGTGCCAAGCAGCCTCGTCACCGACAATGGGCCTCAGTTCATATCACAAGATCTTCAAAACCTCTGTAAGAAGTTTAATATTTCTTTGCATCATTCGTCTCCTTACTATCCGCAAGGCAACGGCCAGGCCGATGCCACAAACAAAACACTTTTGAAAATCTTAAAGAAAACTTGTGAGTCTAATAAATTTGCTGATTGGCCAGAGAAACTAGTTGAGGCTCTGTGGGCCTACCGTACCTCTGTCCGCACGCCCACGGGGCAAACTCCTTTCTCACTTACTTATGGGATGGAGGCGGTATGTCCACATGAGATCCTCATTCCTTCGCTGAGAGTTCAGTTAGATAAGGAACTTAATCCAGATGAACATCAGGAGGCGTTACTTACACAGCTGGAACTCTTAGACAAACGGCATTTAGCTGCAGCCGATCATGTTATTTCATATCAGAATAGACTATCAAGGTCCTTTCAAAAGAAAGTGATTGAGTGAAAATTTCAACAAGGAGACATGGTCTTGAAGCGAATTTTCATAAAACCTGGAGGTCCAAGGTCCAAATTGTCAGCAAACTGGGAAGGGTCGTACGTCGTCAGGGAAGTGTACCCCGGGAACGCGTATAGGCTAGTCAACGCCGATGGTGAGGAGCTCTCTCACCCATGGAATGGGTTGTATCTTAAAAGATTCTACCCCTAACAAATTTTGATAATAACACCGCTCCGTAAAACAATGTTTTTGGCCACATGTCTCATTTTTCTTCTCATTTTGGTAAATAACCTTTATGTGCAGCCACATACACAACACGACGACCAAAGGTCATTTCCCCTTGCTTATGCCGTTCTTGCTTAGCCTTGGTGTAAGGAGTCAGAGGTCAATTCTCTTCTCACTCGGACAAGGTCTAGGGGCAAGAAAGAGCTAGCTTGTAGATCAGCAAACGGTATAGACCATGTGAATGAAGCTTCAAATAGGGACGATCAGCTCAAAAAAAAAAAAGGAAAAGGAAAAGAAATGATGAAATAGCGAAAGAGAATGATAAGGAAATAGGGGCATATCAAAGAGTGGCAGTACAGTTCCCCGCGGGACGTCCTTGAGCCCGGTCGCACGCATGCCCCCCAATTCAAAAAGGAGCAATGACCTTAAAAGTCCCTGGACAACAGACGAATTCCACATGTGACATACCCATTGCAAATCTTACAAGCCAGTAAACTCGACCCCGAAACCAAGTCTTGTCTCATTATTAATCGTCCTATTCTCCCTGGAAGACCAAAGGACTCCTGTATCTGGTCTATGATAGAACATCCATATTCAAGGGGCAAGAAGCCTTAGTAAGCCAAGGATGAATGCACGTCACACATAGATGTCATTCACCAAACGAGAGATGGGGATGAGATCCATGGCTAATTACTCAAAAAAGGGCAAGGAGTGTTGTTATCAGAAATCTCAAAAGTCAAAAAATTTAGAAATCTCAAAAATTTAAAAAAAAATCAGAAATTTCAAAAATTCAAAAAATTTTAGAAATCTCAAAAATTCAAAAAAAATAGAAATCTCAAAAATTCAAAAAAAAAGAAATCTAAAAAAAAAATTTAGAAATCTCAAAAATTCAAAAAAGAAAATCAAAAATTCTCAAAAATTCAAAAAGAGTGTGTGTACATACCGCTTTCTTTTAGCACGCATTGTTTATTTTTCTCCCCCTATTTAATAAGGCTCAGCCCCTTGACAACTATAAAGTCACATTTATGTTTATCTAAACGCAAGGGGCTGAGCCAAAGAGCAGATCTGACTTGTTTTTGCTAAGTGTGCAGGGACAGGTAATTCTAAAGGACACGCAGCGTGCTGCTCAGTTTTCTCTATCTCTCCCATGTTTGAAACTCATCTCACACTCGTGTCAATGATGCAAATCATTCATTTTCATAAACAATTGACATAAGAACAAAAGTTTCACTAGAATATGAGCAGCATGTACAAAGATAAAGGGGAGGTGGCTCACATATCTCCTCACTGTCCACCACCACTCTCCCCAGATCCCTCCTGTCTATCTGGAGGTGGCAGCATCTCGCCACCACCTCTGCTGCTCTGGGCGCTACCCTCACCCTGGCGGCACCTCTCCTCCTCCTCGTTCCTCTGCCGACTGGAGGAACCTGCTAAGTACTGTCCAATGGAGGCGCTAGTCGCCCGGCTGACACTTGCCCCACTCCTGCTCCTGCTACGTGAACGGCCTATGTCCGTCACGATCTACTGGCGGCTCCGTGCCACCGCCTGCTGCTCCAGTAGCTCCGCGCGCAGTCAGGAGACCTCCTCCTGGTCTCCGGGCGGCCTCTGCACCCACAACGCCGCCAGCTCCCTCGTCGCCTCCACGACTTGTGCCTCAGCCGCCTCCGCCCGGATGCGCAGCTGGTCCCTCTCACTCTGAGTAGCCTGGACCTCCCCCTGGAGTTGGTCTCTCTGACCCTGGAGATCCATGGCATGCTCTGTGGTAAGCTGCAAATCTCTCTCCTGCATCAGAGCAATCCGTCAATAATCAATTGATAAAAATGATCAATCAAAAATTCCTTGGTACTTACCCGCTCCTCCAGGTGTCTCCGAGCCTCCTCAGCCCTCAATACCGCCCCCGCCAGCCGAAGCTCCAGAAGTGATGGAGAGCCCCCTGCACCTCGAGAAGAAGAAGCATCGCCTGCTCTGGTGCTCCTCACTCTCTCCAACTCACTCCACTGCGCACAAAAGCACATGTCAATTTCCAAAATCTGCTTAAATTAGATGAAGTGCTGAAATTAAGGTGAGTACTTACCAGCTCCGCTATCTGCCTCTGTGCCGCCTCCCGATCTTGCACCGCCAAGTAAAGCAAGGCTCGGAGCGATGCAATCTCGCCAGTTACGTCTACCTGCAACGCATTTCAAATCTTTAACTCAGTTCTATAAAATCAGAATTCACAGGGTTGTAGTTTCAGAGTCTTTACCTGGTGTCGGGCGCTCTTATACACCTTACCGCCGTACTTCAAGGCGTACGCCTGGAGGTAGGCATCATCGTGGTCGCATCGGACTTGACAGCCTTTCCTCGACGCTTCCAGTTTTCAATCTGCTCCTTCGCCCGCTCACACCAATCTATCGTGTCGTGAAGCCTCCGGAAGCTCCGACCAGGTCGGCGGAAACGGTCCCAGGTGGGGAACTCCACGGCACTCTGTCGAAGTCCGAGGGAGCGCTGGCAAAGGAACAAGTGAAGAGGTAGCACAAGGTTTAGCGCATGCAACCACACTGACCTACCAGGGCTGTCCCTCATCACTCTCCCCCAGGTATGGCTGCCAAACCACCTGCAAAAAAAAATAGATCCGATCAGTCATCAAGTAATTAAATCATGCAAGTAATTAATGCAAAGGAAAAGGTTAAGGGTACTTACATCCAAGTAGGGGTAGCTGTCTATGGCCTCCTGAAGACGCTCAAGCTGGTCCCCGAGGTTGCGGGAATCCCGGATAGGAGCCCAACGGCGTGCAATGGGTACCAGACCCGGCCGTGCAAGCTCTCCTCTCCCCAAAGCTGGGAGGGGTAGATAGGCCCAAACCTACAAAATGAGTATCAAGTTAGATGGTAGTTTATGGCAAGGTGCAGTTCAAATCAAGGGTTAAGGAGAAGGTGCATACCTAGAGGAAGGGGAAGAATCCGCTAGTCGAAGTCTACCACTCCGAGGTGCCCAAGCTATCGAACTGATGTGCCAGGAAGGCTGCTCCCCAGGCATACCCCCCTACCTCACTCAGGTCCTCTAGCAGCGGCAGGAAGCGATAGTGAACTGCGTCGCCCCTTGTGGCAAACAAAAGTCTACCAAGGAAGAGCACGAGAAAATGACGCAGATCCAAGTCTGCCTGTGCCCCAGGCTCACTAGCTAACTCCCTCCGGCTCACTCGGGTCAGCCTGTCTAGGTGCTCATCGTCACTCTCCCCCGCTACCTTCCCTACATCAAACAAACCTAGGCTCTCCTGGAGGGGTACCCTAGGAACTAAGGAAGGCCTACGCTCCACAGGTAGCTCTAAGAGTCTCTCAGCCAGGTCATGGTAACAGGGGTAGGTATATCCGCTCACTGTCCGCCCGTAGATCCTAAGCCCCGTGATCCGGCTCACATCCTCGAGGCTGGGGATCATGTGTCCCCATGGGAATACGAAGGCGGTCGCCTCCGCATCCCACATGCTCCACAGAGCCTGAGTGAGGGCCGGATCCACCCTCATCCTATCCATCCTAAAGATCTCTCCAAAGCCCATCTCCTCTACCCTCTCTCTCTGGAAAGGGGGGAATGCCAGGAACACTGCCAGCACTACAATCCATGACACTCGGGCCCTCATTTCCCCTTGCAAATGCATTCAAGTTCAGTTAGAGTTTTTTTTGTGTGTGTTCGGTTGGTATCGCTGAGGCCTTGGCAGCCGCTACCTTGTCGCGTCAGTGCGGGGCACCGCGACCATATCGCGTCGACCATAAAGGCCGCGATAAGGTCGCGTCGGCCACAACTGTCGCTACATGGTCGCGACGCCCCGCCCCACCGTGGCAGCATGTCGCGTCAGGTCGGGCCGACGCGTTATCAGAGCCAAACTGGCCGGAGCCTCTTTTGTTTGGTCCTCTTTTCCTCGGGCTTTTCGCCCTACATTTGGCCCTCTAGGGGCTCCGTCTATTACCACCACACATTCATACAAGGTTTTAAGGTTGATTTACTTATCGATTTCATGGCTTTGACCCGTTTCTTCTGCTCCTCCTCCACATTCACGGTCGGAGCCTCCACCTCCTCTTCCTCCTCCATCTCGATCTCGGGCACCTCCTCTTCGACTGGAGGATCCTCCACCTGGCGCCGAGAGCTCCTACGCTCCGCTTGCCGCTTCTTCCGGGACGAACCCTCGCCAATGTTCTTCCTTTCTTCCATTGCCATTTTGGGTTGATCGGAGGGTTCTCGAGCTAAGACTATGCTAAGAAGGATGCAAGGGTGCTAGGATCGCAAGTGGCTTGAAGGACCGAAGGCTTAGAGGTTTTGAAAGCCGGAAGGGAAGAAAGAAAGAGCCGTTTGGGTTTTGAAAGAATCGGTTCTTGACGTGACGTATCGGGCGGTCGCGTTAAGGTCGCATCACCCATGGACAACGCGACATTGTCGCGACGCCCCGCCTGGCCACCACATTAAGGCGACGCCCCTTCCCGTTGCGTCATCAACAGAGCCCATGCGTTTGCAGAAAAATTCAGTTTTATTCCTTCAAATGCAAGTCATTACACGCTCTAATTCTTTCTAATAATCAAATAATGCTATCAAATTCTTTCCTAACTACCATCTTGCCTACAGATCAAATCAAATCAAATCAAGTCAAATCAAATGCTCCCCGCTGCCGATTGGATCTTCTTCAACGCCTCGAGGTACTCTTTAGTCACGTCCTCCTCTTCCTCTACCTCGACTTGGAGAGGGCTCATCATGCTTACTTCTCAATGGACGATGCCGCTACGCATGTCGCGCTCGTCCTGCTTGTCACCCCTCTTCCTCTCTTGGATAGGCGGATAATGTGAGAGAATGGGGACCACCATGTGGTCCGCACCGCATTGGAGGTAGCATCGGTCCGGGTTGTACAGAACTAGCGCTTCATTGCCTATCAACCTTAGGACCAGCCCGGTGTGCTGAGGAAGGTGGACTATCCGACTGTGCATGAAGCGGAGGCGCATATCAAACCCCACCACGGTGAGCTTCCTGAGATAATCACGTCAAGCTTTCAACCCTTTCACCTAGGCGGTCTTGCACCAAACCTGGGTAGACATGTGGAGAGGACTGCCTACGTAGGCCAATGGGTGATTGAGCATCGATTTGCACTCCATGGCCAGAACGTCCATCGCCCGGAATTGAATGTGAACCCCCATCCACAGCTCGAGGGCAACAATAGAGCCAAAGAAGGGACCTCCCATAGAGGCTGAAGACAAGCCTATGTAAAGAAATCCCAAGACCGCTTGCCCAATGTTCATACCTTCAGAAAGGGAATCCACGATGCTGAGGTTTGCAAAGGAGATGGCCCCGTCCGTCGTGGGGAAAAGGATGACCCCGCATATGCAGATCGCAGCCGCTTTAGCAATGGCCTGATAATTGTGCGTCTTGCGCTTACATTGCGAAGTGATCCACTGCGCGATGGGTAGAAGGTGAGCGTGCGTCCCGCTCGTCATAGACCGTAGATCCTCTTTCTTCATGGTGATTTCCGAGAGAATGCTCCAGGAGTTGATTGGCTCCACGGTATAGGAAATTGCTAATTCTTCACCCCGTTGGTACCGCGGGAGGCCGAGCATGACCTCCAACTCCTCCAGAAGGATCGTGGCTTCAAACGTTGGGAAGAGGAACGTGTGGGTCTGCGGATGCCACAACTCCGCTAGCGCTGTAACGCTATCCCACATGTGTATAATTTTGTTATACTTCTTAGCAAGTACTAGAACGGTGGCCAAACCCCACTCCTTTAGGTGGCCGATGGAAGCATGAGGGAGCATTTCCAGCATAGGGGAGAGCCATGGTAGCTTGGAGAATCTCCTTTGACCAGGAAAAATCTGAAGGGCAAAGGAAAAGAAGAGTCTAAGAGCTAAGAAGAGTGAAACAGGGGAAAACAGAATCGAAAAGTGCAGAAATTGTAGAACAAGAAAACAAAAAAAATTACTTGGAGGTCCGGGTGCATGCAAATGTATCCCGGGAGGGCGCTCAGCTGTTGGAGATCGGCATGGGACTCCCTTGCAGCCTTTGGGCCGGAGTAGGGAGGTATTTCCTCCTAGAAAGCAGAGTAACCCCTCTTCATACTTGCAAAACAGGGCAATCTGGAATAGAAAGGAGAAAGGAGATTAGCTGCGGGATTAGCACCCCCAACCCCTTACTTATAGAGCCTTAAGAGTCATAAACCCACTCTAATCCCGCAACTAGGTGTTAGGGTGAGATTAGAAGAGGCTTAGGAGTCCTAGTCTTAGTCTAGGAGTCCTAGGATAAGAATAAACCCCATTTTCTTGCCTTTTCTGGGCTCTGTCCGAGTCGCGACACCGCGATCTGACGCGACATTGACGCGGTAGGGCGGTGCGACGCGACTTGGTCGCGGTCGGCTAGAGCGTCGCCTCTCTTCCCGAGGGGTTGTTTTCATGTTTATGCTGTGTGTATGTGTTGTTTGATTGTTTTCAATTTCTTGCGTATTTGTTATCTCCTTTTTGATTGTTTCTTGTCAATGTCAAATATCGAAATTCAAAAAAAAAAAAAAAAAAAATCAGAAAACCAGAAAATCAAAAAAAAGAGATGTCGTCACAGGTAAGCCAAGTATTGTATCTCCAACCCTACTTCCTGCATTACTATATGATATTCTACTTATTATATTGCTTCAAGGACTGGCTGGTTCTCAGTATGCTCTTGGATTTGAGTTCCCCTTTACCAAAAACTGTGATAATCTTGGTGCACATTGTTAATCGTTGGATAGGCCGTTGAGCTAGGTAAGTACGGGAACGATGAGTTTAGGCCTGTACTGTGGTTATAAGTAGTCTCTTGACCCGTCCTTATTTGGCTTGGCAATATTATCCTTGATATATTTTCTATTTTCTCCTTTCCTTTGCATTTGTTTTGATGATTTCTTTTATTTTAGCCCAGCATGCATCATGTAGGACTTTGAGCTTTCCTGACTCATTCGAGACTTTTGATGAGCCCTTGTTGAGTGCCCAATCATACCTCTTTCTAAAAACAAGAAGTCCCAATTCCACTCCGAATCGGAAGGTTTGCCTCCGAGTGAGTTGTTCCTGTCAGTTTGACAAAGATTTCCCTATCTGGATTCTCCATCCAATTATTCATCTTGCTCCTTTGATCCGTTTTGGTCGCGAACCGCTCCCAGGACAGAGTCATGAGTTACCTGCCTGGCACGCACACGTCCTTCCAAAACGAAACCTGCAGGCCAATCGGCTAGGGTACCTCTCAATCGAGGGGTTGATCGTCCTTTTCTTTTCTCCTTCTAGTCTAGACTTGTGTTCTTCTTGGCATCCTGCTTGAGCAGCTGACTCGGGGCTTTCACGAAGATTCCAATTGCCTATTAGTTAGACCGGTTGTCTCTCTACTTGGATCCTAATTTTCAGTCCACTCCGCATAATTTCCACTCCGTCGTCACTTCATGCCACCTCCACTCCACCTCCGCTTCGCTACTTTGCAAAGTGGAAGCCAAGCAGGGGCAATCTGTAGACACTCGGTTCTGGCTAATTGGTCGAACCACATTTCTTGTTATCTTAGTGGGCCCCTAATTGGTCACTCACCTTGAGCCCATCATTAGCCTTGTTTTGAGCCCATTAAACCATTAAAATGCCTTGAAATCCTGCACATTATCACTTTGAGAGAGTCCTTGGGACATAATAACTCTTATCTTGTCATGTGATTGGCTGATAATTCATCATTATTTTGGATTTATTGTCGCGACGCATCGTACCGCCGCGTCTCTAGTCGCGACGGCCCTGGACGCCTCGACAGCCCATGCATTATCCATGTACGTGGTCAATACTGTCGCGTCGCCCCGCCCCATCGCGTCTTAGTCGCGGTCCTACGATACGCCGCGATAATGACCGAACCCTCTGGCCACCGCAACAACCTCCTATTTATCCTCCTATGAATCTAGCTTAATCCCTAGGGATTATCTCCACACCTTGGGGCGAGATTCCGGCCCTAGGGACTCTCCTTGGCATTCCTAAGGACTCTCCATCCGTTTTTTAACCAGGCTTTATCTCCCATTTTAATTTCGGAGCCATTTAAAGGAGATAATATCATTTTTTCTCACTCCAAGCTCTATATAAATAAGGCCCCTCCTCAAGGACGAGCAGAGTCTCATTACCACCCCGAAGGGCTGCCGAATTCTCCCCTCACCCATACCTAGCCACGCAGCAACCCTTTTCCTCCATTTTTCCTCACATCCCTCTTCACCAAAACACCTCATTTCACCATCTATGGAGCACGGGGCGTGAAAAGGGCAACTCTAGCACTCTCCTGAAGCTTTGGATGATCCTTCGAGCTGCAACAACGCCAAGGAGTCACCCTAATGGGGCTCACCCTCTTCCTTTTCCTTTCCTCTTCTTTTGCATGCATTTTTCATGTTATTCTTAGATAGAACATATATACCACACACCCACGTTTTCTTACTACCCAAGGGGTTTAAAACTACCCCCAGGTCCGTTCCTTCCATGCTTCACATTTTTCTTGTATTTAAGAATGGTTACTACGCTTAACATGGTCTAACAGGGTTTTTATTTCTTGTTTTCGTTGTTTTGGCAGGAACCCAAGTGAAGATCCATGAGGAGCTCTCATCCTCTAGTCGGCTGGAGGACGGGAAGAAGGTCCCATCCATCATCTCCCGCACAGAAGAGAACACGACGGTGGAGGGTGACGCGACAAAGAGACGCGTCCATCGAAGGTGACGTGTTATCAGCACTGTCGCGGCAACCATGACGGCCGCGACATGAGGTACACCCCCCGTTCTCTCTCCTTTTTCTGGAGTAGTTAGCCCAGACATTTCTCTTCTCATTAGGCAACTATCTAGGTGGCAATCACATCCATATTTCCATGTCGTTAGATTTAGTATGTGTTTGCATGTCGAGGGGGGTACAATCCCTGTGATTACAATAGGGTCTGGATGTCTTTTGCAGTACAATACATGATCATCCTCGGCAACCACTACTCGGTATTGTAAATATTGTATCTTACGATATGGTATATTTTATTAGAACACATCAAGGACCTCGAGGCTCTGACAAAACTGGAGTTTAAGTTCCCCACCTCCGCCAAAAACAATGATAATTCGATAGGAGTCTTACGACTTGAGGATAGGCCGTTGCGCTGTGGAGGGACGATGGTTCCGTCTGGTATCCTGACTTCCGCAACATAACAATATTATCCTTGATTATTTTATACTTTCCTTTGCTTTATGTTTTTTTCTTTTAGCCCAGCATGCATCATATAGGACCCTTTTGAGCATAACTCCGACAGGTCACTCTCGATTTTAACTGAAAAAAGCCACTTGTTCCTCAATCCCAAAATAACATGAAATATTCCACTCCAAGTCAAGTACTCAGTCCATTATGTTGTTGTTTGAAGATCATCGCTTGAGAAACTCGCTACCTTGGTTTTCCTTCAATTCGGTTATTCTCCCAAAAGATTCACCTGCGGCAGTGGCATACGCCCCCAAAGGTGAAACCTGACGGATTGTGTCCTTAGGTACTTCCCCGATGCTGGAAGTTGATCTTTCTCCTTTTCCGTGCCCACGTGCACACCCCTTTTCTCCGAAGTATTGAGTTCTCTCCTGAGATTGTCAACAAACCACTTCATTCTGGACTGAGGAGTAGCTCCTGTCATGTGTTGTTAAGGCATGTCTCATCACACCTTGGCGTCTACTTTTCAGTCATTCCACTTGTTCCACTCAATTCATGCCAATCCATTTCTTTCATTTCACATCACTTCACCTCATTTCCTTGCAAAGCAGATGCCAAGGCGAGGCAGCTGTAGACACGCCAATTTGGCAACACATCGAGCAAATTCCATGTTATACCACAATGCCTCGAAGTGTCTCTTCTCCATTAACCTCGTGAGCGATCTTCCTATTTTTCTAGATTTTTTTAGGGTTTTTGAGATCTCTTTCCAAAAGGGTCTGTTGAGCTTCATCTATTCACGGCCAACGTAGCGGATGCCCTTTCCCATAGTTGATCCGCGTCCTGATGATTAGACTCAATTAATGTGCGTCCTACCGACTCGCCGCGATTTAAAGTCAAAGATTCTGACCGCACCCTGTCAGCTCCATTTAATGGACATCATGTCAGAAATCATGATGTCTGTTTGAAGCACGTCTGGGCGGCACACCGCATTTTATAAGTATCAAATCAATGGTCGGATTTTGTCAAAGATTCGATTTGCCTAAAAAAATGTGGCCAGCCACCCAGACGCGATTCAGAACCTAGCTTACAGCTACGATCATCATGAAAATGTCTAATTGCGCGCAAATCGAGCGATCTTCAGAATCGCGGCCTGTCAGGCAGACGCCTTTAAGTTGTAATAGACGTTCGCTGAATTGGACGCGATTTTGGCTATAAATACAGACCCGAGAGATCCTCATTTGGCATCCAATCTGAACCGCGGCGAAGCCCTGCCAAATTCCCACCCCGACCTTCGAACTCCAATTCTCCAAACCTCTAAGGCGGGATGACATCGGATCGGGAGCTCGTGTTCCGGAGGCGGGACACAACACATACGTCGCCTTTGCACCATCTCCTTCGCGAACCGGAGCTTGCGAGTGTTGGGGCGCGGCGGGGAAGCTACACCGACATCTCCTCCTTCCTCTCCACACTTCGTCATCGGGCTACGCCGCCATTCTACCTCTTCCTCTTCTTCAAATTCCCTTTTTTTTGTTGTTTAGCACATGCATCGCACACCTCCACACACACATATAGCATTTCTTTCACCCACCCACTCCCTAGGGGTTTAACACCACCTCCACGAGGTGTGTTACTCTTCATTTACATGTTTTTTTCCCTACTTCATTCCACTTACATTACTACGCTTCATACTCTAACCTCCCCTTTCACTTGTTTCTTGTTGTTTTCCCATTTTGCAAGGTAACCGGCATCGAATCTTCTCCATCGGTCGGCCGGCATAAGAAGGAAGGAGAATCCACCGCACATTCCTGCGCTTTTCTTCAGGTGAAGGTAAGTACATCGCGTCATTTCCTTTCCGCCCATTACATTCGGTGCCCACGCGCACCTGGCGATCGCGACACATTCCTCGTGCACACACACACGTTCTTTTTATTTTTACATCCTCACCCCCCCCCCCCATCCCCATTTTCACCTTTATCAAATATCTCTCTCCCTTTTAAATCTCATATTTCCAGTCGTGGGACGAGTGTTTTCCGGAAAGTCGAGGAAAAACGCCGTCTACACTCCTATGTACGACACTTTCACACTTGCACAATAGGCACACCCCTCTTGATGAATTGGAAAATCTTTGTTGGACATTCTGTTCTTACATATTAGGGACATTTTTGTTAAGACCTTCGTAAGTCTCCCTACTCTATGAATTCCCTCATAGAGAACGAGCTGGTTGTACCATGAAGTTCTCCAGAGATAGAGAGAATTGGTCTCTGTGTATGATTTGTTATATGTCCTAAACCATGTCAATACACTAAAAGTCTATGTAACTCTAATGGAAATGTATGGTTATGTTGTCTAATCGAACTCTTGATATTTGTACCTCTTTGATACTCTTAAGCTATTTGTGTACCTTTGAATCCATGAGAAAACATCTTCTTATTACTATGTGCTTGTTCTTGGAATTCCTTGGCCATATGTGTTCAGCACTATTTGGGACTTCGATCCAATGACCAATGCCTGTGCAAGTAAGGGCACTATTTGGTCCTGAGGAGGAGTGCCTCGTCGTAGTTATTGACTATGGGAGTATGGACTTGTGGTGCATGGCATAGTACTAGAATGTGTGAAAAAATTGAATGTGCCTTCATATTGATATGAGATATTTGACTATTTGAGTGATTGTTTAATTACATGTGAAATAGGGCCAGTTTTAACATTGTTCATTTGATACGTACTCGTTCTATTCACGGCTTGTTACTCAACTACAGGAATTACTATAAACCCATCGATCTGCTACTCGTCTGTCATACGACTCTCATTAGCTATTATGCATGCACTATCATCCCATCATTATAGATATTCTGCTTGTTAATATGTTAATCACTTATATTATTATCCATATGTTTAGATATATATCTTATTGGGCGAGTGCATTCATACCTACTTTTTTTAACATTTTCAGGTAGCAAGGGGAAGAATAAAGCGTAATGCAACGACTTATGCACCGAGGGTGGAGTACATTTAGAGAGTCATTAATAAGTCTAGAGTAGTCATTGTTGTAATTTTTACCTTTCTTGTGAGTGAGAGATAATTAGTAAGTGGAGAGTATTTCTTTTTATATTAGAGATTGTAATATTCACTTATGATAAAGGAAAAGATTTTGATTATTGAATTGTGGACTCTATTTGTATTAGTTAATTGTCTATGGCTTCTAAATGCTTACTTGTCGCATCTCCCAATTTATCCCACTACTAAAATCGGGGGCGTGACAAGGTGAGTCAAATGACGGTAATCATGACAATGGAGATGAACAAGAGTGAAGACCGTCTCGGACGAACCATGTGGCATAGTATAGTCACCATGGTGTCGTAGTAAAGTCTTAATAAAGTTTCAATAGATCGTTTGCTTTTAGTCTATTATCAATGTAATGGCGTCTAAAGGACCCAAGTATTGGCTTTGATTAGCGATTGGAACAGTGATTTTATTAATAAAATTAAGGGTTTGTATTATTCTAATGTGTAGCACCCCAAAATTTAATTTCAAAATAATAATAAGATATTGGACATTAGAAAAGATTCCAATTCTCATAAAGACATAAATACTTACAAGAAACATGATTACGCTTAAATCCATAATACTTTTATATTATTAACATAATCCTAGTATTGTCTTCAAATGTGCACACTATGATAGGGTGTCATCGAAATTCAGTAACAAAAGTAAAAGCTGGACTACACCATAATTACCAGAAAAATATACTGATTCTAAATATATAAATGTTGAGAATTGTTGGTGAGCGGATAACGAGATTAAGTTGACTTAATGAATTTTGGGTCAATTTCCACCCAACGAAATTTTAATTTAAAAATTAAACAAAAATAATCATAATGTGTATCACATATTAACAATCTTATGTCTGAAATATTGTCACAATTGGATATCATTTAGATCTAAAATTTGATTCTCCACCTAATTACGTAAGCTTTCTTATGCAAGTAAACTTACATAAGTGGGAAGGCTACGTGTCGAAAATTGGGTGATCCTTATCCTTAGATGAGTCGTGGCAGAAGGTGGATGGAAGAAAGGTGATAAGGATTTCACCTCATCATCACCCCCACTTTGTGGCAGCCATGCAATGGCATGGCACCCTTATAAAACCCCCCCTCTCCTCTCACTCTATCACTTCAGCTATCACCTCTTCTTCTTCTTCTTCTTCTTCACTGTTTCTTCTTCAAACCACCATCACCATCATGTTGTCTCAGAAAGAAAAGAAGAGAAAGAAAGAAGGTGCAGAGGCAGTAAGAAGCAAGAAAGAAGGGATCAGAGTCTTAGGAGACCACCTCGACCTAACAGTCATGTCCAACTGATTAGTAGGTCCCTCTTTATCATTCCTGATTGTTTATTTCTATTCCCAAGCATTGTTCTATGTAATTCAAGCTTTTATAATTCGGGTTTTTACCAGAATTGGATGACCGATTTTGACATTTTGATTGACTAATTCTCTCTCCAGTTCGACTGATAAAAAAGGAAAGAATTTGAAAGAGAGGTTTAACAAGTTTTATTCAATCTAGAAAATATGTACAGTTGAAGTATAAGTCTTTCCCTACAATTTCTGATTGTTCATTTCTATTTCCAAGCATGTTTAGACTATGTGATTTGCGATCGTACGATTCTGGTTTTTACCGAAATCGGTCGACTGATTTCAGATTTTGGTCTACCGATTGTCACGCTTAAAAGATGTTCATCTTACTAGGAAAATAGGATGACCAATTCCTGTATTTTGGTCGACCGATTTTGCCTTAAATCTAGGACCGAGCTACTAGCTAGGTCGGTTGACCGATTTGGCCCTTTCGGTCGACCGATTTAGTTTTTTCGGTCAACCGATTTTCATGAACACCCAATCTGTCGACACATACCTCCAGCAGGTCGATGCACCGTCCCAATGTGTCGAAACATGACATTTTTAGATCGAATCTATCCATTTGACTGGTTCATGTCCGAATTATCATGTTTTATTTTGAGAGTTTTATGATGTGTTCTTCTGTTGATTTTTCGATAAAGATTTCAAAACCAAATGTGTTAAGTAGGTCTAAGAACCTCATGTTGGGGATCGGATGGGTGGATGGATCAGATCTAGAAGGGGGGGTTGAATAGATCTAACATCAATTAACGCGGAAGCTTAAGCAATTAACAATTACTTCGAATCAGAGATCAATTCACCCAAACAATTTACTGATCTGAAGTGTAATTAGAGTGTGTGAGTAAATCAATTAGTAGTGTGAACGAAATCCCTATGCATACATCTAGCGAAATACAAAGTCAAACCACAATTCAAACCATTGCACAGAGGATTTTTAGGTGGTTCGGAAATCACCTCCAGTGACTCCTACATCCACCCCTCACACAGTGAGGCCACACTACTCAAAACCTTGAGTACAACTCACACCGGAGCACGACGACTCCAAACACCCTTAAGCATGACGACTCAAGAAACACCTGGAGCACGATGACTCCAAACTGAGCACGACGGCTCAAACAACAGCCGGAGTACGACGACTCCAAATTGAGCACGATGGCTCAAACCACACAGTGAGTGAGACAACTCACAAACCAAAGCTCGACGGCTCACAGTACAAAAGCTAGATCAAACACAAAAGAGATCAGATCCTCTAGCAATGATTTGATTCAAAACAGATTTGTACACAGAAATTTGTGCAGAACTTGATGCACAAATCTCACAGACGAAATAAGGAAGAACAAACTCTGAGATAAGGGAAATGGATGTAGAAAGAGTGTTCTTCGATGAAGAGGCCTTGTAGATGCTTCAATTGAGGAGGCTTGATGGAAATCGATGGAGATTCTCCTCAATTGGCGATGCTCTGCTTTGATGGCATCTGAAATGCCAGAAATCCTTCTTCTCCTTAGCCTCTTCAGTTGGATCTGTTCCCTTGCCTTGCATAGCAACCTTCTCTCCAGGGATTCCCCTTGATTCCCTTGTCCTTCCTCTTGAAAGGGTGGCTTGCAGCTTCTGGAGATGGAGACAGATCTGGAGAACCCCCTTTGGCCGCCAAAAGGCTTCTTCTGGAAGTGTATAGGCTCTCCTGCCTTTGGGGTACAAGGAACATAGGTATTTATAGCCCCATATGTCCATAAAGTGCTTTGGGGTGCATGGGCACAAAACCCTAGGTCAAATCCCCTAAATCCCAAGCAGCCACATGTACAAAGAAATTCACGTTTTTTAGTTTCAGCCGGAGTGTGTCGACCTGCCCTGATCTAGTGTCGACCTGCTCTCTCAGTCAGGCAAACTGGTCTGCTGGAAACTGGGTTTGGTGTCGACCTACTCTGATCTAGTGTCAACCTGCTCTCCCAGTCAGGCAAACTGATCTGCTGGAAATTGGGTCTAGTGTCGACCTGCCCTGATCTAGTGTCGACCTGATGTCCCAGTCAGGAAAATTGATCTGCTGGAAACTGGGTCTAGTGTCGACCTGACTTGATCTAGTGTCGACACTACCAAAGCAAAAATGTGTGAACCAGAAAATATAACACATAAACAATTAGTACAAGATATTATCATTAAAATATGAGATATTAAACATCAAAAACATGTTGTTTAAGCATTATTGTAATATGTATAAAATGTATAACATGTTCAACATATCATCATCAAAATCACAACATGTCATCATTTTAACCACAATATGTCATCATTAAAATCACAACATGTCATCATTAGAATCACAACATGTCATCATTAGAATCACAACATGTCATCATTAAAATCATAATATCTCATCATTAAAATCACAATATGTCATCATCAATATCACAGTATGTCATCATTAAGATCACAGTATGTCATCATTAAGATCACAGTATGTCATCATTAAGATCACCGTATGTCATCATCAAAATCAAGGTATGAGTGATGTTCATTGGATATCATTAAAATACAACTTTAGGAAGTTCCAAAACACACTCAACCCAACAATCTCCCCCTTTTTGATGATGACAAAACATATCTCCCTTGACTGCAATAACTCCCCTTGACCATATGCATCCTTTGAACTTTCTCCCCATAAAGAACATTCTCCCCTTAGAAACTTTTACTTTCTCCCCCTTTCAAGGAACTTCTCCCCCTTTTTGACAGCATCAAAAAGATAGACAAAGAGAGACACAATGATGGTTGGAGACCAAAAGATAAAGAGTGAGAAATGAAGGTTCAGAAATGATCAGAATAAGTGAGGCAAAGTGATATTGTCAAATGAAAGAAAAGATAATTTTTGTTATTGTGCAACAAAGTTTAATCACAAAGACACACTCAACACAAAGAATAGCAAATTATAATGAGCTGAATGTAGTTAAAATAATGATGTAAATGTGAAGAAAAGTGACCTATATGAATGAGCAGAAATATTTAACAAGGATGTTAGGAGCTTTAAGTTTAACACAATGTAAAATAATAGATCTAAACTCAGTAGACATGAACTTAATTAAGGTCTTAAGCTTTTCTATCCTGTCTTTTTTATTTTCTTTCAATTTTAACTGCGAAAAAATACAAGAATAAATTAGTTAAATCTCACTTTTCAGTGCAAGAGATCGCATTGATCAGATGCAAGACCTCCTGATTACTCAGTGGTTTAACTTTCATTATCTTATACAGAGTTGAAAATTTTGATTTCCACTTTTTGACGCGAAACAAATCACTTGTTAGGTGAAATGGCCCGGTTACTCAGTGGTTCAAGCATTTGCATTGCTCTGTTTGTATCTTTCCAGATTGATCATTTTCTTTTGATATTTTTCAGGAATATGTTTGCTTTGACCAGAGAAGTCAAGACTATGAATTTAGAAAGATTATTCTTAACATGTGGTAAAAATAAGGCTTAAACATACACATGTGAAATATTAAAGCCACTCATGTGCCTATAATAGTGTTTTGCAAATCATTTTAAAAACATTCAGTATTATGATTGCTTAACTTTGAAATGATACTGAATCTTTGAAATTAAACTAAATGCACAATTAGTTTAGTTTCAATGTTTTAATTCTCTCATAAGAAAATAGCACAAGGACTCAAAAATTCTGATGATTTTGGGGTTCAAAATAGACAAGTAAGGTCAAGAAATGTAACAATGACTTCCCCTTTTCATGTAACTCCCCCTCACAAGGTGAACATGAGGATTATAGGAGGAATAGAAATGGAATGACATGAAGGCAGAATGAACATGAATGTTTTTATTGAAAGACAATGACTCCCCCTCAACAATTGCATACAAGGCTCTTGATACTTGGTGGAGACATATACTCACACATAGTGAAAGTGTCAAGACAAGTCTGACTTGTCTTTCTTCAAATCACCATTTGATATACCAAGAATGCCAATGCAATGTGAGAGTGAGGAATTTATGAGCAAGAATATTTGTCAACAAACTGAATGGGAGTTGATGATGAATCAGATATGACAGAATATTTTTCCAGCAAATTTCTCCAGCAATTCACTGAAAGATTCTTTCGAATTCACTCCCCCATAATATATGCATGATATGAAATGATCATTTAAGCAATTCAGATATGTTCATTTCAAGCAATTTGCACAGAAAGAGTATGAACATGATCAAGCATATATCAACATGACAATTTATTGAAGGAGAAGAGTTTTGCAAAGACTTAAAATAAAGTTGTTGATATTTTCATTTTCCTTGATGACCTTTATGCAGAAAAAACTATTGATACTTGGCGGAGAATTTTTTTCACGCATGATGATAGTTTCCAGACAAGCCTAACTTGTCCTTTCACATTTCACCATTTGATATACCCCATAGTCACTGCAAAAAGGGTCAATTACACTTTATTTTTAGCATGAAATTCATTGCATTTATTGAAAACATTTTTGCACTTTTTCAAATTTACTCCCCCTTAATATGTGCATGGAATGAAAAAGCTAGCAAACAATTCACACATGATTATGAGCACAATTAGCTTTAAGCATAACATGACTTTTGGTACTTGGCGGAGTATTTTACTCACGCATAATGATAGCTTCCAAACAAGCATAACTTGTTCTTCCACATGTCATTATTTGATATACTAAAAAGTCAAATCAGTTGACATACACATAGAATCATGGTCATAGTTAAGCAAACATGATAACACAAACATGATTCCAATTGTTATGACATAAAGTTCATTGTTGGGAGTAGCATTGATACACATTTCTCATTGTTCAGATACAAATTAAACATTCATTTCAATTCAAGCAATTCAAGTTTGAAATGATAAAGAAATTTTACCTGAACAGTCTTCATTTCTTTTTCAAAGATTTTACCTGTGTTCTCCAATCATTTCTAGCCTTGCACAGTCAATATCTTGAATCCATTTTACAATGTATGGCTGCAAGACTCCTCAGCTTGTTGATCAAGCTGGTTTTGGGACCCACACTTGCTTGGGTCCTGCAATGAAATCAATGTTAGATTGCAACAAAGATTTCTGAATCCAAAATGCTTTTAATTTTTGTATAGATGCATTTCTTTCATTGATAGAACTATGAGCAGAATTAGTTCCAGTTTTTCTTTTTGCCTTGATCAATGCATCTATGTTTTCATGAAGTTTTCTTTTTTTTGGATTTTTAATATGAGCAGAAACAAAATGATTTTGTGCAACATTTCTATGCCTATACACATGGAATTTCTGAACATTTTCAGTATGAACATGATGTTTATTCCTATGTGTATGAGCATGTGCATTAGACTGGAATTTCTGAGCATGCACAACAAAATCGTTTCTGTACCAACAGTCCCTAGAAATATGACTAATTTTATGACAATGAAAGCATTGGACTGATTTGGCATATTTATTGAAATTTTGATTTCTATTCCAGCAATGTTTGGCAAGATGACTAGGTTTATTACAATTAAAGCAAATGAGAGCATTTTTTACCTGGTACTTACCATGGCATGTATGCATTTGCTGAAATCTCCTTTTCATGTGAGGAGACTCATCATGAGGAGAAGGAGGTACCTTTTTGTAGCTCTTGGCATGATGTGAATTTGAAATTTGCCTTGGAGCTTTTTGGATTGATGGAGGAAGTAGATGAGTCCTCTTGACATCAGCATTTTTCTTCTTCTCTTTCTGTTTCTGAACAAGAACTTTCACAAGTTTTTCATTAGAGATATCAAGGTTCTTGTTCACAGCAGTTTTAACAGAAGTTATTGTGCTTTTCTTTTCATTTTTCTTATTTTTAACAGAAGCAAGACTTGTGTTCTTCAATTCATTTTGAATCTTCTGTTTTTCAGCTTTTAATGCAACAACTTCTTTTTCTGAAGTTTGAAGCTTGTTTAGCAAGACATCCAAACCATTTTTCATCTTATTCTTTTCATTTTTAAGTTGAGCAATTTATTTTTCCAAATCGGTAATTTTATTACTCAAATTGCTACATTCATTGTCCAGTGGTTTGTCATTCACCAAGCCTTCAATCTTTCTTTTTAGATGATGATTTTCTTCAACAAGTTGTTTGCATCTTTCATTTATTTGATGATCATGAGCCATGTTAGAAATTTATTTGTTTAATTGATCATTATCAAATTGGATGTTTTCATTGAGATCAATTAATTTTCCATTTTCCTCTTCCAGATCAATGACTTTTGTTTTCAATAGCTCATGATTTTCTTTCAATCCATTCAATTTATTTTCACAGATTTGGACTTCATCTTCCAAATTCTCTTTCTCAGAATTTAATTTTTCAACTTCATTTTTCAAATTCTCAATTTCTTCTGAAGGATATTTATCATTTTTCTGGAGCAATTCAATTGTATTTTTCAAGTTTTCACTTTCTTTATGGCAATGTTTTAAAGTCTTTTTCAAGTCTTTATTTTTAGTGTTCAGTTGTACATTAAGACTTTGTATCTTTCACAGAAATTAATCAATTCAGCATAAGACATGTCCTCATCTTCATCAGAATCAGAATTAGAATACACAAATGGATCTGGAGTTGATTTACCTGACCTTTTAGACCTACTTGAACTCTTGTGTTCTGAAGAGGATGAAGAATGCTCTAAGCTCTTAGAATGTGCTGTTAGAGCCATAACCTTATGAATTGTTGATTTTCTGGATTCATTGAGGCTCCTCTTTGCCATAATGTACTTGTGAATTTCTTTTGCTCCTTTTCTTTGTGCTTCCTTTGAAAAACTTGATGAAGGTGAGACTGGTGATTTCTCTGAAATTATAATAGGAAATTCATGCAGATTAAATAGATTTGCCATTATACCAAGACTCACAAAAGACTATTAGATCTAATCACAGTGAATCAATGTAACAAGGAATTAGATCTAACAGTTAGAGTGGTTAACTTGCTCTAATGCCAAATGGAGGAATCAAAGCGATTAAACACACAACTCAAGCAATTAACACAGAGATCAAACAGAAGCAATCAAATTCAGATCAGAAATAGATATTAACCGCTCTGATATCAATCGTTAGGAATCAGAGCGATTAATCACACTGAGACAGATCATCCAAAAACACAACTGATGAACAGTAAACCCGCTCTGATACCAATTGTTGGGGATCGGATGGGTGGATGGATAAGATCTATAAGGGGGGGTTGAATAGATCTAACACCAATTAACGCGGAAGCTTAAGCAATTAACAATTACTTCAAATCAGAGATCAATTCACCCAAACAATTTACTGATCTGAAGTGTGATTAGAGTGTGTGAGCAAATCAATTAGTAGTGTGAACAAAATCCCTATGCATGCATCTAGCGAAATACAAAGTCAAACCACAATTCAAACCATTGCACATAGGATTTTTAGGTGGTTCGGAAATCACCTCCAGTGACTCCTACGTCCACCTCTCACACAGTGAGGCCACACTACTCAAAACCTTGAGTACAACTCACACCAGAGCACAACGACTCCAAACACCCTTAAGCACGACGACTCAAGAAACACCTGGAGCACGACGACTCCAAACTGAGCACGATGGCTAAAACAACAACTGGAGTATGACGACTCCAAATTGAGCACGACGGCTCAAACCACACAGTGAGTGCGACGACTCACAAACCAGAGCTTGACGGCTCACAGTACAAAAGCTAGATCAAACACAAAAGTGATCAGATCCTCTAGCAATGATCTGATTCAAAACAAATTTGTACACAGAAATTTGTGCAGAACTTCATGCACAAATCTCACAGACGAAATAAGGAAGAACAGACTCTGATATGAGGGAAATGGATGTAGAAAGAGTGTTCTTCGATGAAGAGGCCTTGTAGATGCTTCAATTGAGGAGGCTTGATGGAAATCGATGGAGATTCTCCTCAATTGGCGATGCTCTGCTTTGATGGCATTTGAAATGCCAGAAATCCTTCTTCTCCTTAGCCTCTTTAGTTGGATCTGTTCCCTTGCTTTGCATAGCAACCTTCTCTCCAGGGATTCCCCTTGATTCCCTTGTCCTTCCTCTTGAAAGGGTGGCTTGCAGCTTCTGGAGATGGAGACAGATCTGGAGAACCCCCTTTGGCCGCCAAAAGGCTTCTTCTGGAAGTGTATGGGCTCTCTTGCCTTTGGGGTACAAGGAACATGGGTATTTATAGCCCCATATGTCCATAAAGTGCCTTGGGGTGCATGGGCACAGAACCCTAGGTCAAATCCCCTAAATCCCAAGCAGCCACGTGTACAAAGAAATTCATGTTTTTTAGTTTCAGCCGGAGTGTGTCGGCCTGCCCTGATTTAGTGTCGACCTGCTCTCTCAGTCAGGCAAACTAGTCTGCTGGAAACTGGGTCTGGTGTCGACCTGCCCTGATCTAGTGTCGACCTGCTCTCCCAGTCAGGTAAACTGATCTACTAGAAACTGGGTCTAGTGTCGACCTGTCCTGATCTAGTGTCGACCTGATGTCCCAGTCAAGCAAACTGATCTGCTGGAAACTGGGTCTAGTGTCTACCTGACTTGATCTAGTGTCGACATTACCAAGACAAAAATGTGTGAACCTGAAAATATAACACATAAACAATTAGTACAAGATATTATCATTAAAATATGAGATATTAAACATCAAAAACATGTTGTTTAAGCATTATTGTAATATGTATAAAATGTATAACATGTTTAACATATCATCATCAAAATCACAACATGTCATCATTTTAACCACAATATGTCATCATTAAAATCACAACATGTCATCATTAGAATCACAACATGTCATCATTAGAATCACAACATGTCATCATTAAAATCATAATATCTCATCATTAAAATCACAATATGTCATCATCAATATCACAGTATGTCATCATTAAGATCACAGTATGTCATCATTAAGATCACAGTATGTCATCATCAAAATCAAGGTATGAGTGATGTTCATTGGATATCATTAAAATACAACTTTAGGAAGTTCCAAAACACACTCAACCCAACACCTCACTCCCTTCAGCTAGTACCCAAAATCTTATTATCAGTTCACATGTCAGTTGTTCATATGTGAACACTTATTGTTCATTTGTCAACACTTGTTATTTGCATGTCAACACATGTTGTTCGTATGTCAACATCTGATGTTCATATATCAGCACTTGTTGTTCGTATGTCAACACTTGTTGTTCATGTGTTATCATCTGTTGTCCAGGTGTCAACGCCTATTGTTCATATGTCGAGACTTGTTGTTCTCTTGAGCAGGTAAACCTACTCTCAGAGTTGATTCGATAATGAGATTCTAAACCTTGAGATCTAGTTGGATGTCTTATTATTTTGGGATTCAAAATGACTATGCCAACTTGATACTCGAATACCATCGGTACTACAATTATTTTAGCTTCTAGCTATTTCGAGTCATATGTATCCACTATAACCCTGAATTAAGTCTAGCAAGCTCAGCCACAATCCCGTGTTTAATTTAATATCGAACAACTCTATTACATCTAAACAATCTAGAGTACTTCTTGCCTTAGATCTTAATTTTAGACCGGATACACTAGTTTCAATAGGAAATTCTGATATTTCAATTTGAATACCGACTTCCATCATAAATTTCTCATCTTGCATAACTTTGTTACCACTTGAAACTCCAATCATTTCCAACTCTGTTGTGATCCATATAATACACAATCTTGTACATGAGCATTATTCCTTGAAACTATGAAGTGCTGCACAATTGTCTGAAACATAACAATAATGTATGTTTACTTACTTGTTCAGGTCTTTGGACTCTCTTGGATTAAGATGCCTGTGCAAATAGGGGCGGGTCCAATCCCTGGGAGGAGCACCCGAATTCATTTCCTAGTTGTACGGAATGATATAGGACTACTGTTTTAGTGTTTCAGCATCAGACACTGCTATGTGCTTGATTGGTGGATATTCCATTATATGTTATTGTTTCCATAATCTTGATCCTACTTCATTTGCTTTTGTCAAGAATAGGTAGTACATGCTAGTAAACTGCTTAGCATTTATTATACATTTGATGATTGACGGAATGTTATTATATGTCCGATATTTGTTATTCTAGCTCAGTTCATTGACATATCAGTTTATTCTTGTTACTATTATTTAAGCATGGTTCCATGTTCTTACATCTTTATTTGCATTATTCTCCATTTTCTTGAACATTGCTATTGTTATCCTCATGTGCAGTAAATTTTTCTTGATTCTAATATCTATTTCCTTATTATTAGATGATAAATCCTACTGGGTAAGATTTCTCATACCTACTCTTTCTCCAGGTTATCATCAGTCCTAGAAGGAGGGACGACGGGAATTGTGTGCTGAGAGTTCAACCCTCGCTACGTCTGCCCTTTTTATTTATAATTTGAGAATTATGTAATATTCTAGTTTTGAAAAATGATAGTTAATTATTTTTATTTTAGGTCTTGACCTCAAGAAAATTCTTCTCGGAAAATTTTGAGTTTACTATTGATTCCATGTTCGGTCGCGTTCCGACATTATTGAAATATTAAATGGCAGGACGTAACAGAGTTGTTATCAGAGCATGGTTTGAGGATTCGATAACTTGAGAGTTATTTGATCTTCACATCCTATAGCAACCTGTGAGAATGGGTAGAAAGCCTAAGGATAAATTAGACAAGTATAGTTAGTGGTAGTTTAATCATCTTCAATTTCTCAATTTTTGTGAGAAAAGAACGTAATTAATCATAAAGACCAATATATCAAATAGTCAAATATGCATGATAACAATTATATCAATAGCATTAGTTAGAAAAACTAACTTCTAGACTACGTATCAATTAATCAAACTTAAACTTATTTACTCAGCCTAGCGTGATGGGAGAAGAAATGCATTGAAAAGATATTCAATCGGCAACAAACAACCTTTCTCAGTCCCTGGAAGCAAGTGACCCCAAGTGAAGAGATGTGATTTAAGTGTGCCTCCCAAGAGGTATTGTCCCCATGCTTGGGGTTTTGTCCTTTAAAAGGGCCCTTTTGGGAGAAGAGGTGAGACTCTTACTGATAAGCACACACTTGTTCTCACTATCTTTTAATGTGGGATGAAAGAATACCTCTACACACACCCCCCCCCCAGTGAGGATAATGTGTGCGGGTCTCATGAAGATGAGACACTCGGGTAGGGCGCATGACCTCTCGTTCGTTCCCACAGACGGCGCCAATGAAGAGATGTGATTTAAGTGTGCCTCCCAAGAGGTATTGTCCCCATGCTTGGGGTTTTGTCCTTTAAAAGGGCCCTCTTGGGAGAAGAGGTGAGACTCTTGCTGATAAGCACACACTTGTTCTCACTATCTTTCAATGTTGGATGAAAGAATACATCTACATCAAGTATTAATCAAGGGAAAGTGGAACTACATGGAGACGTTTGAGGTCTGAATCCCCAGGAGACTATGAGTGTTAAGATAGTTGTAAGAAAGGGAGCATTCACCTCAAGCAGTAAGAGAATAATTGGCAATGAGATGGTGAAAAGAAAGAAAGAAAGAAACCAAGAAGAACAAGAAGACCAATATGTCATGGAAAACTAAGTCACAACTTAAGAAAGTCTGTACGCACTGTCATAAATCAAGTCATAATAAGGAAAGTTGTTGGCCAAAGAATGGAGCATGTTTGAGGTGTGGAAATTTAGATCATTAAATTTCATAATGTTCCAAGATCTAATCTGCTCAGCAAAATAAGTCAACATATGATAAAGAACCCCAGAATATCAAAGGAAAGTTAGAAGATGGTCAAAGCATCAACGAATCCAAGAAGAAGAAAGAAATCCGCGCATATTGTCAGAAATATGGGCATGGAATAGATGAGTGTTGGAGAAAGGCTCGAGCATGTTTCAATTGTGAAAGTCAAAAGCATCACATATCAGAATGTCCCCAATTCGCCAGTTCTGCTACATGATAAAGACAAGGATGCAGGAAGACCTTGAGCTATGAGGAGAATCGATTGAGATTATTAGAAGTAACTCATATGTATAAGTCATTAGAATAAGAGCAGATATTAGAAATTAGCTTGCGGGATGTTTTAGTTTAGTTATCACAATATAGCAATGTATAGTAAGGTTGGTCAGTCCATGTAACCTTGTAAATCAAATTATAGTGCCATCTTATAAATAATACCAATGGTTATCTTTGTTATTATCTCCTCCTGCTCATTTTCTTAATATGCTTCATCACCATTATCAATGATTATCTTTGTTATTATCTCCTCTGCTCATTTTCTTAATATGCTTCATCACCATTATCAATGAAATCTCGAAAATCTAGATTAAACTTTAGTGTGGGAGACCATAACAATATTAAGTCATTATTAAGAATTTACTAAACACATATCATTAATCAAAAATAAAGAACATAGTGGAGGTTTCATCTAATTGAATCCAGGATCGCAACCTGGCTCCTTAGAGTTATGAGAACAATACTAATACTTAATTCTTTACTCACTAGCAATGTCATGACTACGAGAAATATGGTGAGTATAAATGTTGTATGACTTAATAATCATGACCGATTTGGTAAGACTAATCTGGACAAAATAAAATTCAAAAGGCTAGAAAACGCAATCTTTGTGATCCATCCAAACTAGTCATAGAGTTTGGAGGATCAAACTCTTTTTAGTGGGGGGGGGGGGGATTGTAACACCCCAAAATTTAATATCAAAATAATAATAAGATATTGGACATTAAAAAAGATTCTAACACACATAAAAGACATAAATACTTATAAGAAACATGATTACGCTTAAGTTCAGAATACTTTCATATTATTAATATAATCCATGTACTGTCTTCAGATGTGCGCACTATGATAGGACGTCATCGGAATTCGGTAAAAAAAGTAAAATCTAACAACATCATAATTATCAGAAAAATGTATTAATTCCAAATATATAATTGTTGACGATTATTGATGTGCGGATAACAAGATTTAGTTAACTTAATGAATTTTGGGTCAATTTTCACCTAGCGAAATTTTAATTTGAAAATTAAAAAAAAAATCCTCCTTCCTGTAACAAAAGAAAAGCACCTAACTTTTTATTTTAATCTATTTGTAGAAAATACAGACAGAAGGCAAAAAGAGTCAACATCTTGGACCTGTTGTTGGCATCCTTGGAAGTGTACACCAGCTAGAGCATCTACCTTCTTTCCAAGTAGCCAATAGGCACAAAAAAGAAGCCGTTAGACTCAAGAGAAAGAGAGCAGAAAAAGAAGAAGGAGAAGAACAAGAGCAACTGTTACTCTTCAACAGATCCTTTTCATCTGCTCTATATAAAAATGAATCAATGACTGAAGAAAAGAAAGAAGAGTGAAAAACCTGAAGATCATTTGAGTCTACATCCATTGAGCATCCAACTTCATACACACTCAAAGTAAGAAAGGAAGAGAGCTCGAGTCCATTCAAGCTGAAGCATTCAACCCATGTTCCTTCTTCCTCATTCTCTCTCTCTGTGTATTTGTGTATTTAAGAAAGAGAGAGCTGGGGGTTAGCCTAAGAAGAGTATTTTACTGTAAACTCTTTCTTTCTTAGGCTCAGTCTCAGATCAAGTATTTCATTATATATCTTGAGCTTGATCAAGGGGCTTCAAGTCCTTGCTTCTATGTTCAGAAGTGTTTCTCTTCGGTTGGAAGAGAAGGTTGTGCAAGTGTTCCCCTTGATTAGAAAGGAAGACCAGTTTGCGCCTGGTGGTGACCATCTGGGGTCTGTACCAATGTTCCCTTTGTTTGAAGGGAAGACCTGCTGGGGTGTATACCAGTGAGTTGCTTCTAAGATCGTGAAAGAAGCACCTGGCTGAGGTCAAACAGTGGGCTACCTTCTTGCCCTAGAAAGAGAAGAAGATCAGCTGGGGTGCTGGGTGTTGTATGACCCTTGTTTAAGGGAAGACCAAGTTTACTTGGTGGTTAGTGAAATCCCAAGAGTTTGTTTGGGACTGGACGTAGGACTTCCATTTGAAAGGGTCGAACCAGGATAAACCTTTCTGTCCCTTGTGTGCTTGCTTCCACACTCTTAACTTTCATTGCACACGTTTATTTATACTAACCAAACATTTTCAAGCGGTGATTTTTGTTTCAGTTTTCATATTTCTTATTCACCCCCACGTGCTGCCATATCAAGAGGGCCAACAAGTGGTATCAGAACCTTAGTCTCTGAAAATCAAGAAGATCTAATGATTTTAGAGCCAAAGATCAAATGGCAGTTCAGGAATTTGAAGAAGGCCAATCCATCTTCCTGGCTCCAATCATTAATGGTGATTACACCTACTGGAGGATAAGAATGGAATTCTTTCTACAAGGGTGCCACTATCTACTCTAGAGCATCATGGAAGATGGTGATATCCTCATATATAAGCCCAAGGAAGAATGGACAGTTGAAGATACAAAGAAGATATCCATAAATAGCAAGGCTAAGAAGTTCATGTCTTATGCACTATCCAAACATCAATTCAACTAGATAACAATGTGCATGACAGCTAAAGATATATGGGATAAGCTGAAACTCAAATATGAAGAAGAACCCATTATAGCTAAAGTACCTACTGCTCAAGTTGAGGAAAATCTAGAAACTCCTCAAGATGAAATCATTCATGTTCTAGAAGAAGACACTGATCCTCAAGTGTCTAAAGAAACAAGGCAGGAAGCTATGATTCCATCTCCTCCAACTGTCATCATTAGAAAAATATTGAAAGAATTACATACTGACGATATGTTGGAAGTCAATGGTGAAGCATCCATTCTAGGGGGAGCAACAGAAAGCTCCTCTGAAAGACATCATTCCACATGAAGAAGAAGAAGCTATAAAGGAGGAACCTCAGGTTGAGGGGAAACCTCTAAATTTTTCTCAAGAAGGACATCCCTGAAGAGAAAATGGTTGATGAAGCTTATAATGAAGAAAAAGCTGAGGGTAAGGCACATCAGGTCCAAATGGCACAACAGAAGACACCTTCAATAAACAACTCCTCAGATAGCTCAAGGACATATGAAGATGAAGAGAATGTCAATCTGCTCTTGATGAACAAAACAACAAAAAGACATTCAAATGGGTATGGTTAGGGATGTTCAAAAGCATTCGTTTGATGACTACCAAATCTTCACTTCATTCGAATCTAAAGAGGAAGTAGACATCCTTAATTCTTTTAATTTTTATTTAAAATTACATTCATTTTTTAAAAAAAATTACAATGCTACTAATATCCTTGCAAGAATTTTTGTCTCTTTATAGGATCAATGCAAGGAATATTCTTGAAGACTTCCCAACAGAACAGCAAGTGGAAATACAACAGCAGATGTCAACATATTCAAAACTGTGTCGACACACATAGAGGACAGGTCGATACACCATGGAACAACTGTCGACAGATAATGACAAATTAGTCAACAGAAAAAAGGTATTTATGAAGATTTAGAAGAGCATCAACTAAGGGGGAGCCTCACATTCAGAGGGGAGCAAGTAAAAGAGGAGAAGATATTTCATTCAAAGTATTGTTGAACCCCTCTCCTTCAAAATGGTAAGAATATTCCTTAAGGGGAGAATGCAAATGGTAAGATCCTTCCTTTTTGGTTATGACAAAAAGGGGGAGAGTATTTTATGTTATGAATTTTCTGTTCATTAGTTGTATTGAATATTCACATGAGTTTTGTCATCACCAAAAAGGGGAGATTGTTGGACCACTTTTATATTCCATCCTTTTATTTTGGTGATAACAAAACTCATGATTATCATAAATATCATTAATATATTCAATATCATTTTTAACATCGATTATTGTATTTTTCATTGCTTGTTACTTCGTCATATCTGAAGTCTTTGTATGAATGTCCTACTCCGACTCCTAGACAATCGAAGTGGCACATCGATTACTGTTTTAATATCACATCGATTGCTATACAAACTCACATTGATTATAGTTCACTTAAACATCGATTATGTTCAAACATCGATTGTCTTAAACATCGATTAACTTAGACATCGATTCCCTTTAAACATCCATTGCCTCTTTACAGATCGATTGCCTCATAACATCGACTGCTTCACTTAAACATCAATTACTGTTATAAATCAAACATTGATTGCATGAACATCGATTATACTTAAACATCGATTACATGAACATCGATTACACTTAAACATCGATTGCACTCTAACATCGATTATACTTAAACATCGATTGCATAAACATCAACTGCATGAACATCAATTATACTTTCACATTAATTGCATAAACATTGATTGCATCAAAACATTGATTATACTTAAACATCGATTGTGTTCACATCGATTACCTTTTAACATCGATTGTCTTAAACATTGATTGCGTTCACATCGATTACCTTATAACATCGATTGCATTAGAACATCAATTGCACTAAACATCGATTGTCTTTAAAACATCGATTAATTTTTTGGACATCGATTACCCTTAGACATCAATTGCCTTCATGCATCAATTACAGTTGTTTCATTTCGATTGCCTCTAAAATATCGATTACCTTTAAGCAAATATCGATTACCTCTCTATTTCTACCGATCGGTGTTATAAACTTAATCTCACATCAATTGTTATTGTGACTTACACAGATTGGGTTTCAAAATACCTTTGGCACCCGTTGAAAATTTAAATGACTTTCTAACTCTTATCTTGTCATTTCTCTGACAAATAAAAAGCACTTACAGCAGGCTGTCAGTAGGAAAACATGGACATAAGGCAAAAGAGAATTTCTCTTTCCTGCAACAAAAGAAAAGCACCTTCCCTTTTATTTTTAGCTATCTGCAGGAAATACAGACAGAAGGTAAAAAGAGTCAACATCTTGGACCTGCTGCTGGCATCCTTGGAAGTGCACACCAGCTAGAACATCTTCCTTCTTTCCAAGTAGCCAGTAGGCACAAGAAAGAAACCATTAGACTCAAGAGAAAGAGAGCAGAAAAAGAAGAAGGAGAAGAAAAAGAGCAACATATATTCTTCAGCAGATCCTTTTCATCTGCTCTATATAAAGATGAAGCAATGACAGAAGAAAAGAAAGAAGAGTGAAGAACTTGAAGATCATTCAAGGAGTCTCAGATCAAACATTTCATTGTGTATCTTGAGCTTGATCTAGGGGCTTCAGGTTCTTGCCTCTGTGTTCAGAAGTGTTCCTCTTTGATTGGAAGAGAAGGCTTACTGTGCAAGCATTCCCCTTGATTAGAAGGGAAGACCAGCTTGCGCCTGGTGGTGACCATCTGAGGTCTGTACCAATGTTCCCCTTGTTTGAAGGGACAACCTGCTGGGGTGTGCACCAGTGAGTTGCTTCTAAGCTTGTGAAAGAAGCACCTGGCTGAGGTGAAACAATGGGTTGCCTTCTTGCTTGGGAAAGAGAAGAAGACCAGCTGGGGTGCTGGGTGTTGTATGCCCCTTGTTTAAGGGAAGACTAAGGTTACTTGGTGGTTAGTGAAATCCCAAGAGTTTGCTTGGGGACTAGAAGTAGGACTTCCATTTAGAAGGGCTAAACCAGTATCAATCTTTGTGTCCCTTGTGTGCTTGCTTCCGCGCTCTTAACTTCCATTGCACACGTTTATTTATACTAACGAAATATTTTCAAGTGGTGATTTTTGTTTCAGTTTTCAGATTTCCTATTCACCCCCCCCCCCTCTAGGTTAGACTTGCTGCTATATCAAGAGGTCCAACAACCATTGCTACAATTATTTAGCTTCTAACTATTTCAAGCCATACGTATCCAATATAACCCTGAATTAAGTCTAGCAAGCTCAGCCACAATCCCATGTTTAATTTAATATCAGAAAACCCTATTACATCTAAACAAACTAGAGTACTTTGCCTTAGAATTTAATTTTAGATCGGATACACTAGTTTCAACTGGAAATTCTGATATTTCAATTTGAATATTGGCTTTCGTCATAAATTTCTCAGCTTGCATAACTTTGTTACCACTTGAAACTCCAATCATTTCCAACTCTATTATGATCTATATAATATGCAATCTTGTACATGAGCTTTATTCCTTGAAACTCTGAGTTACTACATAATTTATCGGAAACATGACAATAATGAATGTTTACTTACTTGTTCTAGTCTTCAGACTCTATTTTGGATTAAGATGCCTGCGGAAATAGAGACGGGTCCAATCTCTAGGAGGAGCACCCGAATTCATTTACTGGTTGTACAGAATGATATAGGACTACTATTTTATTGTTTTGGCATCAGACACTACTATGTGCTTGATTGGTGGATATTCCATTATATGTTATTGTTTCCATAATCTTGATCCTACTTGATTTGTTTTTGTCATGAACAGCTAGTACATGCTAGTAAACTGCTCAATAGTTATTATACGTTTGATGATTGACGAAATGTCATTATATGTCTGATACTTGTTATTTTGGATCAGTTCATTGGCATATCAGTTTATTCTTGTTACTATTATTTAAGCATGGTTCCATGTTCTTACATCTTGATTTGCATTATTCTCCCTTTTCTTGAACATTCTTATTGTAATCCTCGTGTGCAACAAATTTTCCTTAATTCCAATATCTATTTCCTTGTTAAGAGAGGATAGATCCTACTCGGCAAGACTGCTCATACCAACTCTTTTTCCAGGTTATCATCAGTCCTAGAAGGTGGGACGACAGAAATTGTTGGCTGAGACTTCAACTGTCGCTACGTCTATCTTTTTTATTTATAATTTAAGAATTATGTAATACTCTAGTTTTGAAGAATGACAGTTAATTATTTTTATTTAGGTCTTGACCTCCGGCAAATTCTGCTCGAAAAAGTTTGAGTTTACTCTTGATTCCCTGTTCAACCGCGTTCTGACATTATCGAAATATAAAATGGTGGGACGTGACAGAGTTGGTATCAGAGCATGGTTTGAGGATTCAATAACTTGAGAGTTATTTGATCTTCACATCCTATAGCAACTTGTGAGAATGGGTAGAAAGCCTAACGATAAACTAGACAAGTATAGTTAGTGGTAGTTTAATCATCTTCAATTTCTCAATTTTTGTGAGATAAGAACGTAATTAATCACAAAGACCAATATATCAAATAGTCAAATACACATGATAACAATTATATCAATAGCATTAGTTAGAAAAGCTAACTTCTAGACTGCATATCAATTAATCAAACTTAAACTTATTTGCTTAGCCTAGCATAATGGGAGAAGAAATGCATTGAAAAGAAATGCAATCGGCAACAAACAACCTTCCCCTGGAAGCAAGTGACCCCAGGTATTAATCAAGGGAAAGTGGAACTACATGGAGACGTTTGAGGTTTGAATCCCCAAGAGACTATGAGTATTAAGATAGTTGTAAGAAAGGGAGCATTCAACTCAAACAGTAAGAGAATAATTGGCAATGAGATGGTGAAAAGAAAGAAAGAAAGAAACCAAGAAGATCAAGCAGACCAATGACAACTAAGTCACGACTTAAGAAAGTCTATGCACGCTGTCATAAACCAAGTCATAATAAGGAAACCTATTAGACAAAGAAGGGAGCATGTCTGAGGTGTGGAAATTTAGATCATCGAATTTCATAATGTTCCAAGATCTAATCTGCTCAACAAAATAACTCAACATCTAATAAAGAACCCCGGAATATCAAAGGAAAGTTAGAAGATGGTCAAAGCATCAACGAATCCAAGAAGAAGAAAGAAATCCGCGCATATTGTCAGAAATATGGGCATATAATAGATGAGTGTTGGAGAAAGACTGGAGCATGTTTCAAATGTGAAAGTCAAAAGGATCACATATCAGAATGTCCCCAGTTTTTCAGTACCACTACATGATAATGACAAGGATGCAGGAAGACCTTGAGCTATGAGGATAATCGATTGAGATTATTGGAAGTAACTCATATGTATAAGTCATTAGAATAAGAGCAGATATTAGAAATTAGCTTGCAGGATGTTTTAGTTTAGTTATCACAATATAACAATGTATAGTAAGGTTGGTCAATCCATGTAACCTTGTAAATCAGATTATATTGCCATCTTATAAATAATACCAATGGTTATCTTTGTTATTATCTCCTCCTGCTCATTTTCTTAATATGCTTCATCACCATTATCAATGAAATCTTGAAAATCTAGATTAAACTTTAGTGGGGGAGACCATAACAATAGTGATTCATTATTAAGAATTTACTAAACACATACCATTAATCAAAAATAAAGAATAGAGTGGAGATTGCATCTAATTGAACCTAGGATCACAATCTGGCTCCTTAGAATTTGAGAACAATACTAATACTTAATTATTTACTCACTAGTAATGTCATGACTGATGATCAGTTTTTCCCCATATAATTTAAATAAATTAAATATCTATTTTGGTGATTAACAAAACTAAGACAATGTGTATTTCTAACATATTTTCTATGAGATTTGAGCACAGGAAATCTAACAAAGAAATACAAGCTAAACTGGTAAGTATTCTTTACCAGCATTTACAGTTCAAAGCATATAATTTTCTAAGTACACATGGACTCTCTAGTTGTTATAACGATTTCCTTATAATCATAACGATTTCCTCATTCACATCGATTTTGATTGTATAATGATTTCATAAGTCATCACTCTTCTATTGAAGTCTATCTCATAACGATTCGTTAAGAGATCGCAACGATTTGCCTCTCATAACGATTCGCTAAACGATCACAACGACTTGGTTCATAACGATTTGATCGTCGCATCAATTTGATAAGTGAGAACAATGATTTGCTCTCACAATGACTTGGTTCATAACGATTTGGCCGCCGCATCGATTTGATAAGTGAGAACAACGATTTGCTCTCACAATGACTTGGTTCATAACGATTTGGTCGTCGCATCGATTTGATAAGTGAGAACAACGATTTGCTCTCACAACGATTTCGGTTTCACAATGACTCGTTAAGTTTCATAACGATTCATTAAGTTACACAACGACTTGGTCACAGTAACGATTCGATACATTAAACAACGATTTGTTCACTATATCGTCTCGATAAGTGAAACAACAATTTACTCGTAACGATTTTTTAATAGTATCATAACGATTTGGCTCTACAACGATTCGGTTATTAATGCATAACGATTTGTGTGTACATCGATTTGTTTATGAACGTATAACGATTCACATGAACAACGACTCATCTTTACATCGATTTCATAAGTCATGATCATATCGATTTCATGGTCTATATCGACTTGATATTCAAACCTATTCTCAGATAGTTTGAAAAGTCAAAGTCTTCTCTCGCTTTTATCTCACATCCATGCATTTATTATGACTGATCATATCATTGCATTGCATGCAAACGATATCTTCTATTTCCATGCTTATACTGTAAACATCTTTTTAGAAGAACAGAATGGAACTTCTATTTTGATATAAAATCATTCTAACATTGACTGACAACAAGAGACAGCCTAACTGTCTATTGTTTTAGCATTTAATGCGTGCAGGTCTCTAACAGCGCACCACAATACAACGTTGGACAATATGGAAGATAACGGACATCAAAGAAGATCCTCTCTCTTGTTGCGTGCATGGAAAGCTAAAGAATGTTGAACAAGAAGCCCTACAGTGACATGCAGTCTAACGTAAACAAAAGCTTAGAGATAACAGACACTTCAACATTCAAATTTCAAATGGAAGTCATATATAGAAGACTGAAGCTCCAGAATCAAAGAACACTCACGACAATCTTTTACAAGCTTTCTGCGAGCATCTGAAAGAGCGAAGCTTCACTCCTTTGCTTGTCTTAGCTCTTAGCTCTCTCTACAGTCATTGCATTAGTCTTGAGAGCTTCTGTAAACTGAGAGTGTTCCTCATCGTAGAACTTTGGCTCTCAGTCGTTGCTTCAGATCGAGCGTTGGTCCTTAAGCTTGATCTAGGGGTGTATCATCCCATGAATACATTCCTGTATTCTTTCCCTTCGTGTTGAAGGAAGACCTGGTGGGTTCCAGGGTGTTTGTTTCCCTTCGTGTAGAAGGAACACCTGGTGGGATCCAGGGTGTTGTAATTCCTCTTTGGGTTGTGAAGAGAAGACCAGCTGCGGTTGGGTGTGTAAGTGTCCTTGAGGGGGACTGTACCCTTGGGTAGTGAAATCCTGAGTTGTTGCTCAGGGATTGGACGTAAGACTCCTGTGGATAGGAGGTCCAAACCAAGATAAATTCTGTGTGTCGTGTGTTTGATTGCCTTGTGTTTGCTATCCTCTCTTTACTAACACTAACAGTCATCGAAGTGTGTTGTGTGATTGTTTTTCTAGACAAGTTTTAAAGTGATCAAATATTTTAAGAATCCCATTCACCCCCCCCCCCTCTAGGCTTGCTAGCTGAGCAACAAGTGGTATCAGAGCTAGCCTCTTCGACAAATAAGAAGATCCAACGATCTGAAGAGAAAAGATCAAATGGCAGCCCAAAGTCACTTTGAAGGTCAGTCAGTAAACAGGCCACCACTGTTCGATGGTGAAGATTATACATACTGGAAAACAAGGATGGAGTACTTCCTACAAGGATTCGATTTTCAAATATGGTCCATAGTAGAAAAAGGCGATCTAGTCGTTCTAAACAACAGAGACAACTGGACAGAAGATGATAGAAAGAAGATTTCTCTCAACTGTAAAGCTAAGAGCATATTATGCTGTGCACTTAGCAAGAAAGAATTTAATAGAGTTTCAGCCTACAAATCAGCGATGGAGATGTGGGAGAAGCTAAGAATCACATACGAAGGTACTAACAAAGTAAAGGAAACTAGAATAGATATTCTGGTGACACAATATGAGAGGTTCCAGATGCAGTCGGGAGAAACCATTACACAGATGTTCAGTAGATTTACAGACATCACCAACGGGTTAGCAGGATTAGGAAAAAGCTATGAGATGGGAGACATGATAAGGAAAATCCTTAGATCTCTACCATCCTCTTGGACTCCCAAAGTGACAGCAATAGAGGAAGCAAATGATTTGAAAAGGATGTCTTTAGAAAAACTCATTGGGTCCCTTATGGCCCACGAGATTAACATGGAAAGGTTAGGAGAATCTTCTGGTAGAAAGAAGCATTCCAACGCACTCAAAGTAGAAGAAGACGAATCAGAAGAAGGCGCATACAACCAAGAAAGCATGAACAACAACGAAGATGAAGAAGCAATACTGTCTAGAAGACTATAATGAATATTAGCAAAGAAAAAGAAGTATCAGTCCGGAAGAAGATACTTCAAGAAAGAAAAAGACATCAAAAGGTCTGAAGTCAAAGATACTAAGAAAAATGAGCCCATTTGTTATGAATGCAAGAAGCTTGGACACATCAAGGTAGAGTGTCCGAAGCTCAAGAAATCTGAGTTCAGAAAGAAGGACAGTTCAAGAAAACCTAGAAGATACAAAAAGAAAGCCATGGCAGCAGCGTGGGATAACAGCAGCGACTCCTACAGTGAGTCGAGCTCAAGTGAAGAAGAAGAAGAAGTCAACCTGGCATTCATGGCCAACGTCGAAGACAAGGTAACATCAGACTCATCTTTTTCTTCTTGTAATGAATCAGATTCCGATAATTTGGAAGAAGCTTTTAATGAATTGTACAATAAATATAAAGAAGTATGTAAATCACTAAGAGCCAGTAAGAAAAATCTCGCATGCCTAAAAAATACTAATTCAGATTTAAAATCTGAAAATGAGCAAATGGAAAAACAAATTAATGAACTAAAAAGAAGAAATGAATTACTGTGTGACAACTTGAAAAATAAAAATGAACAATTAGAAAATTTGGAAAATCAAGAAACTATAAATAATTTAAAACAAGAAGTCAACAAGTTAACCACAGAAAATGAAAAATTATCAAGCACACTAGAAAAATTTACTCATGGCAAAACAACATAAATATTGAAAGGTGCTAGACGGTCAGGTAAAAAGAAACATGGATTAGGTTATACTCCCCCCGATAATGAAGAAACTAAAGTTTATCCTAAAATATATCCTACACCTAAATTTCTACCTGAACAAGACACAGCATACAAGGTAAACTTCAAATACATTCCGACTGAAAAGGCAACTAAGATATTTTGCTGTAGTCATTGCAACAAGTTAGTACATATTAAAGTATCATGTCCAACTAAACATAAATATGGATAATTAAAAAAAAAATTGATGACACTAACCAACCAGGACCCAAAAGAACTTGGGTACCTAAAGCTTAATGTTTTTAATGCAGGGAAACCTTCGAACATCTAAATGGTATTTAGACAGCGGTTGCTCAAGGCACATGTCAGGGAACAGGAAGCTATTTTCTCATTTAGAAGCTGAAGAAGGTACAGTTACCTATGGAGACAATGGAAAAGGAACTGTAATTGGCAGTGGATCAATAGGCAGCAAAGGCAAAACAGTTATTGAAGAAGTACTATGTGTCAAAGGACTGAAACACAACCTCATCAGTATCAGCCAGCTGTGCGACAAAGGACATCAAATCAGATTTCAAGAGTCAAAGTACAGCATTATGAAGGATGGTGCAGTCATTTTTGAAGCCAACAGAGAAAAGAACCTGTACGTACTTTACATAGAAGAGCTAAAAGATCAGGATATCTGTCTGGCCACAAGCAAAGAGCAGTCAACTGATCTGTGGCACAGAAGATTGGGCCACTGCAGTCTGGATGGCATGAGAAAGCTGATCAAGAGAAACTTGGTGGAAGGTCTACCTAAAATCAGCACAAGAGTGGATAATGTTTGTGGGCCTTGTGCAAAAGGAAAGCACACCAAGTCATCCTTCAAGTCAACAACCTCTAAACCCATAGAACTTCTTCATATGGATTATTTGGGCCAATGAGGACCACCAGTCTTGGAGGAAAGAATTTTGGATTTGTTATAGTAGATGATTACTCCAGATTCACATGGGTATCCTTCTTGGAGCACAAAGATGATACATTTGAAAGTTTTGTAAGCTTCAGTAAAAAGGTTCAGAAAGATAAGAAGTATAGCATTATCAGCATTCGATCGGATCATAGAGGAGAATTCCAAAATGAAAGATTTGCCAAGTTTTGTGATGATCAAGGAATAGAGCACAACTTCTCAGAGCCAAGGACACCACAGAAAAATGGAGTTGCTGAGAGGAAGAATAGAACCCTATTGGACATGGCAAGGACGATGCTATCAGAATATGATTTGCCAAGGTATTTTTGGGCTGAAGCAGTCAACACAGCATGTTATATAATCAACCGGGTGATGATCAGGCTGATTCTGAAGAAGACTTCGTATGAGTTGTACAAGCAAAAGAAGCCGAAGATCAGCCACTTCAGGACATTTGGATGTCCATGCTTCATCCACAACAATGGCAAAAGAGACATTGGTAACCTAGACTCTAAATCAGATGAAGGTATATTCATGGGGTATGCTTCCAAACCCAAAGGTTATAGAGTGTTTAATAAACGAACCCTATTAATTGAGCAATCAGTGCATATTCTCTTTGATGAAACTATCCCTTCTTTGAGAAAGGAAGTACACAGTGATGTTGATGATACAGATGATTTATCCAAGAAGCTAAAGAACACATCAATTGAGGATAAGGAAGATCCACCACTAGAAGACCTGCAACAAAAGGGCCTCTCATATGAAAATCTTCCAAAGGAATGGAGATATAAGAAAGATCACCCTCTAGAAAACATCATTGGTGATCCGTCAGTTGGGGTAAGAACCAGAGGTAATGTAATTCCTTGTGACTATCTAGCTTTTGTTTCACAAATAGAGCCTAAGGCAATCAATGAAGCTCTTACAGATGAATCTTGGATTCTAGCCATGCAAGATGAACTGAATCAGTTCAAGAGAAACCATGTGTGGTCACTTGTTCCTAGACCATCAGATCATCCAGTGATTGGCACCATGTGGGTGTACAGGAACAAATTGGATGAAGCTGGTGTGATCATAAGAAACAAGGCCAGACTGGTAGCTCAAGGCTATTCCCAAGAGGAAGGCATAGATTTCGATGAAACCTATGCACCAGTAGCTAGACTTGAGGCTATTAGAATTTTACTTGCTTATGCATCAGCATTAAATTTAAAACTCTTTCAAATTGATGTGAAATCAGCATTTTTAAATGGCTTTATAAAAGAAGAAGTGTATGTGGAACAACCGCCTGGTTTTGATGACATGAATTTTTCGGATCATGTATTTAGATTACATAAAGCTTTATATGGTTTAAAACAAGCACCTAGAGTATGGTATGAATGATTAAGTGCATTTCTATTAGATCATGGTTTTATTAGAGGAAAAGTAGATAGCACATTATTCATTAAGTCTAAACTAAAAAATGTGCTACTTGTTCAAATATATGTTGATGATATAATATTTGGATCTACTGATGAATCTCTTTTCAAGTATTTTGAGAAGCTAATGCAGGGAGAATTTGAAATGAGCATGATGGGGGAGCTTAACTACTTCCTTGGATTGCAAATCAAGCAAGGAAAGGAAGGCACCCACATCTGTCAAGCCAAGTACACCAAAGAATTGCTAAAGAAGTTTGGGTTTGAGAGTGCCAAGCTACTGTCAATGCCAATGAGCACATCAACAAAGTTAGACAGTGACAAGGATGGTAAGAATGTGGGCCAAAAGATTTACAGAGGTATGATAGGATCCTTACTTTACTTAACTGCCAATAGACCTGATATATAATTCAGCATATGTATGTGAGCTAGGTATCAGGCAGACCCTAAAGAATCTCATTTAATTAGTGTCAAAAGGATTTTTAGATATTTAGCTAAAACCCATGATTTAGGTTTATGGTTTCCAAAGTCATGTGAAATCAACTTAGTAGGTTATTTTGATGCTAACTACGCTGGATGCAAGGTAGATAGAAAGAGCACCAGTGGTGGTTGTTAATTTCTTGCAGGATGTCTGATCTCGTGGTCCTCAAAGAAACAAAATTCAGTGGCATTATCTACAACAAAAGCTGAGTATGTAGCTGCTGGAAGTTGCTGTACACAACTCCTATGGATTAAGCAACAACTTGAGGATTATGGACTTCAGATCAAGACAATTCCCCTATTATGCGAGAACACCAATGCAATTAATCTAACCAAGAATCCAGTACAGCATTCAAGGACTAAGCACATTGAGGTTAGATATCATTTTATTCGTGATCATGTAGCTAATGGTAACATAGATATTTCTTTCATTGATACTAATAATCAGTTAGCAGATATCTTCACAAAGGCCTTACCTGAAGAGAGATTTACTTCTCTTAGAAGGGAATTAGGCATGTGTAAATTGTGAAAGAATTATCTGTATAAAACTGAAATATTAATTTTCAGAATATCAATCATTTTTTCTCCTTGAATTTAAGCAAAATTCCACAAATATTGCTTGTTTGTTAATATCCTTGTCGGTTCGTTATTTTATAAGATTTTATTTGTCTCGAATTAGCCAGTTTGTCATTTTCTGCCATCATGTCGCCTCCGTTTTCGAAAAGTCTCCTTATCTTTAATTTGTATATCTCGAAATCTATGTGGCAATGATTCACATCCAGCCTTCATCTCCTTCTATTTGCCTGAGGCGATACCCTATCGACTCCGGCATCGACTCTTTGAGATTTCAAGCTTCCAACTCCTTCCCGCGAGAATTTTCTTGAGGGTTTCTACTTCACTTCTCCTTCCAATCATCCAGAAACTTCCCCATTCAATTCCATGGCCTATTCTGGTGTTTCCGACAGCGTCGGGGGCTACGGAGCTTAGTTTCTCACTGTAGAGCAGCAAGAAAGATTTACCTCCGTGAAGGTCAAGCTATGTGGAAACAAGGCAGTGGATGTCGCAGACTTGCAGAAGAATGGAATGGGCAGTGTTATTGCAGCAATGGAAAGGATGAAATGGACAAAGTTAGCAACTCTATCAGAGGTAAGTTACCCAGATCTCGTCAAAGCTTTCTATGTGTGCCTGAAGACTGAGGAAGATGGGTCCTTGACATCATCTGTCAAAGGAACCCAGATTAGAATCACATATGCTCTTTTGGAGTCTCTATTTGGAGTTTGCACCACCGGTCACAGTGGGGTTCACACTGTGGACATTCTGGCGAAGGGGTTAGGGATTATTGGTCCCGAGTTTAAGCCTAAGGATGGGAAGTTGGACATCAACCAGATGAACGCCTTCAACCGCCTCCTGCACTTTATAGTTTGTCATATTCTGATCCCTAGAAGTGCTACTTTCTCAACTTGTACAAAGGCAGATTCAGATATGATGTTCTGGCTATCCAGAGAGGTTATTTTAGAGCGAATGAAATTTGCTCATGCTCAGGTCTAGGATAAGAAAAGTAAATTGAATGTTTCTCTACCTTATGCTCACCTGCTAACCAGAGTATTTCAACATTTTGGAGTCAATTTATCTGGAGTAGTGTCAAAAAAGATGGGGCAAGCAATTCGCAATAGAAACTTGAAGAAAAGTGGATTCTCATTGGTTGGAGGTTTATGGACTAAGACCTCAGTGGCTGAGGGTGAGTCCATCATTGGCGAAGCCCAAGAAGTCCAAGAAGAGGAAATTCCAGTAGTTCCAGCAGCAGTAGTACCAGATGCTCCAATTGAACAATAAGTTGCCAGGGCAGCAGTGCCAAGCATTCAGGATCAGCAGGATCATGCACCAGTCGTTCAGGAGGAAGTAGGAGCCACAACAATTCAGGAAGAGGCAATTGAGCAAACAGATACCAGGGCAGAAGCACCAGCAGCAGCACCAGCAGAAGAAGCAGCAGGCAGCAGAATAGAGGATATTCCTCCTGAGCACCTTGAACCTATCGCGCAAATGCATGTGATTGCCCCTCCAACTACTGTGGTAGGGTCAGTCCTTAGAAGAGTGCTAGACTCCATTCCAAGTACTCAAAATGTGCCAGAGGTTGCTCTTGAAGAAGAAGTTATGACATCAAGCCACACTAAACCACACTGTAGATGTGGTGATGGAGGATGCTCCCATTCAGGGGGAGCAGGAGATTGTGATTGAAGCTGTGCAAGGAGCAACCACTCCTATTCAAGAAGAGCAAGGTGTTGAAGAACAAGCAGCTTCTCAGGGGGAGCACATAGCCAATGTCCCCAATGTTGATGAGTTCAGAGAAGGCATTGTGGAAAGTGCCTCAGATGACAGTGATGACTCTGTGGAGCCCGTTAAAAGGGCAAGAGAAGTCAAGGGAAAAGAAGTGGCTCAGGGAACTCCTCTCCTTACCTGGAGGCCACATCAGAAGAAGAAGAAGCTGAAGATAAATATGAAGCATGTTATCAAAAGACTGGATGAGCAAGGAAAGATTATGTGCTCTGTGCAATCAGACATTCATTCAATTTTCATAAGCCAGAGTACTTCAGCTAAGGAAATGGGAATGGTGAGAAATGCAGTGAGATGGGTGCGATGTGAGCTCATAAGTATCAAGGAATCTATAACCACACTTGGAGGCTTGGTCAGGGTGCAGTCGTCAAATGCCCCTCCTGCTCCTTCTCCTGCAATACCAATCCGAAGTTCTGGGACTTCTGAGGCCAGGCAACAAGATGTTGGGCCATCAGGGCAAATTTCAGAAGAACCAGCAGGGCCATTCAGGCCACAGGGTGTTGACAAGGCAGCAACTGCAATTCAGGACCAGGTTGAAGCTGTGAAGTCAGGGTCGTCAGGGCCAATAAAGGATGTTTCTGAGCCAACAGGGCCAGTGATCTCTGAGGGTGAGATTCCAACAGTGGAAGAGCCAGTTGTCGCTCCAGATGCCCCTGATCCTTCTCCTCTTGCAACCCCAGCCCCTCCTTCACCACCATCTTCCTCCACAGCACCTCCAGCACCTATCACCTTCAACAACCCCTGCCTCGCACCTTTTCTTCCCCAACTCCATTTCCTTTTGAATCCTCTCCTTCTCCTGCCACCTCTACATCCATTCCTCCACCTCCTCCTGTTCCTGAAGACCCTCCAGCCTCATCCTCAGCTGGAGCCTCCTCTTTCTTTGGTCCTTCTTTAGATGGACCATCCATCACACCTTCTTCTACCCATCAATCAATTCTCCATCCTCCTACTCCTTCCTTTGTCACCTTTATACCTGAAGGTGCTCAACTCGAAGGTCCATTTCTAAATAAATTTGAGGAAGAGTTGGAAATCACCACCATTCGTTCAGTTCTGGCAGTTGCCTCTCATGTCCACAGGACTGACTCCTCTAGTCCTATCTCCAAAAAGAGGAAACTCTCCACTACTCTTGCTCTTCCCACCGAACATAAATTTCCTCCTCTTTGGTTTTCTCTCACTGTTGAAAATTGAAGGAAACCACTCCATCGTGAATATCTCCAAAAGTGTATCCTTGCCACCATTTTTTATGTTCCTTTTCTAAATCTAACTGATCATCTAAATGTTGTCCTTCCCTAAAACCACTTCTCAAAAGCTGATCAATCCAAAATCTTCAAAATGGTTGAATGCAAATCTGAAGATCAGTGGGCTAAAGGGCACTCGGCTCTCTACAGGAAATATATTCTTGAAAAGTCAGCTCAGTTTCCACCCAGGGACTCTCCACTCACTCTCTCTGAGTTGTTTGTCACTCATCATAAAACCATCTGGGCACCTTTTATTCAAAAGGAAGTGAAGCTCATCAAGTACTTCCAGTTATTCAATGATTATCGGTATCTTCACAAGTTACCTGAAGTACAGTTGGGTCAGTTCCAGGGAGTCGTTGCTTCGTTAAAAACTGAAAACCCAGTCAATTTCTCCTTCAAAGTGGATTTCGCTACCCTGAAAATTCCAAACACTGTGTTTCTTCCTAAGCTGCACTCCTTGGTCATGGACTCCTCAGTTGGTCTTGTCATTTTTGAGAGATTCGCTCATGTCATGGGAAGGATCTCAACTCAACAGGGTCGACTTCCCTCCTTCCAAAGATTCATCTTCAGAGAATTTCATCTAGGCCATATCTCCTCTGAAGTTCTTGCCCCTCTTCTATCAGAATGTGAATGGCTTTCTCCCACGGACTGGGAAAAGCACTACAACCAGTCAGCCCTTTAGTTGGAAGCCTTGAACAGCTCATTGTTTAAGGCCGGCAAGCCTACTCTCACACCTGAAGCCTTCTTGGACCTGAATTCTATCAATTTAGTTCAGGACCCTTACCTTCAGTGGGTCGAGCAGTACAAGCTATTTTTGGCCTTGAAGAAAGATCTTCTACAACATCAGATTCACTACCCTATCAAGATCAACCAATTTCTTCAGTTTGCCAAGTTTGGATCTTTCTTCTCCTTCAAAGAATCTCTTGGCAAAGATGAATATGCTAATTTTCTAGAAGATCAGCGCCAACTTCACATCAAGAGGATGCTTCCAGACATTGGGTCATCTTACTCTATTGCTTTTGGGGTTTTCCAGACATATTTTGAAGAGCAGGAATGCAAGGCTTTGTGCATTATTCAGCGACATGCCTCCCTTCTATCTCCTGCTTTCTACCTTCATGTAACTCCTCAAGATAAATAGAAATGTTCTTTGCTCTTATCTCTCTTTTATCTCTCTTCTTTGTCCCCGAATGATTCCTTTTGCTTAATGACAAAAAAGGGGAGAAAGATAGTATTTCTGAAATACATCTCTTATATTTTATTTCGTAATTTATTTAGATTTATTTCAGAGTATCTTTTATTGTTGCTATGTTTTGTCATCACCAAAAATGGGGAGATTGATGATCAGATTTTCCCCATATAATTTAAATAAATTAAATATCTATTTTGGTGATTAACAAAACTAAGACAATGTGCATTTCTAACATATTTTCTATGAGATTTGAGCACAAGAAATCTAACAAAGAAATACAAGCTAAACTGGTAAGTATTCTTCATACCAGCATTTACAATTCAAAGCATATAATTTTCTAAGTAAACATCGACTCTCTAGTTGTTATAACGATTTCCTTAGAATCATAACAATTTCCTCATTCAAATCGATTTTGATTCGATAACAATTTCATAGGTCATCGCTATTCTATTGAAGTCTATCTCATAACGATTCGCTAAGAGATCACAACGATTTGCCTTTCATAACGATTCACTAAGAGATCGCAATGACTTGGTTCATAACGATTTGATCGTCGCATCGATTTGATAAGTGAGAACAACGATTTGCTCTCACAACAACTTGGTTCATAACGATTTGGTCGTCGCATCGATTTGATAAGTGAGAACAACGATATGCTCTCACAACGACTTGGTTCATAACGATTTGGTCGTCACATCGATTTGATAAGTGAGAATAATGATTTGCTCTCACAATGATTTCGGTTTCACAACGACTCGTTAAGTTTCATAACGATTCATTAAGTTACACAACGACTTGGTCGTAGTAACAATTCGATACATTAAACAACGATTTGTTCACTATATTGTCTCAATAAGTGAAACAACGATTTGCTCGTAACGATTTGTTGATAGTATCATAACGATTTGTCTATACAACGATTTGGTTATTAATGCATAAAAATTTGTGTGTACATCGACTTGTTTATGAACGTATAACGATTCACATAAACAACGACTCATCTTTACATCGATTTCATAAGTCATGATCATATCGACTTCATGGTCTATATCGACTTGATATCCAAACCTATTCTCAGATAGTTTGAAAAGTCAAAGACTTCCCTCGCTTTTATCTCACATCCATGCATTTATTATGACTGATCATATCACTGCACTGCATGCAAACGATATCTTCTATTTCCATGCTTATACTGTAAACATCTTTATAGAAGAACAGAATGGAACTTCTATTTTGATATAAAATCATTCTAACATTGACTGACAATAAGAGATAGCCTAGCTGTCTATTGTTTTAGCATTTAATGTGTGTAGGTCTCTGACAACGCACCTCAATACAACGTTGGACAATATGGAAGATAACGGACATCAAAGAAGATCCTCTCTCTTGTTGCGAGCATGGAAAGCTAAAGAATGTTGAACAAGAAGCATTATAGTGACATGCAGTCTAACGTAAACAAAAGCTTAGAGATAACAGACACTTCAACGTTCAAATTTCAAATGGAAGTCATATATAGAAGACTGAAGCTCTAGAATCAAAGAACACTCACGACAATCTTTTACAAGCTTTCTGTGAGCATCTGAAAGAGCGAAGCTTCACTCCTTTGCTTGTCTTAGCTCTTAGCTCTCTCTACTGTCATTGTGTTAGTCTTGAGAGCTTATGTAAACTGAGAGTGTTCCTCATCGTAGAACTTTGGCTCTCAGTCGTTGCTTCAGATCGAGCGTTGATCCTTAAGCTTAATCTAGGGGCGTATCATCCCTTGAATACATTCATGTGTTCTTTCCCTTCATGTTGAAGGAAGACCTAGTGGGTTCCAGGGTGTTTGTTTCCCTTCGTGTAGAAGGAACACCTAGTGGGATCCAGGGTGTTGTAATTCCTCTTCGGGTTGTGAAGAGAAGACCAGCTGCGGTTGGGTGTGTAAGTGTCCTTGAGGGGGACTGTACCCTTGGGTAGTGAAATTCTGAGTTGTTGCTCAGGGACTAGACGTAGGACTCCTGTGGAGAGGAGGTCCGAACCAGGATAAATTCCATGTGTCGTGTGTTTGATTGCCTTGTGTTTGCTATCCTCTCTTTACTAACACTAACAGTCATCGAAGTGTGTTGTGTGATTGTTTTTCTGGACAGGTTTTAAAGTGATCAAAATTTTTAAGAATCCCATTCACCCCCCCACCTCTGGGCTTTCTAGTTGGGCAACAATGACGATGAGATATATAGTCGGTATAAATGTCGTATGACTTAATAATCATGACAGAATTGGTAAGACTAATCTTCTAACAACCTGGATTTTTAAATCCTAAATAAAGAAGAATAATAAAAATTTTGTAAAGAGGTTTTATTAAATGCACACTAAATGATAGAGCAATAGATAAAATAGTCAATAATCGTTATGGGCTGGTCAACAATCGATGTCAGTTGACAATCGATGTTCAAGGTAGCAATGGATGTTAGTTAACAAACAATATTTCATAGAGCAATCGATGTTAGTTAACAATCAATGTTTAAAGAGGAAATCGATGTTAATCGACGTTAGTAGCAATCAATTTTAATGGACAATTGATGTTGGTCCGCAATCAATGTGTAAGGAGGGAATCGATGTTGAACAGCAATCGATGTTTAATGACAACCAATGTTGAACAGCAATCGATGTTTAAGACAATTGATATATCAAATCGACTGGCCAAGATATAACGTTGTTAGCCGAAGTTGGACTTTTGATATAATGAAGTTAGCTTCGTATATGACGAAGTTAAGCTTTGACTGTTCAAGACCAAAATGAAGTAGACTTCGTATATGACGAAGGGGACTTTGGATATGACTAAGTTTACTTCGTATATGACGAAGTTAATCTTCGACTGATCAATACCAAAATGAAGTAGATTTCTTATATGACGAAGGAGACTTCAGATATGATGAAGTTAGCTTCGTATATAATGAAGTTAAGTTTCGACTGTTCAAAACCAAAACAAAGTGGACTTCGTATATGACGAAGTGGATTTCGGATATGACGAAGTTAGCTTCATATATGACGAAGATAAGTTTCGACTGATCACAACCAAAATAAAGTGGACTTCGTATATGACGAAGGTGGACTTCGGATATGACCAAGTGGACTTCATATATGACGATGTTAGCTTCGACTGTCCATGACTAAATCATATATGACGAAGTTACCGGTTATCTTCCAGACTATAAAACATGTGTTAACTATATATCTGATAATAAAAAGGGAAAAGTACAGACCATGGAAACGTGACTGAATCCAATAGTGAATTCTGAACCTGATTCCTAGAACTAAACCAAATAGGAAGACCTATTACGGAACGAATCCTATGGAAGTTTTGGAACATAATAGGACTCCTACCAAGAGTTAGGCAACTGCAAACCTAGAGATTTAACCATCATTAGACTTCCATATTAATCCAAATTCGTGCAACCAAGAGAGAGTTTCTAAAGATTTTCAACTCTAATTGGGACGGGAATCCTCCAGGTACAGAAGAGATCAAGCTAAAACTGCAATACCACTTTCCAGTTACAATAGGACTCCTGACAATCTAAATCTATAAATACTCGTCATAAGCCCTTGGGGGCGAGTTACCAACTTGCTAGAGGACTTGCAGAAGAATACCTAGAGCACCAAAGAAGGAGGAGATCGCCCAACCAGAGCTTTCTTCCCCAGATCCCGTTCTACTTTGTGTGCAGAAGACTTTTCCTAGGAACGTCCAAAGGTAGGCAATCTCTCAAGCACAAACCTAAATAATCTTGTTCATAGACAGTCCAGGAAACCAGTAGCCAAAGCCCATGTTTTTCCGAGATTTCATCCATCAAGTTGTGAGATTTTTCGTGTTCAAAGTTCTATTATTTCATGTACTCGTGACCTCTTGTTTACTCTATTTCTCCACGAGTTCTTGTCAAATCCTTGATTCCTTTAAGTATATCTTGCTATGAATCGTGTTAGCTTCGTTTTAAACTACTTCCATAAACTTTTTATGTTTTTTACATCGAGACCTAAGTGTTTCCTCTAGCCCTAAAACCCAGATTTCTGAACTATCCTGCTTTAATACCATGTTGAATCTGTCGTAAAGTTCTTCAATAGACTGTAACAATATCAAGTAACATAAAGGTTAAAGTATGTTAGTTTCTCTATCCATGGAAGATGTGCACTATCTTATTCCACTGTCTTTGATTCATCTTCACATGCACACACCAATAAGAAGAAAAGGAATCCAAACTTTCTGTCAGTACCGGCTATGTTGTTCAATAGTTACAATTGTTGATTTTACTCGTGCTTCTACGTGTATAACTAGTAGTTCTCTCTATAGTCTCATCTAATCAAGTTTTCTTATGCTCTCATCTATTTCTCTTTACTCTCATTTGTCTTTGATACTCTATTGGCTATTGATTGATTGTCTAAAATTAATAAACATGACAAATGCCTGGCAATATTATAAGGGGCCTGGTCTGGTCCTGGGAGGTGCGCTAAAAAGTGCTAGTGCCCGCGAGAGTTTATTGACCAGAGTGTTTTGACATTACACTTAAATGCTAGTTATCTCGACTATCTATTGACAATCAAAATGCTATACTATACTTGACTCATTGTGTTGTATGCTATTGTGAACTATGTTGTGCTATTCGTGCTATGGTCAACTTGTTCTTGTGCTATACTTGAAACACTTGCTATCTGTACCATGCTGCTATGCTATTATCTCTTGACATTACCTGACTTTCTCTATCATTAGTCTCTCTACTTTTTAATACATGTAATCACTTAAAGCATGCTTGTTCTACAAGATATTAGGTCCTACTGAGCATTATCGTTCACCCTACGTAATTATGATATGTCTTCAAGTGAATATAATGTTGATGAGGACCACACTCAAGACGATGGGGATGAGCAGAATCAAGAGTGACCCCAGTGTTGTCCAGTTCTATTAGAGTTTAGTTTAGTTAGTTGTTTTATTTAAGTAATATGAAGTTCTCTAGGCCCATAGTTAAGGCTATGAACTAGTGAATGTAATAGACACGGTGGAAGGAATAAAGAAATATAGATGGTTTTATGTTATTTAAAACTGTGTTGTGGTTTGATTTTATATCGCTCAATATTTACATTATATTAACTGCTTCACAGATATTCCGCATCGGGGCATGACAAATCTAGACTAAATAAAATTCATAAGGCTAGAAAACACAATCTTTGTGATCCATCCAAACTAGTCATGGAATTTGGAGGACCAAACTCTTTTTAGTGGGGAGGGGGGGATTGTAACACCCAAAATTTAATATCAAAATAATAATAAGATATTGGACATTAGAAAAGATTTTAATTTTCATAAAAGACATGAATACTTACAAGAAACATGATTACACTTAAATCCATAATATCTTCATATTGTTAATATAATCCCTATACTGTCTTCAGATGTGCGCACTATGACAGGACATCATCGGAATTCGGTAACAAAAATAAAATCTAACAAAACCATAATTACCAAAAAAAAATGTACTGATTCCAAATATATAGATTTTGAGAATTGTTGGTGTGTGGATAACGAGATTAACTCAACCTAATAAATTTTGGGTCAATTTTCATCCAATGAAATTTTAATTTGAAAAATTAAACAAAAAATCATGATAATTTATATCACATCTTAATAAGCTTATGTCTGAAATATTATTTCAATTGGATATCATTTAGATATAAAATTAATGATCTAAATAAATATATACAAATTAATTAGATTCTCTACCTAATTACATAAACTTTCTTACGTAAGTAAAACTTACATAAGTGGGAAGGCTGTGTGTCGAAATTGGGTGATCCTCATCCTTAATCAGCTGCGGCAAAAGGTGGATGGAAGGAAGATGGTAAGGATTTCTCCTCATCATCACCCCACTTCGTGGCAGCCATGCAATGGCTTGGCCACCCTTATAAAGCCACCCCCTCTCCTCTCACCTATCACTTCGGCTATCACCTCTTCTTCTTCTTCTTCTTCTTCTTCTTCTTTTTCACCGTTTCTTCTTCAAAGCACCATCACCATCGTGTAGTCCCAGAATGAAAAGAGAGAAGGGGGTGAAGGAAGAAAGAAAGAAGAGAAGAGAAAGAAAGAAGGTGTAGAGGCAGTAAGAAGCAAGAAAGAAGGGAATCGGAGGCTTAGGAGACCACCTCGACCAGACAGTCATGTCCAACTGATTAGTAAGTTCCTCTTTATCATTCATGATTGTTTGTTTCTATTCCCAAACATGGTTTCACTATGCGATTCACACTTTTATGATTCTAGTTTTTACTGGAATCGGACAACCGATTTTGACATTTCGGTCAACCAATTCTCTCTCCAGTTCGACTCATAAAAGAGGAAAGAATTTAAAAGAGAGGTTTAACGAGTTTTATTAAATCTGAAAAATATGTACAGTTGAAGTATAAGTCTTTCCCTACAATTTTTGATTGGTTATTTCTAATCCCAAGCCTATTTAGACTGTGTGATTTGCGACCGTACGATTCTGGTTTTTACCAAATTTGGTCGACCGATTTCTAGATTTCGGTCAACTGATTGTCACGCTTAAAAGATGTTCATCTTACTGCAAAAATAGGATGACTGATTCCTGTATTTCGGTCAACCAATTTTGCCTTAAATCCAGGACCGAGCTACTGGCTAGGTCGGTCGATCGATTTGGCCTTTCCGGTTGACCGATTTAGTTTTTTCGATCGACCGATTTCATCTTTTCGGATGACCGACTTTCATGCACACCCAATTTGTCGACACATAGTTCCAGTAGGTCGACGCACCATCCCAGTGTGTCGACACATGCCTTTTTCAGATCGGCTCTGTCCATTTGACTGGTTCATGTCTGAATTATCGTGTTTTATTTTGAGAGTTTTATGATGCATTCTTCTGTTGATTTCTCGATAAAGATTTCAAAACCTAATGTGTTAAGTAGGTCTAAGTACCTCACTTCCTCCCGCTAGTACCCAAAATCCTATTATCAGTTCACATGTCTATTGTTCGTATGTCAACAATTATTGTTCATTTGTCAACATTTGTAATTCATATGTCAGCACATGTTGTTCGTATGTCAACACCTGATGTTCATATGTCAGCACCTGTTGTTTGTGTTAGCATCTGTTGTCCAGGTGTCAACACCTGTTGCATATGTCAACACTTGTTGTTCTCTTAAGCAGGTAAACCTACTCCCAGATTTGATTCGACAATGAGATTATAAACCTTGAGATCGAGTTGGATGTTTTATTATTTGGGATTCATAACAACTATACCAACTTGATACTTGAATACCATCGTCACTACAATTGTTTTAGCTTCTAACTATTTCGGGCCATATGTATCCAGTATAACCCTAAATTAAGTCTAGCAAGCTCAGCCACAATCCTATGTTTAATTTAATATCGAAAAACCTTATTACATCTAAACAATCTAGAGTACTTCTTGCCTTAGATCTTAATTTTAGACTGGATACACTGGTTTCAACTAAAAATTCCGATATGTCGATTTGAATATCGGCTTCCAACATAAATTTTTCATCTTGCATAACTTTGTTACCACTTGAAACTCCAATCATTTCTATCTCTGTTGTGATCCATATAATACACAATCTGATACATGAGCTTTATTCCTTGAAACTCTGAAGTGATGCATAATTGTCTAGAAACATAACAAGAATGAATGTTTACTTATTTGTTCAGGTCTTCAACTTTTTTGGATTAAGATGTCTATGCAAATAGGGGCGGGTCCAGTTCTTGAGAGGAGCACCTGAATTCATTTACTGGTAGTATGGAATGATATAGGACTATTGTTTTACTGTGTTGGCATCGAACACTGCTATGTGCTTAACTGGTGGATATTCCATTATATGTTATTGTTTCCATAATATTGATCCTACTTGATTTGCTTTTGTCATGAACAACTAGTATATGCTACTAAACTGCTCGACAGTTATTATACGTTTGATGATTGACGGAATGTCATTATATGCCTAATACTTGTTATTCTGGCTCAGTTCATTGACATATCGATTTTTTCTTGATACTATTATTTAAGTATGGTTCCGTGTTCTTACATCTTGATTTGCATTATTCTCCCTTTTCTTGAACTTTGTTATTGTTATTCTCGTATGCAACAAAATTTTTTTGATTCCAATATCTATTTCCTTGTTATTAGAGGATAAATCTTAGTGGGCAAGACTGATCATGTCTACTCTTTTTTCAAGTTATCATCAATTCTAGAAGGCAAGATGACATGAATTATTTGCTGAGAGTTTAACCGTTGCTATGCCTGCCCTTGTTATTTATAATTTGAGAATTATGTAATACTCTAGTTTTGAAGAATGACAGTTAATTATTTTTATTTTTGGTCTTGACCTTGAGCAAATTCTGCTCGAAAAATTTTGTGTTTACTCTTGATTATCTAATTGATCGCGTTTCGATATTATTGAAATATTAAATGGCGAGAGGTGACAGAATAATTTTTTTAGCTATTCTTAACTACTCGACTAGTTGATATATCATGTATTTATTCACGTTCCCGATTTATTCTGATACTAAATTGAAAACTTTACAAATGATAAATATTAGCTAAAAATTATTTAGAGATATATAGATAGATTTCATAATGGCAGGGATATATTGGAAGGATATACATTTAATTTTTCCAATTCTTTTATTAATCTTATGTCATTTCATTTCAGTCTTTTAAGTTGAGAGTCATAAGATAGTCTGATTAGAGAGATGATTGTGTAATTCTGATCCCTTAATCCAAGTCCTTTTGACCGAAACTAAAACAAGGGCTAAGAAGAATTGTATTCTCCCTAATCTGCCTCCCTTCTCCTTAATTTGAAATGTGACTAACACAGGCAAATAGTTGAATGTAGTACATTCGTAGGCCTTATCATATCCGGACTTAACTAATTGGGAAGGTATGCTTATTCTTTTCTGATAATGAAAAATTCCGTACCGTGTGATTTTGTGGGCTCAAGGATTGGTGTTTGTGAACTCTAAAGTTAGAACTTGGCAGCTTCTACTTTTCGTGTACCGGTATTGCTCTTACCCCACTTGACTGGAAAAATCTCAGATCTACACACCTCGAAGATTACATGTAAATCAAATAAATTCTCTCCCAAAAATCGAATTCGAAACCTCATACTTTTAAGTAAAAATTCTAACCGATCGACCCAATCGAGATGTATACTTATTCTCTCTTTATATTATGAAGTTCCAAAGTGGTATATACATCGTAATCATACATGTACTCACTGCCCATTACAGTAGTTATAAATATTATTTTAAAAATATTTTTTATATAATAAATATTTCTCAAATAATTATAACTCTGAACAAAAAGGATTATCAGTCAAATCTCGCACGTGGACGTGACACGTAAAAGCCTGCACTGTGTAGAAACAAAATCAGTTCCACCGTGCTATCATCATCACAACTTTTGAAGAATCCAAGTGAGGTCTGATTCGCGGCACGGGACGCAAGAAAACTATCCAAATAGGTGAAGATATTTTTGCCCTCAGTTAAATAAATGAATTCGTTCTTGAAGAGAGAGAAAGCGAGGGAGATCATGAGAAGAAGCGAACGGGGGTGGGGGTGTGTGTTGTCTAATCCTCTGGAAGGGGGAGCGGGGGGGTCCTTACCCCAACAAGATTCGAGAGGGACATCTGACAGATCCCATTCACGTCATGTGATCATGCCCACCCATCACGCTCAGATGAAGAGATCGGCGGTGTACGGCCACGATGCGAGGGGGATTTCCTCGGCTGTGATGACGCCGACCCGTCGCAATTTGGGAACTTCGATCCTCTCCATCGTTGCCGTACGACCTCTGCTTGGCGGAGAACTTTGCAATGCGACCTGGTGACATGGATGGACGTATGAGAAGTGAGTTCTTAGGCAAAACCGATACTTTGATGTGCTTTTGAAGAATTTACGGACGGTGTTTACTCGAACGTGGTGGTCATTGTTTTCACTTTTAAAAGATTAAATAACGTGAGAAATCAAGGGGGAGGAGGGCAGGTGGCCGTCCAGATCGCCCCAGGCATTAACTATCCTAATTACCTCACACGCTATTCTTGATCTTGGGTGGCTTGGGAAACCCACTAAATAAATTAAAATAGCTGTGGGTTCTCCAAGTTATAACACCCCAGATGAACAACCCCATTCTTGTCTTAAGTTGATGAAGCCACGTGGGTGGGCGTAACATGGGGTATGGGGACATGTATGCTGTTTATGCCCTGTGTTAGCTTTACGCAACGTCGCATCCGGCCAGGCGCTCGGCAAGCACACAGAACCAGCCATTTGCTAACGCTATAATCATAACCATGTGCTACTTGGCTGGCAACGTGCCAACAGGGTAAGGCTGATAAGACTGTGCCCCATCCCAATTCCCCATCCCTCCGGGCAGCAACTTTCTGGTGGGTGGGCGTGGACCGGAACAGAGCTTGTCACTGCCACTGTAACTTTTTACAACAACACTGGACCTACACACAAAAAGGAAGGGGAGGGGGCACAGTGACAGTGCCCTCCACCACCGCCTAAACCTCGAACGGCGAGAAACCCCGCACCTGTTGCGATCTGCGTAGGCTACAAAGATAAGAAACGTGGCAGTTGGGTCAAACAGTGCTCTTCGCTTTTTGCCCGCGTTTAAAAGCGGCGGTTTCCTTAAAAGCGTCGCCCACTGTTTAAAGCGCCACAGTTAAAACGCCATCTGGCCTGGCTTTACGTGGAGGATACGGGTCATGCAAACCCCCACGGGGAGCACGGGGGTTAGCGTCCAGCTATAGCCCCCATTGGTGGGAGGTGGGCAAACCCCCGCCCCCAATGACGTTAGGGTTGAGTTTGTTGCAATTTGCAATTGATCGGGTCGGTGGTTTTGTAACATGATTTTTCCTTAATATATTTGCTTACCTTACATTTTGAATTATGTCATATCCGTGATTTATCAAAATGTTTATTCCTATTATATAAGGGAAAATTAATTGTTGACCCCTGACATAGATCTGACATCATTTTCAAGTCTCTATCAAGTTTTTCCATGTTGTCTAGTCCTTATATGCAGGATTTCTTTTTATGTCTTCACCTGTGAAAGTGTGTAACTGCGTAATTACATACTTACAAAGTTACATGTGTAATTGTGTAAGTATGTAATTATATATTTATGCAGTTACACATGTAACTCTATAACTACTTAATAATTTATAAGAATAAATATTTAGTTACTTACTGGGAGAATTACTAATCAATCTTTGATTTTGGGAAACTTATTTTTAAATTCCTAAATTACATAGTTATAGAAGAAGGGACTTACATAATTTCATAAATGTTTACCTAGTTATTAAGAACTTACCTAGTTCCAGAGTTACATGTATAATTACACACTTACGTAAATAAGCCTTTTTGTAACTCTGTAATTACCTAGTTACAGAGTCTCTGAGTTACATATTTATGTAACTCTGTAATTATATGTGTAGCTACAGAGTATGCAGTTACAGTGTTACATGTGTAGTTACATAATATGTACATGTGTAATTACACACTTATATGTAGTCACAGAGTTACACATGTAACTCTGTAACTACATACTTACGCAGTTACAGAAATTACATACTTACGCAGTTACAAAAATTACACATGTAATTTTGTAACTAGGTAAGCCCTGGTAACTAAGTAAGCCTTGGTAATTAGGAAAGTCCTTCTGAAACTATGTTAAGTCTGTAACTAGTTAAGCCCCCGTTATAGAGTTACAGACTTACAAAATCTCTATGTAGTTATAAAATTACATGCATAACTGCATAAGTATGTAATTACATACTTACGCAGTTACAGGAATTACATACTTACGCAGTTACACAAGTAACTCTGTAAGTACATACTTACGCAGTTACAGAAATTACATACTTATGCAGTTACAAGAATTTCACATCTAATTCTGTAACTAGGTAAGCCCTGGTAACTTGGTAAGCCCTAGTAACTAGGAAAGTTGTAACGTCGCGTGTTTTCCGGATCCCTGTGGATCCAGGTTTAGCGGGTTTGGTGGCCAATGTGTGGCCTATTAGTGTGTATTTCAGGTGTTCGCGCGAGTTGTGAGGCTTGGTGGGCCGGCCGTTGGGCCCAAACTGCTCATAGGTCTTGTGGCTGTGAACGCGACGGAGGCTTGCGTCACGATCTGAATGCGACCGCCCTTGGGGGGTCGCGTTCCTGTTACCGCTGTTTGGCGGACGTCGTCTGCATGGCTACCGCGTGTCGCTCGCCGGGAAGTCAGCTGACGTCGGTCTTGTGAAGGCGACGATCACCCAGGTCGCGACGGAGGTGCATGTCGCGATCTTAACTGCTGTGCTGTTTTTACGGAACCCCAGCCGAACAGAGCTTGGAGAAGCTCAGCTCGGCCGGGGGAGGCTGCTACGCGGGTTTCTTGGCGATTCGAGGTCTTGGTGGAGTTCTCAGCGCGTTCTCGCCGCGAGGACATCGTGTGGAGCGGGGGAAACGCCGAGGGATCTCCGATTTTTGCGTTCTTCATGAAGGTAGGGTGTTTCCACCTCGTTTGATTGTGTGGATTGCTTGTGGTGTGGATTTGACTCGTTTAAAGATTAAAGAACATTAGATACCATGCTAGGGTATCCATTAAAGCATGTAAAATGAGAATTTATCGTGTTTTGAATGGTTTGGAATGGTGATCCGTGGAGTTCCTCCCGGATTAGGGTTTGCGCCTGTGAAGGCGACAGACCCTGCCGTCGCGACAAGGTCGCGACAGGCTGACCCGTCGTGATAGGGTTTCCTATTGCAACAGGTCGGGGCGTCGCGTTCTGAAGGCGGCACATCCCCATGTCGCGACCTTAGTAGAGAGGTCTGGTTATGCATGTTTTTAATGATTTGATTATTCGATTATTGATATTTGAGGTGTATGGCTTTAATAAGTGGTGCATTGGCACCTATAGCGCTCTTAAATCGTGTCACCGTGTTATTAACGTGTGGTTTACTTAGTCATGGTGGCGATACGTGACGTAGCATGGGAGTGTGCATGGTGCACACTCGATTGTGGTGTGACTTTTGTAGTACGTTGTGATAGTTGGGCAGTGAGGTTCTATTGTGAACCTAGCCTCGGGTTTCTAACAACGTTAATAAGTTATTAAGGTGATTTAGATAGTGAAGCGTGTATTTAGTTTATGATGATTGGGTGTTGAATTTATTGAGGCTATGGAGGTCATGAAATGACCAATGATGGGCCAGGTATGAATGGTTAAGGTGATTTATGTGTGAGTATCTGTGTAGGTTAGCTTGTGGGTCACGGAGTGACCAGGTCAAGCTAATCCTCATATTTGCACTGTAGTTTGCAATAGAGATTATACATAAGATATCGTGGTTTGTGTGCTAGCTGAGTGTGGTGATCCGGCGCCTATTCTGGAATGCCTCTCTAGTCGGGTACCCCAGGTTCTCTGTGAGCCAGGCACGTGTGTTTGTTGTGCTCGGGGTTTGTCCCGGTACAGTGTTGTACCGTCGAGGTCTATGTCATCTTCCTGGGCACCCTCACTCCAATGTTTGAGTTGTACGTTCGGTTGAGGGAAAGACGACAGTAGGGCAGCGGTTTGTGTTTGTGGGTATGCAGTTGCTCGTAGCGCACTCGTGGTTGGGGGTACAGACACCAGTAGACGTACTGGGCCCCAACTAGTCCTATTCCAGTGCCTCACTTTAGGGAGCTCGGGCCTGAGTCCCTAAAGATGCCATGCATGGGCCTGCAGTGTGTGAGACTGCAAGTAGTGGTGGTGTTTGTTAGTCTCCACAGTTAGTTGCTTGACTTGTGAGTTTGTGGAGCCGTAGCTGGACTGAGGGTCCGTGGCTATGAGACTGAGAGGTTGTTCTTGTGTTGTGTTGTCCGGATTGGATATTGGTCTGATCAGCCAGTAGTCTGTTCCCGTGTGGTGGCGTCGTTCCTTCCGACTCGTGCTTTGCCGACTCTGGTTGTGGCTTGTGTGACTTGTCGGTTGAGGTTTCACCTGTAATGTTGTGCCTAAGTGATGGCACAGTAAAGTTGTGGTTCTGTGTGGTGTTTATCACCTACTTGTACCCTTCATAAGGGTGTTTGTGTTGTGGTACCTTGAGGTAGCAGGTACCTATACCCTTCGTGGGTTGCTTTGTAGTTTTGTTGTGGTACATTGTTTACCAACCTTTTCAGGTACTCGTGTGTCGTGGAGGTCTTGTGGTTGACCTGCCACTTGTTGTATCCTATTCGTTTTAAGTAGATCTTTGTTTATAGTTTATTGTGAAATGGATTGGCTTGTGGTTGCCAATCCTGTTACCCTTTGTGAGTTGTTTGCCGATGAGGCTTGTGGTCTAGGCAAATTGTGGTTTGGTGGAGCTGTGTTCCGTGGAGGTCATATGATAGGACCTTCCACTTGTTGTGTTTTACCTTTCTTTAGATAAGCTTCTGTATATGGATTTCGCGTGTGATGGATTGGCCCGCTGTAGCCGGTCATGTTACCGGGTGTGTGTAGCTTCTGATATATCATGGTTTGGGGCTTAATGGACCAGCACTTGGTTGGTTGTCCTATTACCCACGAAGTTGAGGATCGCCTAGGAAGCTTGCAGCCTAGGCAGTAACTTGCCTGTGTGGCTTATAGCTTAGGTGACTAATTGTTATGGTTTGCCTGTAAGGCTTAAGGCTTAGGCGTTTCAGTTGTTGTATGGACTAGTGGTGCGCAACTAGTCCTTCTGTTCCTTCTTACCTTACGAGGTTATATTTGATTAAGGTATTTATATTTAATTACAGTTTAAATTCAATTGTTGTGAGCATGAAATGGTTTGGCTATTGGTGTTGCCAGTGAGACCCTTTGGGGTTGAGGTGTCCGTAGTTTATAGTATTGTTTTTGGTGGCCCCTACTGAGCCTGTGACTTGTTAAGGCTCACTTCCCTACAGTTCTTTTCAGGGCATACCGTTGGTTCGGCTTGTGGAGAGGTTGTGTCAGACTCGTACCACCGGCGGTAGTGTAGTAGTTAGTCTTGTGTGAGCTCGTGCTCCCTCGGGGTATGCCCTAGGTAGTTGTACTTTTTAATTAGACATGTAATAATGTAATGTGACAGTTGTAAATTGTTATATGTAGGTATGAGCACATGTACTTTCTTGTGTTTTATACTATGTAGTTGTCTTTTATATTCCTACTGGACACTTGTGTGAGCTATCCCTTGCGAGACTTCTGTCCGTTCGCAGAAGGCGGATTTGGATATGGAGCCTTAATGGGCATAAATATCCAGGGCCGTCACAGTTGGTATCAGAGCAATGTCTAGTTAGAATATGAAAAGACATTAAGAGTACAATGTCCCAATACATGGATTAATGTCCACTGCTGGTAGTAAGTCTGCAGTTTTCTGTTGGTTAAGGTAGTATTTATCTGAGTTTTTGTTCTATAAAACGTGTTTTTGTGTTGATAAATTTAATTGTTAGCAGTTATTGAAAGTTGATGTGATTAGAGGTGGTATAATCTATGTGATTATACCAGCGTGCTGGTTTGTGATGGATCAGTTTGGTTGTTAAAGATTCGCAATTAAAGGAATTGAGGAGATTAACAAGTTTGGATATGGAATTCAGTAAGTTATAATGAAATACAGAGTTAGTAGAGACAGGTATATGGTAACAAGGTAATGAGGAACAGGTCAGTGTGTGTGTTAGAAGTGATTAAATATGCAAAATATAGTTGAGAACCTCGGCAGAGATATTGTGGCATCAGAGATCTGAGTCAGATGATATCAAGAAATAGTATGACTGAGAATGTGATTTGTGTTATGAAAAATTTGGCATGATTAAGTAAGGCAGATCAGCTTTTTAAACAAAAAAAGTACTGGTACAGAAGGGAGCAGTGGTTTATGGCAAATAGATTAAATATGTCTGAGATTAGAAATTTGAAAAAAAAAGTGTTGTTATGAATAATGATGGTAATATGAAGTTTGATATGAGGATTTGTATAAATATGTACAGAAAGGATCAGTTGAATAAAGAAAGAGAGAGAAGAAGAATCAGTGTGCAATGTGATTTTCTGGGAATTGCACAAGAAAAATATTTAGTTGGTGAATGGCAGGTTATGAGGAATTCTTCAGGGAGAGTTAGTAAAGATTGCTATATTAAAAACAAGAGTAGTAAAAGTTAGTAACTATGAGTAGTTTGAGGAAAATCAAAATTAAAGTTAAGTATATTGGAATGAGTTTAAGGCAAATGAAATAGAATGGAAAGAAGCGTATTAATAGAGAAGCAGTTAATAAATATTGAGTTGAGAGAAACAACAAGGCAGATTGTGATATTTATGTTATTTGAGAAAAGAACATTTAATGGAATAAGGGAAACAGACAGAGCAAGTTGATATATTTAAAGAAATTGGTATTCAAATTTGAGTTTTTGCTGTATTTTAAAGAAGGATGATTAGATACCAGAAAGATTTATAGTATGAACGGTAAAACAAGATTAGCTAGGCAGCAGAATGAATAAGAGAAGTATTTTGCGGAAAAGATTTTATGATTAGAATGATTGGCAGTTTAGATAAAAAAGAAATATGGAACAGAGAAAAGAAGAATTTAGCAAATGATGAAGTGAATAAAATTAAATGAGTCAGGAAATGTCAGTTAGAGTTTACATATCGGTGTAAAGAAATGATTCAATAGAGTAGAAATGGACTGTTATTAAGATATTCCAGAGTTTCATGCAAGAGCAGGAACAGACTAATTAAAGAATACTTGGAAAGGTTATGCAATAAAATTATGAGATTAGCCAGAGAATGTCAGTAAAGCAAGAAAGGTATATGAAGAGTACATCATGTCAATAGCGGTTTGGCAAGTCAGAAATTCCAGTAATATTTTCAGCATGAATTAATTGAATAAGATGATTTGTGAAGTAGTTAAAGTTAGAAATGAATACAGTTGAAGCCAGAAGAAAGTAATTGAAAGTAATAATGAGAACAGAAATTGTGGAATATTTTGCAAAAGTGTTTAGTGTGATCAGAGTAGCGCAGCGGAAGCGGAAGCAAGAAAGATTTAATATTCACAGATTGTTCAAGGTTTGCTTGAATAAGGAGAAAGTATAAAGTTTTGTGTAGCGAATAAAAGAACAGAGGTTATTATGGTTTTTAATCAGAATGATTTAAAGCGGTATGGGCAGAATAATATGAAAAGGGCAGAAAATTCAAAGATGGTGATTGGTTTTCTTTAAAAAAAATGACAGTTGCGAATGTAAATATAGATAAGGCAGGGTAACAGTAAGCAATGATAAATAGAAAAAGAAAATGGCACCGAAAAATTCAAGAATTTGAAAAGATTATAGCATGGTAAAGTATTACAGTGTAAGATACTCGAGAAAGGTAAAGCGGTCCCGAAATAAATGTTGCAAACACAGTCGAGAAAATGTGAAAGTAGGTTCAGTCCAAGGAGATAAAGCGCCTCCAGCAAGGTAGAATTACCTACGAATAAAAGATAAGGAAATAGCAGATTGAAATTACAAAATAAGACAGTTGTGGAATGAATTGAAAAGAAAGGAAAGGTAGAACAAACATGGGAATGAACAGACAGATCAGTCAGCGCAGATGATTAAAGAGAAAGATACAAGGGAAGCGTATCCTACTTGCTCTATATACGGTTTTATTTCTTTTTAGGTGATAATCCAGTTTGTTGTGATTTGCTTTGTATGTCGAGGACGACATTTCTTTTTAGGTCATAATAATGTAACGTCGCGCATTTTTCGGATCCCCGTGGATCCAGGTTTAGCGGGTTTGGTGGCCAATGTGTGGCCTATTAGTGCGTGTTTCAGGTGTTCACGTGAGTTGTGAGGCTTGGTGGGCCGACCGTTGGGCCCAAAGTGCTCACAGGTCTTGTGGCTGTGAACGCGACGGAGGCTTGCGTTACGATCTGAATGCGACGGCCCTTGGGGTCACGTTCCTGTTACCGTTGTTTGGCGGACGTCGTCCGCATGGCTGCCGCCTGTCGCTCGCCGGGCAGTCAGCTGACGTCGGCCTTGTGAAGGCGACGATCACCCAGGTCGCGATCAGGTCGCGATGGAGTTGCATGTCGCGATCTTAACCGCTGTGCTATTTTTAAGGAACCCTAGCCGAACAGAGCTTGGAGAAGCTCAGCTCGGCCGGGGGAGGCTGCTGCACGGGTTTCTTGACGATTCGAGGTCTTGGTGGAGTTCTCGACGCGTTCTCGCCGCAAGGACGTCGTGTTGAGCAGGGGAAATGCCGAGGGATCTTTGGTTTTCACGTTCTTCGTGAAGGTAGGGTGTTTCCACCTCGTTTGCTTGTGTGGATTGCTTGTGGTGTGGATTTGACTCGTTTAAAGCTTAAAGAAGATTAGATACCATGCTAGGGTATCCATTAAAGCATGTAAAATGAGAATTTATCGTGTTTTGAATGGTTTGGAATGGTGATCCGTGGAGTTTCTCCCGGATTAGGGTTTGCGCCTGTGAAGGCGACAGACCCTGCCGTCGCGATAAGGTCGCGATAGGCCGACCCATCGCGATAGGGTTTCCTATTGCAACAGGTCGGGGCGTCGCGTTCTGAAGGCGACACAGCCCCATGTCGTGACCTCAGCAGAGACGTCTGGTTATGCATGTTTTTAATGATTTGATTATTCGATTATTGATATTTGAGGTGTATGGCTTTAATAAGTGGTGCATTGGCACCTATAGCGCTCTTGAAGCGTGTCACTGTGTTATTAACGTGTGGTTTACTTAGTCATGGTGGCGGTACGTGACGTAGCATGGGAGTGTGCATGGTGCACACTCGATTGTGGTGTGACTTTTGTAGTACGTTGTGATAGTTGGGCAGTGAGGTTCCAGTGTGAACCTAGCCTCGGGTTTCTAACATCGTTAATAAGTTATTAAGGTGATTTAGATAGTGAAGTGTGTATTTAGTTTATGATGATTGGGTGTTGATTTTATTGAGGCTATGGAGCTCATGAAATGACCAATGATGGGCCAGGTATGAATGGTTAAGGTGATTTATGTGTGAGTATCTGTGTAGGTTAGCTTGTGGGTTACATAGTGACCAGGTCAAGCTAATCCTCATATTTTCACCGTAGTTTGCAATAGAGATTATACATAAGATATCTTGGTTTGTGTGCTAGCCGAGTGTGGTGGTCCGGCGCCTATTCTAGAATGCCTCTCTAGTCGGGTACCCCAGGTTCTTTGTGAGCCAGGCACGTGTGTTTGTTGTGCTCGGGGTTTGTCTCGGTATAGTGTGGTACCGTCGAGGTCTCTGTCGTCTTCCTGAACACCCTCACTCCTGTGTTTGAGTTGTACGTCCTGTTGCCCAGCTAGCTAGCCCAGAGGGGGGGGGGGGTGAATGGGTTATTAAAAAATTGATCTTTGATTGAAACCTGTTCACTAATAAGATTACACAACAACTTAAATGAAAGTTAGAGTTAGAGGAAATGAAACAGCAAGCGCACAAGACACAACCACAAGACACAAGGATTTTATCCTGGTTCGGAACTCCTATCCACAGGAGACCTACGTCCAGTCCCTGAGCAATACCTCAGGATATCACTATCAAGGGTACTATCCCCCTCACAGATCCTTACACCCAGCCACAATCGGTCTTCCTTCAACCTGAAGGGAAAACAACCACCCTGGATACCACCAGGTCTTCCTTCACACAGAAGGGAATACAACCACCCTGGATACCACCAGGTCTTCCTTCACACAGAAGGGAACAAAACTAATAAAAGTAAGCACAAGAACAGGCTTCAGGAACTAGCTCAAACAGCTATAGTCTGAAGCAAATAAGCCTCAAGAGAGAAAGGATTTTGACACTGGTTTCTCTCAAAAGACTTCACTAACTCTCACAAGAATTTCTTTTTCAACATAGAGAGCTAAAGAGCTGAGATCTATTGGAATGGAGTGCTTTGCTCTTGTTTTCAACTGCTGAAGACTTGAAGGATTGGCTATTCTTTATCACAGAATGTTGTTCTCCTCAAAAGTATGTGCTTCTCAGTCTTGTAGTCTTGTATTTAAGCTTCTACTTGAAATTTGAACGTTAAAGAACTGTTGTCTCTCATTTTGGTGTACGTTAGACTGGTCTGCAAGGAAGCTTTTGATCTTCAGTCTTTTATCCTTTAGTACACGTCAAAGAAATGTTTGATATCTTGTATCTTTTGTGTCCAACGTTGTACAGATAAATCTTGTCAGGTATCTGCAAGCATATCAACAATAAATAGGAGACAGCTAGGGCTGTCGTTGATTGTCAGTCACAGTTGGAAAAGATATTGCTAGATTTAGCAAAGCTCCTTTCTGTCAAAATAAAAATGTAGACAGAATAGCACAATAGTGGAAGATATCATCTGCATGCATGAGAGATACGTTCAGAGTGCATTGAATGCATAGCAGTCAAACAGGCGAGACACGACTTTGACTATTCAACGTATATTAAAGAATATTGATAAAATCGATATGAACAGAGCCGATGCCTTTACGACTTATGAAATCGTTATAAGTTAATAGGCAAATCGTTATGACAGAGAGTCATTAAATCATAATAATGAAATCGTTATAAGCACTCATGAAATTGTTATAAACAAAGCTGATGCCTTTATGACTTATGAAATCGTTATAAGTTGATAGGCAAATCGTTATGACAGAGAATCATTAAATCATAATGAAATCATTGTAAGTACTTATGAAATCCTTGTGGTAGACAAATCGTTATGAACAATACAGAAATCGTTATGAGTTCTACAGAAATCGATGTGATCACTTAAGAAATCGTTGTGATAGACAAATCGTTATGAACAATACAGAAATCATTATGAGTTCTAAAGAAATCGATGTGATCACTTAAGAAATCGTTGTGATAGACAAATCGTTATGAACAATACAGAAATCGTTATGAGTTCTACAGAAATCGTTATGAGATGCAAGTCGTTGCGAGTTCTAAAGAAATCGTTATGACAACTTAAGAAATCGTTACGGCGAGCAAGTCGTTGCGAGTTCCAAAGAAGTCGTTATGACAACTTAAGAAATCGTTACGGTGAGCAAGTCATTGCGAGTTCCAAAGAAGTCGTTATGACAACTTAAGAAATCGTTACGGCGAGCAAGTCATTGCGAGTTCCAAAGAAGTCGTTATGACAACTTAAGAAATCGTTACGGCGAGCAAGTCGTTGCGAGTTCTAAAGAAATCGTTATGACAACTTAAGAAATCGTTACGGCGTGCAAGTCGTTGCGAGTTCTAAAGAAATCGTTATGACAACTTAAGAAATCGTTACGACGAGCAAATCGTTACGGTTTATAAAGAAGTCGATGCAATGACTTAGGAATGGAATATGAGGTGAGAGTTTTACCTGATTGTCTTGAACTTCCTTTTACTTTTATTTCCTGTCCTCAAGGATCAAGTAATTCATTAGTATTGTTTTGTTAATCATCAAAATTAATATATAAATAAGTGAATTAATTTATATGGGGAAAGTTTGGTCATCAATCTCCCCCTTTTTGATGATGACAAAATATACTAAACAACATAAATAAAACAGACATGTTTTTTAGAGTTGCTTTAGTCTTCTCCCCCTTTTTGTCAATAAGCAAAAGATAGTCTATGAGACAAAGAAGAGAGAAAGCTGTAGATTAATTAGGAGTAAGATAATACAATGGAGACAAAAGAGAGGCATGCTGGGAAATGACAGCCCATGCCTTGATCTCCATATCTTCAAAAGTCTGGTGGAAAACACCAGGAGCAACTGAGAAGGAAGAACCCATGGCTGGAGTGATCCTCTGAATGTATAGCTGCCGCTGCTCTTACAGGAATTCTCCATACTGATCTCTGTCCAGTATGAATCTGAAGTAGGTGCTTTTTCCAAAACTGGCACGATGGAGAAATCTATCCAGAGAGATTGGATAGAAAATCTTCTGATCAAGAAGATCCTTCTTTAAGGCATAGAAGGCAGTATATCTAGCTGCCCACTGAACATAGATCTCTTGAATGGGATTTATGGAGTTGAGATCCAAGAAGGCTTCGGCTGATAGAATAGGCTTAGCTTGACGGATCAAGAAACTGTTGATGGCTTGCAACTGAAGATGTGGTTCCTTGTAGAGCGTTTCCCATACGGTGGGAGAAAGCCTCTCACACTCAGAAATGAGTGGAGCCAAAACTTGGGAGGAAATGCGGCCAGAGTGGTATTCTCTGAAAATAAACTGCAAAAAGGAAGGCATTCTACCCTGCTTAGCTGACATTCTGCCCATCTGCTTAGCAAACATATCAAAGGCATGGGAGCCTGCATCTGAGTCAAACACTAAGGAGTGTAGCTTCGGCAGAAGAACTGGAGAGTCAACTTTGAGGTTGGCAAAATCCACTGTGAGGGGAAGATTTATTGGATGTTCTAATCTCAGCATCACTATGGCTGAATGAAATTGGTAGAACTGGACTTCAGGCAGCTTGTTCAGGTAGCAGAAATCATTGTACAACTAGAAGTTCTTGGCTATCCTGATCTCTTTCAAAATGAAAGGGCCCCAAGAGGTCTTATGCCAAAGAATGAACCACTCAGAAAGAGTAAGTGCGTGATCTCTATGGGTAAGGGTTTCTACATGGGCAGTCAAATATTTGGAGTACTGAGGCTTGTTTCCCTTGACACTGGCCCACTGTGCTTCAGTCTTGAACTCAGTCCCCTCATAGATTTTGGATTTTTGAGGGTGGGAGAACTGGCAAAGAGGAAGAACAATGTTTAGATGCTCAGAGAGGTTGAGGAAGGGAATACCATAGATAGTGGAAATGATACATTTTTGAAGGTATTCCTTATAGATGGATCTTCTCTGAGGGTCGAGGGTAAGAGAGTACCAAAGAGGAGGAAATAATGGTGTGGAAGGGATGCTGACAGAGGATGAATGTTTCCTCTTCTTCTTGGCAGGACTGGGAGGATCAGTCCTGTGGACATGAGTGGCAGTGGATAGTATGGATGAGGGTACTTCTCTCAAAGTCATCGGAAGATTAGTGTCAAAGTCACTGTGAATTTGAGGTGATTCCGGAATGAAAGTGACAGAAGAAGGAGTAGGAGGATAGAAGAGATGTTTGGGATTGAAGGATGAAGATGGGTGAACTGGAGTAGTTTTAGAGAGAGGTGAAGATGGAGCTGAGGTTTGAGAGGAGTGGGAGAGAAGGAAGGTGGAGATGGAATTATAGAGGATGAGGTTTGGGTGCGAGGCATAGGGTGTTTGAAGGTTGGTGGAGCTGGAGGGGCTGTAGAAGAGGATGAAGGTGAGGAGGGGATTGGAGTTACAAGAGTAGAAGTTTCAGGGGCCTTGGTAGCTGCTACTGGCTCTTTCCCTTTTGCTTGACCTTCGCTAACAACTGCAGACGGCCCAGATGGCCTAAATTCCTGATGAGATGGTCCTGATGACCCTGAAGCTTGCACTGATGGCCCAGATGGCCCTGACTCTTGTGCAGGTGGCCCTGGTGGCCGAGGAACAGCTGCTGGTCTACTCTGAGTAGCAGAAGAAGAAGGTCCACCGGTCCTGGAAATTGCTGATAGCATGGTCTTCATTTCTGACAATTCCTTGTTGAACCACCTCATAGCATTTCGGACTGAAGACAGTTCAGAAGTGGTTGAAGCTTGACTGGCAAGAATGCCTTGGACACTGGACTGAACTGATGATAATATATCTCCTTGAGCCTTTAGTATTTCCATAACAGGCTTCAAATTTACTTTCCTGTGGCTCTTTCCTTGCTTTCTGTGAACCACTCTCTTTATTTTTCTCTGAGGTACTGGTTCTTCAAAATCACCATGACCTGTACTAGGTCCTTCATTTACAGGGGCATTTTCAATGGGCTCCCCCTGTGATGGTGCTTCTTCTGTACCAAGCTCTTGCTCCCCCTGAATAGGAGCAGATTTAACAACATTTTCTTGTTCCCCCAGAGTGGGAGCTTCTTCCAAAACAATGTCCTCACTGTGGCCTTCTGCCACTGATTCTGACATTTGAGGCTCACTTCCAATTGGCTCCACTTGGCTAGGAGCTTCCTCCATTTCAATGTGACCCTCGGCCACAGAAGTAGATACTTGAGACACACTTGAAATTTGCTCCCCCTCAGTAGGAGCTTCATCCATCACTACTTCCCCTTGTGCAACTGTTGGCTCCTCAGAAATAATATTTTCTGCATTGGATCTTTCAATATGGCCTAGTGCCATAGCTTCTGTCTCTGTAAGTCCACCTATTTCTGAAGTAACTGGAAAGGAATCCAACACTTCTCTTAGAATAGAGGCAACTCTGGAGGTGGGCAAGGGATCTGCCACACCTGCTATTGCTTCTCCCATTGGAGTTTCTGGAGGACGAGAGTCAACCTCCATAACAGGTGATCCTGAAGTCTCTGCTTGTTCTTCCACTGCAGGTTCTGCTGCTGCTTGTTCTACTGCTACTGATTCTACCTCTAATTCTGCTGGTGGATCTGCTGCTTCTTCTGGAATCTCTGGAATATCTCCAATGATGGCCTCTCCCTCTGCCACAGAGGTCTTGGTCCATATCCCATTCTGCACTGAGAATCCACTTTTCTTTAGGTTCCTGGACCTTATAGACTGGCCCATCTTTTCCACAACTGCCCCAGATAGATTTACTCCAAAATGATTGAATATCCTGGTAAGTAGATGAGCATAGGGCAATGAAACATTCAACTTGCTCTTTGTATCCCAGATTTGATCATGGGCAAACTTCATTCTCTCCATCATGACCTCGGCCATGTTAATCTCCTTTTGCTGGATTACCCAGAACATCATATCCGAATCTGCCCTAGTACAAGTTGAGAAAGTGGCACTGCGGGGAACCATGATTTGGCAGATAATAAAATGAAGTAGACGGTTGAAGGCAGTCATCTGATTGATATCTAATTTCCCGTCTCTCAGCCTGAAACCTAGACCTATAATGCCAAGACCCTTTGCTTGATCGCTCACTGTGTGAACCCCACTGTGTCCAGAAGTCTTCACCCCAAACAACAAGTGCAAAAGCTCATGATCTACTTTAATTTGGATACCCTTTACAGAAGAGACAAGGGATCCATCCGCCTCTGACCTTAGACAAACATAAAACGCTTTCACCAGGTCGGGATAGCTTACCTCGGTGAAGGTGGCAATATCCATCCACTGCATCCTTCTCAAAGTTTCTGCTATACTGCTCATGCCATTCTTTTCTAAATTTGATACATCCACTGCTTTATTTCCGCAAACCTTCGTCTTGACGAATGTAAACCTTTCCTGCTGCTCAGGGGACAAATACTCAGCACTGTAGCCCCCTACACTTCCGGAGATCACTGGAGCGGCCATGGGTAGAGTGGAGAACGGTTCTGGAGAAAGGAGATGATGGAAGGGATGGAAGCCCTCAAGGGATTCTTCGCGGGAAGAAGAGAAGGCTTCAAATCTTGCGGAGAGTCGATGCCGGAATCGTTAGGGCATCGGCTTTGGGCGAACAGATAAAGGAGAAGGAAGGGTAAAGGTGGGAGATGAGTCGTTCCCACAACGATTTGACTAATTAATAATACTTTATCGAAAAAGGAGGCGCCAAAAAGGGTAACGCAGAAAGCGACAAAAAGGTTTGACGGGTCAAACTATTTTTAACACAATAGCGGTCAAATAAAGTAAATAAGCTGAGTTTTGCTTAATGCCAGAGGGAGAGAAGATTTCATTATAATCTGAAAAAATTATATGCCAATTTAAATACAGAAATCTTTTCACAAATTGCACATCCCTAATTCCCTTCTAAGAGATGTAAATCTCTCTTCAGGTAGGGCTTTTGTGAAGATATCTGCCAATTGACCATTTGTATCTATAAAAGAAATTTCTAAGTTACCACTAGCTACATGATCTCGAATGAAATGATATCTAACCTCAATGTGTTTAGTCCTTGAGTGTTGCACTAGGTTTTTGGTGAGGTTGATGGCACTTGTATTATCACACAGTAGTGGAATTGACTTGATATGAATGCCGAAATCCTCAAGTTGTTGCTTTATCCATAGGAGTTGTGTACAGCAACTTCCAGCAGCAACATATTCAGCTTCAGCTGTTGATAGAGCTACTGAGTTTTGTTTCTTGGAAGACCAAGATATCAGACATCCTGCAAGAAATTGACAACAACCACTGGTGCTCTTTCTATCTACTTTGCATCCAGCATAGTCAGCATCAGAATATCCTACTAAGTTTATTTCACAAGATTTTGGATACCAAAGACCTAAATCATGAGTTCTAGCTAAATATCTAAATATTCTTTTCACAGAAATTAAATGAGACTCTCTAGGGTCTGCTTGATATCTAGCACACATGCATACACTAAATAAAATGTCTGGTCTACTAGCTGTTAAGTAAAGTAGTGATCCTATCATACCTCTATAGTTCTTTTGATCTACCTTTTTACCATTTTGATCCTTGTCCATTCTGGTTGATGTGCTCATTGGCGTTGAAAGTGGCTTTGCACCTTCAAATCCAAATTTATTTAACAGCTCTTTGGTGTACTTGGCTTGACAGATGTGGGTGCCTTACTTCCCTTGCTTGATTTGCAATCCAAGGAAGTAGTTTAGCTCCCCCATCATACTCATTTCAAATTCTCCCTGCATAAGTTTTTCAAAGTACTTGCAAAGAGATTCATCAGTAGATCCAAAAATAATATCATCTACATATATTTGCACAAGTAGTATATGTTTGACTTTTGATTTTATAAATAATGTACTATCTACTTGACCTCTAGTGAAACCATGATCTAATAAGAAAGTACTGAGCCTTTCATACCAGGCTCTAGGTGCTTGCTTTAAACCATATAAAGCCTTATGGAGTTTAAATACATGATTTGGAAATTCGGTGTCATCAAAACCTGGAGGTTGTTCAACATACACTTCCTCCTTGATAAAACCATTTAAAAAGGCAGATTTGACATCCATTTGAAACAATTTTAAATCTAATGCAGATGCATAAGCAAGTAAAATTCTAATAGCCTCAAGTCTAGCCACAGGTGCATAGGTTTCATCGAAATCTATGCCTTCCTCTTGGGAATAGCCTTGAGCTACCAGTCTGGCCTTGTTTCTTAAGATTACTCCAGACTCATCCAGTTTATTTCTGAACACCCACTTGGTGCCAATAACTGAATGATTGGATGGTCTAGGAACAAGTGACCATACTTGGTTTCTCTTGAACTGATTTAGTTCATCTTGCATGGCTATTATCCAAGATTCATCAGTTAAAGCTTCATTGACTGTCTTAGGCTCTATTTGAGAAACAAAGCTAAATAATCACAAGGAATTACATTACCTCTTGTTCTTACCCCTACGGATGGATCACCAATAATGTTCTCAAGAGGGTGATCTTTCTTATGTCTCCATTCTTTTGGAAGATTTTCATGTTGAATTTCAGTTTGCTGCAGTTCTTCCAGAGGTGGATCTTCCTTGTCCTCAATTGAGGTATTCTTTAATTTTTGGACAAGTCATCTGCATCATCAATGTCACTAATTTCTTCCTTTTTCAAGGAAGGGTTAGATTCATCAAAAATAACATGCACAGATTGTTCAATTAATAATGAGCGTTTATTGAAAACTCTATAACCTTTGGGTTTAGAAGTGTACCCCATAAAGATGCCTTCATCTGATTTGGCATCTAACTTACCAATGTCCCTTTTTCCATTGTTGTGGATGAAGCAAGGACATCCAAATATTTTGAAGTGACTGATCTTAGGTTTCTTTCCCTTGTAGAGTTCATAAGCAGTCTTCTTCAGAATTGGCCTGATCATTACCCTATTAATGATGTAGCTTGCAGTGTTGATGGCTTCGGCCCAAAAATATCTTGGCAAGTCATATTCTGATAACATTGTTCTTGCCATATCCAAAAGAGTTCTATTTTTCCTCTCAGCAATTCCATTCTGTTGAGGTGTCCTTGGTGCTGAGAAGTTGTGCTCAATTCCTTGGTCATCACAGAACCTAGCAAACTTTTCATTTTGAAATTCACCACCATGATCTGATCGGATAGAGATAATGGTGAACTTCTGATCTTTCTGAACTTTCTTGCTGAAGCTGACAAAATTATCAAAGGTGTCATCTTTGTGCTCTAGAAAGGATACCCAAGTAAATCTTGAGTAATCATCAACTATGACAAATCCAAAATTCTTTCCTCCAAGACTGGTAGTCCTCATTGGCCCAAATAGATCCATGTGAAGTAGTTCTAACGGCTTTGAGGTGGTCACTACTGTCTTTGATTTGAAAGAGTTCTTGGTGTGCTTTCCTCTTGCACAAGGTCTGCAGATGCTATCCATTTTTGTGTTGACCTTTGGCAGTCCTTCCACTAGATTTCTCTTTCTGAGCTTGTTCAATCCATCCAAACTGCAGTGGCCCAGTCTTCTGTGCCACAGCTCAGTTGATTGATCTTTGCTGGCTGCCAAACAGACATCTTGATCCTTGAGTTCCTCAAGATAGAGTACATACAAATTTCTTTCTCTATATGCTTCAAAGATGACTGCTCCATCCTTTAATATGCTGCATTTTGATTCTTGGAACTGAATCTGATGGCCTTTGTCACACAACTGGCTGATGCTAATGAGATTGTGCTTTAATCCTTTGACCAGCAACACATCTTCAATAACTGATTTTCCTTTGTTGTTCACGGACCCACTTCCTATCACTGTGCCTTTTCCATTATCTCCATAAGTAACTGTTCCTTCTTCAGCTTGGAGATTGACGAAAAGCTTCTGGTTACCTGACATGTGTCTTGAGCATCCACTATCCAAATACCATTTGGATGCTCTTGAATTTCCCTGAAATTTAAACATTAAGTTTTAGGTACCCAAGTTCTTTTAGGTCCTGATTGGTTAGTATCATTAATTTTACCTTTTATTATCCATTTTTTATGTCTTGTTGGGCATGTTGTTACGATATGTCCTAATTTGTTGCAGTGATCACAGCAGGATAATTTTGTTACCTTTTCTATATACTTGAAATCAGCTTTATATGCTATATCTTGTTCAGGTACAAATTTTGGTGTTGGATATGTTTTAGGGTAGACTATGGTTTCTTCATTATCTGGGGGTGTATATCCTAACCCATTTTTCTTCTTACCTGATCTTCTAGTACCTTTTAATATTAGAGAGTTTTTACCATTGGTAAATTTTTCTAGTGTGCTTGATAGTTCATTATTTTCTTCATTTAAGTTTTTAATTTCTTTCCTTAATTCATCTGTGCTTTCCTGTTTTTCCAATTTTGTTATTTGTTCATTCTTAGCTTTTAGGTCTTCACATAACAATTTATTTCTTCTTTTAAGTTCAGTATTTGTTTTTCTAATTCTTCATTTTCTGTTTTTAGATCAGAATTAGTGTTCTCTAGACAAATGATATTTTTCTTACTGACTTTTAATAATTTGCATACTTCTTTATATTTATCATAAAGTTCATTAAATGCACTTTCTAGATTATCCGAATCTGAATCATTACAGGAATCAAATGAAGAGTCAGAAGTTACCTTGTCTTCGGTGTTGGCCATGAGAGCCAGGTTGGCTTCTTCTCCATCACTGCTTGAGCTTGACTCACTGTCTGAGTCACTGCTGTTCTCCCAAGCAGCTGCCATTGCTTTCTTTTTATACTTCTTGAATTTTCTGAAATTATCCTTCTTCTTGTGATCATTCTTCTTAAGCATTGGACAATCTGCCTTGATGTGTCCAGGCTTCTTGCATTCATAGCATATCACTTCTCCTTTCTTCGAATCCTTTACTTCTGGTTTTCTGAAATCTTTATTTTTCTTAAAAAATCTTCTCCCAGACTGGAACTTCTTCTTCTTTGCTAGAATTCTTTGAAGTCTTCGAGACAGCATTGCTTCTTCATCATCACTGTCCTTACTGCTTTCACTGTTGTCCAGTGATTCTTCTGATATTTCTTCATGGCCTTGAGAGCGTTTGATTGCTTCTTTCTGCTGGAGGATTCTCCTAATCTCTCCATATTTATCTCATGAGCCATGAGGGATCCTATTAACTTCTCCAATGACATTAGTTTTAGATCATTGGCTTCCTCAATGGCTGTTACCTTTGGAATCCATGAGGATGGCAGAGATCTGAGGATCTTCCTGACCATATCTGGTACAACATAGATTTTTCCTAATCCAGCTAACCCATTTGTGATATCTGTAAATCTACTAAACATTTGGGTTATGGATTCACCTGACTGCATCTGGAATCTTTCATATTGGGTCACAAGAATGTCGATTCTTGTCTCCTTTACCTTATCTGTCCCTTCATAGGTAATCCTGAGCTTTTCCCACATTTCCATTGCGGATTTGCAGGCTGAAACTCTGTTGAATTCTTTCTTGCTGAGGGCACAGCACAGGATGCTCTTGGCTTTGCAGTTTAAGGAGATTTTTCTTCTGTCTTCATCTGTCCACTGAGCCTTTGCATTGGTGACTAGAAGATCGCCTTCTTCTACAATGGACCATATCATGTAATCGTGGCCTTGTAGAAAGTACTCCATTCTTGTCTTCCAATAGGTATAATCTTCTCCATCAAACAAAGGAGGTCTGTTGACTGACTGACCTTCGAAGTTACCTTGGGCTGCCATGGATCTTTACTCTTCAGATTGTTGGATCTTCTTCTTTGTCGAAGAGACTTGCTCTGATACAACTTGTTGCCCAGCTAGCTAGCCCAGAGGGGGGGTGAATGGGTTATTAAAAAAATGATCTTTGATTGAAACCTGTTCACTAATAAGATTACACAACAACTTAAACGAAAGTTAGAGTTAGAGGAAATGAAACAGCAAGCGCACAAGACACAACCACAAGACACAAGGATTTTATCCTGGTTCGGAACTCCTATCCACAGGAGACCTACGTCCAGTCCCTGAGTAATACCTCAGGATATCACTATCAAGGGTACTATCCCCCTCACGGATCCTTACACCCAGCCACAACCGGTCTTCCTTCAACCTGAAGGGAAAACAACCACCCTGGATACCACCAGATCTTCCTTCACACAGAAGGGAATACAACCACCCTGGATACCACCAAGTCTTCCTTCACACAGAAGGGAACAAAACTAATAAAAGTAAGCACAAGAACAAGATTTAGGAACTAGCTCAAACAGCTATAGTCTGAAGCAAATAAGCCTCAAGAGAGAAAGGATTTTGACACTGGTTTCTCTCAAAAGACTTCACTAACTCTCACAGGAATTTCTTTTTCAACACAGAGAGCTAAAGAGATGAGATCTATTGGAATGGAGTGCTTCGCTCTTGTTTTCAACTGCTGAAGACTTGAAGGATTGGCTATTCTTTATCACAGAATGTTGTTCTCCTCAAAAGTATGTGCTTCTCAGTCTTGTAGTCTTGTATTTAAGCTTCTACTTGAAATTTGAACGTTAAAGAACCGTTGTCTCTCATTCTGGTGTACGTTAGACTGGCCTGCAAGGAAGCTTCTGATCTTCAGTCTTTTATCCTTTAGTACACGTCAAAGAAATGTTTGATATCTTGTATCTTTTGTGTCCAACGTTGTACAGATAAATCTTGTCAGGTATCTGCAAGCATATCAACAATAAATAGGAGACAGCTAGGGCTGTCGTTGATTTTCAGTCACAGTAGGAAAAGATATTGCTAGATTTAGCAAAGCTCCTTTCTGTCAAAATAAAAATGTAGACAGAATAGCACAATAGTGGAAGATATCGTCTGCATGCATGAGAGATACGTTCAGAGTGCATTGAATGCATAGCAGTCAAACAGGCGAGACACGACTTTGACTATTCAACGTATATTAAAGAATATTGATAAAATCGATATGAACAGAGCCGATGCCTTTACGACTTATGAAATCGTTATAAGTTGATAGGCAAATCGTTATGACAGAGAGTCATTAAATCATAATAATGAAATCGTTATAAGCACTCATGAAATCGTTATAAACAAAGTTGATGCCTTTATGACTTATGAAATCGTTATAAGTTGATAGGCAAATCGTTATGACAGAGAATCATTAAATCATAATGAAATCTTTGTAAGTACTTATGAAATCGTTGTGGTAGACAAATCGTTATGAATAATACAGAAATCGTTATGAGTTCTATAGAAATCGATGTGATCACTTAAGAAATCGTTGTGATAGACAAATCGTTATGAACAATACAGAAATCGTTATGAGTTCTAAAGAAATCGATGTGATCACTTAAGAAATCGTTGTGATAGACAAATCGTTATGAACAATATAGAAATCGTTATGAGTTCTACAGAAATCGTTATGAGATGCAAGTCGTTGCGAGTTCTAAAGAAATCGTTATGATAACTTAAGAAATCGTTACGGCGAGCAAGTCGTTGCGAGTTCCAAAGAAGTCATTATGACAACTTAAGAAATCGTTACGGCGAGCAAGTCGTTGCGAGTTCCAAAGAAGTCGTTATGACAACTTAAGAAATCGTTACGGCGAGCAAGTCGTTGCGAGTTCCAAAGAAGTCGTTATGACAACTTAAGAAATCGTTACGGTGAACAAGTCGTTGCGAGTTCTAAAGAAATCGTTATGACAACTTAAGAAATCGTTACGGCGAGCAAGTCGTTGCGAGTTATAAAGAAATCGTTATGACAACTTAAGAAATCGTTACGACGAGCAAATCGTTACGGTGTATAAAGAAGTCGATGCAATGACTTAGGAATGGAATATGAGGTGAGAGTTTTACCTGATTGTCTTGAACTTCCTTTTACATTTATTTCCTGTCCTCAAGGCTCAAGTAATTCATTAGTATTGTTTTGTTAATCATCAAATTAATATATAAATAAGTGAAATAATTTATATGGGGAAAGTTTGGTCATCACGTCCGGCTGAGGAAAAGACGACAGTTGAGCATCGGCTTTGTGTTTGTGGGTGTGCAGTCGCTCGTAGCGCGCTCGTGGTTGGGGGTACGTACACCAGTAGACGTACTGGGCCTCAGCTAGTCCTATTCCAGTGCCTCACTTTAGGGAGCTCGGGCCTGAGTCCCTAAAGGTGCTAGGCATGGGCCTCCAGTGTGTGAGACTACAGGTAGTGGTGGTGTTTGTTAGTCTCCACAGTTAGTTGCTTGACTTGTGAGTTTGTGGAGCCGTAGCTGGACTGAGGGTCCATGGCTACGAGACTGAGAGGTTGTTCTTGTGTTGTGTTGTCCGGGTTGGATATTGGCCTGATCAGCCAGTACTTCATTCCCGTGTGGTGGCGTCGTTCCTTCCGACTCGTGCTTTGCTGGCTCTGGTTGTGGCTTGTGTGACTTGTCGGTTGAGGTTTCACCTGTAATGTTGTGCCTAAGTGATGGCACAGTAAAGTTGTGGTTCTATGTGGTGTTTATCACCTACTTGTACACTTCGTAAGGGTGCTTGTGTTGTGGTACCTTGAGGTAGCAGGTACTTTGTGGTTGTACATTGTTTACCAACCTTTTCGGGTACTCGTGTGTCGTGGAGGTCTTGTGGTTGACCTGCCACTTGTTGTATCCTATCCGTTTTAAGTAGATCTTTGTTTATAGATTATTGTGAAATGGATTGGCTTGTGGTTGCCAATCCTGTTACCCTTTGTGAGTTGTTTGCCGATGAGGCTTGTGGTCTAGGCAAACTGTGGTTTGGTGGAGCTGTGTTCCGTGGAGGTCGTATGATAGGACCTTCCACTTGTTGTGTTTTACCTTTCTTTAGATAAGCTTCCGTATATGGATTTCGTGTGTGATGGATTGGCCCGCTGTAGCCGGTCATGTTACCGGGTGTGTGTAGCTTCTGATATATCATGGTCTGGGGTTTAATGGACTAGCAGTTGGTTGGCTGTCCTATTACCCACGAAGTTGAGGATCGCCTGGGAAGCTTGCAGCCTTGGAAGTAACTTGCCTGTGTGGCTTATAGCTTAGGCGACTAATTGTTATGATTTGCTTGTAAGGCTTAAGGCTTAGGCGTTTCAGTTGTTGTATGGACTAGTGGTGCGCAACTAGTCCTGCTGTTCCTTCTTACCTTATGAGGTTATATTTGATTAAGGTATTTATATTTAATTGTAGTTTAAATTCAATTGTTGTGAGCATGAAATGGTTTGGCTATTGGTGTTGCCAGTGAGACCCTTTGGGGTTGAGGTGTCCGTAGTTTCTAGTGTTGTTTTGGGTGGCCCCTACTGAGCCTGTGACTTGTTGAGGCTCACTTCCCTACAGTTCTTTTCAGGGCATACCGTTGGTTCGTGTGGACACCCCATTTCGCTAATGGGCCTAAAGCCGCCAGCCCATCACTCAGCCCGCCAGCACCGATTTTAGCCCCTCATGGGCTGTGCAAAAGAGAGCCAAAAGGCCCACTCAAAAGGACACCAAGGCCCATCTGAAAGCAAGCTTATCTCACCCCATAAAGTGGGAGGTGAGAGTAAGCATTTGTGACACCTCCCAAAAGGGAGTGCCAAAAATGGAAAAAGGCTCCCTGCCACCCTTGCTGCGCAGGAGGCCTGGTTGGGCCTGTTTTTGGCCTTTCTTCTCTTCTAGAAGGCAAGGGAAAGGGGCCAGCCAAGGGGTTACAAAGGAGAGCCAAGAGGGGAAGAGAGGGGGGTTCTTTTCCTGGTTTTCTGAAGAAGCAACCAGCAGAAGAAGGAGGAGCTCCTGTGCGTTTCCTGCTGAAGGTTCCACCCGTGAAGCCCACCTACAAGAAGAAAGCAAGCAACAGAGGGTATGAGAAGGAAAGGAGAGAAGGAAAAAGAGAGAAAGGGAGGCCTTGTCTTGTCCCATCAAGAGAGAGGAGAGGGAGGAGATGCCACGTTGAAGCTTCATTCCCCCATTTTCTTGTACTTCTTTCACCCATCTCATGAAAGCATACTATCTTGTGCACCCCTTTTGAGTATTTTATGTGAATGTGTTGTCCCTTTTGCATTTATTGCATGCCCTTCCCCCATCCCATCTTGGGTTTTAAAAGCTTTCCTTTGCAAATGGGGTTACGGGATGGGATTGCCTCTTCATAGAGGTATGTCTCTTTCCCTTCCAACACCCCAAATGAGACCTCTCCATGTCTCTCATACCTCAATAAATGAGGTCATGGGGGTGTGGGACTCCCTCTCCCATTTAATGTATGCATAGCATACTAAATCTCTCCCTCAATGGGCCATATTCCACATCGTTTTGGGCCTGCAAAAGGGTGTTCTACACTGTTTTAACAGCCCTTCAAGAGCCCCATAGTGTTTAGTGCATGTCCTTTAGTAATAGTCAGAGAATGAGCAAGTAATGCTCATGTTTTTCTTGCCTAAACACCACCTCCAAAAGACCCATTCAAAGAGATCATCAAGCCTTGGTTTGCCCCTTTCAATAGACCACCCTCATTGCGGTTTTCAGCCCCCATCGATGTGCATTTCAAGCCAATACCGAATAGTCCCTCAAGAGCTCCATTTTGCTAATCAAGGGGATTGGGCAAATAATGCCTAGATCTCTTTGTTTAGCCCATCAAGCAATGGGTTACAATGCCATCTCAAAACCCCAAGATCATCCCTGCCATGAGCAAGGGCATTCTAGGAGAGAGGCGGCTTCCACCCCCTTGCTCAGCTGGTTGGCTGCGCCGATTCGGCCTGGCACTGGTTCTGGCAGTCTTGTAAGACCAGAGCAGAGCTGCGCCGATTCGACGTCCTGGCCATCATATTGGCTGAAGTTAGATGAGAAAAATCATTGCTCCATGTGATACCAGCTAATCAGCAGTTAAATGACTAATGTAAGACCCATCCACACCCCCGAGTTGGACAATATAATGTCTATGTCCGGACGGTTGGGTCCACACGCTACTCATACCGTCCCGTAGGTTGTCTCTCCATAACATTGCCCAGATCTCCGTAGGCATTCCTGGGAGATCGGGGTCATGCGCCATTGGAGTTACGTCGTTCTACGATGTATACTCTCTCTTTTGGTGCCATCTCCACTTGTGGTGGATGAGCATCGCGCTTTCCCCTTTATCGACCACGATAAGGGGAAATGCTGCCGAATTTTCCCCGCGAGGGTTGAGTTGGCGCAAAACCCTTAAAAGAGGTCATTAGCTTCCAATTGAATTGGTAACGTTGCAAACGAGCGCCGATTCAATGATGTCTATGACTTCAGCAGGGCTGCGCCGACTCAGTCTCTGCTGCCCGCTGCGCCGAATCGAAGCCGTCTGCGAAGTGCGTTGAGCCGTTGAGCTCCGCCGAACGAATAGAACTCTATTTCAAATGTTCAAAGGACCCAAACAACAAATTAAAAATCGTTTAATGATAAAAAGAATTGCAAAGGCAAATTGAACCCCTTTTTTTTAAGCAAAGAGCAAAAGATCATCTTATGTTTTTTACAAAAGATCAAAGGGTCAAATCAAATCCCCTTCTTCAAATGGCAATGACTGTCTCATATCTTGCAAGAGAATAAATGACTAATTCAAATCCTTTTCAAGCAAATCAAAGGTCACCCCCATGCTTTCCAAAAGAGCAAGAGATCAAATTAGACTTTTTCTCATGTCATAAAATATTGCATCACCATGCACAAAAGAGTAAAACCGAACCTTTATAAACAAGCAAATAAATGATCATCACACGTTTTGCAACAAAAAAAGAAATCAAATTGAAATGATTTTCAATAAAAAGACCAAATTGTATCTATTTTCAACAGAAAATCAAAGAGACCACCCTTTTTAAAATTGTCTTTCTCAAATGAACTTAAAAGACCGAATTGAACCTTTTTGTGATAAAGAGGACCAATAAATAAATAGACAAAGAGATTGGGTAGCGAGTCGAGTGAACGGCCTAACAGGTTCGATTAGGCGTTCGTCATGCAGTTCAATTATGCTTCGCACTCCTTTATCGGATGTCCCGTTTTAAGGTCACGAGGCTTTCTAATCTGGCGATTAATCAAGGGTTTTCTCTATCTAAAAGAGATGTAATTAACGTCGTTGCGCTCAGGCAACGACGGGATTTTGGTCCAGGACCCGACCACTCACTTTCGTTTGACGAAGTCAAACGGCGCGCACAATAGACTTAAAGCCCTCCGACTCTCGGAGGCAAACCATTCGGTTGTCACTTCGGTGACTGGCACGCCCGCGCTGCGCGGATTGCCGATTCATCTCACGTCACCATTGCTCGTGTAGCATCCGACGGGACTTGGATTGGCAATACGCATGCATCCATGAGAAAATGAGAAAACATGATAAATAGAACTTTTAAAAGATTTTTTAAGGGGAAATTTAAAATTTTCTATTTCCACAGCGTGGCACGCCCGGTGGGACCAAACTTCCCTTCATCTCTTCGCCAGAATAGAAAGTCTTATGGCCTTCATACTCAGTACTAATTGTCACTTTGAATTGACTAACAGGTACTAACAGACTGATGATGGGAGTACGCTTTGGACCCCTCGTCATCCAAGATCATGCCCGGTACGGCTACCTTGCCATGCTGACTCGCTTCGGGAGCTTCCCGCCGGTTGTGGAGTTCCCCAACTTCTTGGGGGTCGCATTCGTCGACATCCTCCACCCAGAAGCTGAAGCAGAAGCAAAAGCCAAGGTTAAAGTGGCACCAGAAGCTGAAGTCAAGCAGGTCGCCAAGAAGCTGAGCTGCCACGTTCATCACGTGGGGCGTGGGAACCACATCAAGAGCAAAGGAAAGAAAATCAATGAATGCCCTCAACGGATAACAGAAGCTGAAAACATCGTCACCCGCCGAGCGCGTGAATCTGCCTTGGGGAAAAGCGTGCGGGTCGGGGACCTCAGAATCCACCTGCAGGCCAAAAAGATTGAAGCCATACCAGAACGGGTCACAACGGCAGTACCCGTAAAGAACTCATTCCAAGCCTTGGCAGGGAAAAGAGAAATGGCCAACACCTTTAAAGGAAAAATGGCCCCTAAGTCGGTCAAGTTCAAACACGTTTGGAGGCCTAAAAGGATCCAAAAGAGTAGAACAGAAGAAGCTCAACCAAGAGAAGAAGAGACACCAAAAGGAGCAATTGCGGCGGGAATCCCAGACCGCCAGAGGCCACCTAGAGGCTTCAAAACAAGAGTCCAACAAGGGGGGGGGGGCATGTGCTTATGCCCGCTTTCATGACAAGAGAATGGAGTCGCGTCAGTCTGCTCATATCCCTGCCATTCGGGGGGGTCGACCGGCACCTGCTGTTGTGGCTGCACGCCACTGCCGTCGAGAAGAGATCCATAGGTCACGTGACCGTATACTCGGCCTCACCACCTCTCCTCTGTAGAGGTCGAGACCACCAAGAGCCATAAAAGATCCACAGGCTGAAGCTGAGAGCAGTTCAGGTGAAAATGACGTTCCTTGCAGACATAGACATGAGCAGCCCAGGGAAGCCAAACCCCGGATATCAGTTTTTGAAAGATTGACTTTCCCTGCCCGGAGGGTTGAAAGAGATCGGCATGGGAACCTTAAAGTCTTCTCCTGCCGCATGGCCGGCATATGGGGCCGATATGGGGCATTGCCCGCTGAAAATGAAGAATTGATGGAATTGGCGGAAAGACCTGGTCCCTCACCAGGAGAAGAGCGGCGGCAGCAGCCTTGGCAGCCGCATATGGATATGAGGATCCACCTACAGCAGAAATGATGGCGGTTAGCGCCAATGTGGTCACCGCCCAAAGTGCCGGGGGCAGTGATGATATTCCCCCGCCGCCACCACCACCAGGTGCAGTTGCTGGGGGCACCTCACAACAGATCCCTCTTGCTGCACCCATAGATCCAGCCATCATGGAATTGTTGCAGCAATATCAAGCCGAGATTGCAGACCTCAAGCGCCAGATCAAAGGCAAAGAGACCGAGGGACATGCATCCCGGGCAGTGGAGGGCTCAGGAGAGACTCCCCAAGGGACCACATTGTCAATTGAAGCTTCGGCCCAGCGTGCTGTTGTACGACCAACAAATGAACAACCACAACAATCCCCTGTGGCTACGGCTCAACAGCCACGCTCACAGGCTCAACATCAGCTGTTGCAGCCGCAATTCTTCCCGCAGCAGCAACAACCATACCAGCCACAGCAAGCTTATCCTGCGCAACAGCAGTCATTGCCGGCTCACGATCCTGAGCAGCAATTTGACAATCAAGAGCCACCCCCGGTGCCACCGGTGGCTACTATCAACACCCCGAGCAATCAGCCGGCCCACTTCTACCCTCAGCAAGTGGATCCAGCCACTATCAACAAGCTCATGGTGGAACAGCTAATTGACATGAAGCTCGCTGAACGGGTGGACGGAGAACAGATGGCTTTTGATGCATATAGGGTACCTTACCCTGCATACCACGCCGTGAAGAGATTGCCTCCGGGAGTCACCAAGCCCCCGAAGTTTGACAAGTTCAATGGGCGAGGATCTCCAAAAGAACACATTGCTTATTACATCAATGTGATGGGAGATTTGGCCACCGACGAGTCGTACTTGTTGAAGTTCTTCGGCTCCTCCCTGACTAGCCTGGCATTCGAATGGTATTCCAGTCTCCTAGCAGGGTCCATATCTGACTGGACCGACATGCAAAAGAAATTTAGGGAGAGATTTTATATTGCTGAGAGAGAGGTGACAGTCGCCGAGCTCTACGCAACCAGGCAAAAGAATGATGAGTCCGCACTGGACTATATCCAAAGGTGGAGGAACCTCAGCATGAGGTGCAAGCGTCCTCCTCACCAAGAAGATGCAGTTCAGATCTGCAAGCAAAATCTAAAAAGAGAGCTGCTTGAAAGAATGATCGGAGTGGAGGTCCGGTCATTTGACAGGCTGAACAATGTGGTGGCGGAAATAGAGGCCTTCTTGGTCAAGTACCCCACCAACTCATTCGCCAATCAAAAGACCAAGCCGGCCGATAAGAAGCCTGCCGGGAAGGAGGTCCATGCAGTAGACCTTAAAACATTTGAAAAGCAAAGAGATGAAGGCGAGGCGGCAGCCGGAACCTCCAGTCACAAAACTGAAGCAAAGAGAAAGGTCATCCCTTTCTAAGACAAAATGAGGAAGTTGTACTCCTTCCCCAAGGAAAAGACCAAAACGTTGCTTGATTGGGGTCTTAAATACAACAAGATTACCCTGCCAACACCAAAAAGGCCCGATCAAGCGACGAAGAAGGATGATCCCAGGTACTGTCTGTACCACCAGATCTTGGGACACCCTCTAGAAGACTGCTACGTGTTCAAAGACATCATGGAGTTTTTGATCAAGAAAGGAGAATTGCATATGGGGGACTACAAAGTTGATCCGCCCCAGCCGCACGAGTTGCCTGCCCGGCAAGCTGCAGCTAACATGATCTCCATATATCAAAAGTTGCCAGAAGAGATCTCCGAGGCTAGCACGGAGAAAAACTATGAAAGTCTTATCCTCACCCCAATCAGGGAGCATGAGGAGTTGCAAAAAGTACCCAGCAAGACAAAAAAGAGGGAACCCGGGGAGAAGCCAGCTCTGGAAATGTACATTCGGGGAGTAACACCCCAGCCAACTGTGCCAACTGTCACCCCGGTGTGGCACCCAATAGAGCCCCGGATCGTCATCCAGAGGAGTCCCGGCAACAGAAGGCGTCAAACGCCTCTCCCGCTATACAGAGGGGGCAGCCCTTCACTTGAGCGCTTACAAGCGCTAATTGATGAATTGGATGAATATGAACAGCCGGACAGACACCCTGTCCGACTGCAAGAGTATGTGCCGTGGGAGGAGCTCGAGAAGCTGACCCTGGAGGCACCTGCCGAGCAAGAGACATCTCAACCCCGAGAAGATCTATTCTGGGGGTAAGAGCCGATAAAGCAAAAGAAGAGGAAGAGAAGATCCAAGAAAAAGAAGGTGGTGGCAACCCTCTCATGCAACACTATCTCCTCCCTGCTAAATTTGGGGGAGCACTATGAAGAAGAGGAATTCTACCCCTCCCCGAATGATGTCAATCAGGTCGGGGCTTCGGGTCAAGAATTCATAACAAGGTCTGGAAGAAAATGGGGACGTCTTCCTCCAGCAAACCAAAACATCATCTTCCGGGGGGGACCCTCCTATGAGATACCAGAACCTGAAGTTCGAGGGGCACAAGTTCCACCACCTCCGGGGCTCTATGTCAGTGAAGAGACTGGGGGCACGGTCCCGTCTTTTGCTGAATTCCTGGCAGCAGAAGAGAAGGCAAAAGCATTGCCCAAACCCTTAATAGCACAAAAGAAGCTCGATAATGAGAATAATGGGCCGGTCAGCAGACCCCAGGCCAAGAATAGTGAAAATGACAAAGGGAAGTCAAAGCTAGATGATGTCGGGGCGGAAGACCGAATCATCAAACTACTAAAGAAGATCCCCACACGGTTCAGTGTTTGGGAGATCTTGTCGTTAAGCGAAGAGACCAGGAAGGCGTTGATCACAGCCCTACAAACTCCAGCACAATATGAGACCTGTCTAGCAGAAGTGCAAGAAGAGGCTGCCGTGGCTGATGCAACATCCATCACATTTGCCCCGGAGGACATGCTCCTCCCCACGGCAACTCACAACAGACCACTCTACATGAGGGGGCAGTTGAATGGACTACCCCTGAATAGAATTCTGGTAGATCCCAGGGCAGCGGTCAATATTTTGCCATACAAGATCTACCAAAAGTACCACTTCAATGTGCACCTCACCTCCGTGCATGATGTCAGAATAGCTGGTTTTAACCAGAAGTTTGAAGTGCCACTGGGGGTCGTGGAGCTTGACTTGGTTCTGGGGGACTTCAGGACGAAGGTCCAATTCCATGTGATCAATGCAAGTACATCTTACAAGGCTTTGCTGGGTCGGCCGTGGCTCCACCAAAATGGAGTCATTCCATCAACCTTGCATCAGTGCATCAAATACGTAAAAGAAGGGCAGGAGCAGAGGGTTTTCGCCGATGCCCACCCATTTGAGGTATATGAGTGCCACCTCCTCGATGCCGATTTGTATCAGGAACAATCGAAAAGCCGAACCCCTTGTGAGTGGTTTCCACCGGAACACTCAGAAATTCAGGTCCCTCAAGGGAGCAAAGCAAGAGAAGTCACCCCTGATGATGAGTAGTTCCCACCACCGCCGCCAGGGATCACTGGTGAGCAGCATACATCAACAGAAGAGGTGGAGGTGTAGTTATGTGACGCCTCAGATTGCGGGCGTGATTCTACTCCACAAATAAATGAAAAGGAGTCAGAATTCATTATGGTCCCAGAGGGCCTCACAAAGCCGGCCGCCGAAATAGATTGTCAAATAGTAAGAGCATTGAAGACCATGGTGATAGCTCACCCAGGAGGTCGCTTCACAGTCTTCTACACGGCTGAAGAGCAACCAATGAGGAGGGATGATGATTGCAAAATCCCTGAAGAGACTGGAGATCCCTTGGTTCCAATCATAGGATTCCCAGAAATGTCCAATACAGTCACTAGACTGGCCGAAAGTCAACAAATCCCTCTTCGACAACAGCTTAGTCAGAGGGAGATGTTCAGAAAGCTATGGTACCCGCCGAACATGGACAGGGACCTGTTGAAAATCACCCAGCACCCAGGACTCGGCTGGTCACTGGAGAAAGCTATACCGTTGGCATGATCAGCATAGCCAATCAAACAGAAAAGGACCCTTCAGGGGTGGTTTATGATGACTACCCTGAAGAAAGAAGCATGGTAGAAATGGCTACAAATGCATATGACAAACCTCCCCAGGGGGCAGCAGCGTTCCCCACCTGCACTCCCGTGGAGTCTCTTGCTACCCAAGTACTCCTGACAACTAGGAAAAATAGACATAATGGAGCGACGCTGCTAGACCCTGGAAGCTCAGAAGAGATAAGAGAGCAGGAAGCGATAATAGATGTTTCCTCGAATCCGAGTCAAGGGGTCCAGCCAACCAAAGAACCCGAAAAGAATATGCCGACTGAGGCTTAGCAAAGAGAATGTGTGGAGGTGCTAGAAGCAGAAGCTGATGAAGAGGGCTTCGTAGACCTCCAGCCAGCACCAGAAGAGCTTGAAGATGGTGGCCAAGCCACAGTGGATGAGCTAGTGGAAGTAAACCTTGGCACGGAAAGTGACTACAGGCCAACCTTCCTAAGTGCCCTCATCCCAGAAGAAGAGAAGCAGCAATATATCATGCTGTTAAAAGAGTTCCGGGATTGCTTCGCCTGGACTTATAAAGAGATGCCAGGACTCAGCCCCGATGTGGCACAGCATATCCTGGCAATTGACCCGAAAACCGAACCGGTCAAGCAAGCTCCTAGAAGGATGAGACCGGAATTGATCAACAAAGTATGCGCTGAAGTGGACAAGTTAATAGATGTAGACTTTGTTGAAGAGAACCAGTACACCACCTGGTTGGCAAACATCGTCCCCGTCAAAAAGAAGAATGGACAGATCCGAATCTGTGTGGATTTTCGAGATCTGAACAAGGCTTGCCCAAAAGACGACTTTCCAGTGCCGATCACTGAAGTGATGATAGATGCGACCACCGGACATGAAGCCTTGTCATTCATGGACGGGTCATCCGGCTACAATCAGATATGGATAGCCGAACGAGACAGGGTGCACACCGCCTTCAGGTCACCCAAAGGGATCTTTCACTACAAGAGAATGCCCTTCGGTCTCAGAAATGCCGGGGCAACTTACCAAAGAGCGATGACAAAAATCTTCAATGAGCTGCTCTATAAAAAAGTGGAGTGCTACATTGATGACCTGGTGGTCAAAACCAGAAAAAGAAAGGACCATTTGGCCGACCTCAGAGTCGTCTTCAAAAGGCTGAGGCGGTATGAGCTGAAAATGAACCCGATGAAGTGTGCCTTCGGGGTATCCAGCGGCAAATTTTTGGGGTTCATCGTCCGATACAGGGGAATAGAAATAGACCCTGTCAAAATCAAAGCCATCCAAGAGTTGCCGCCACCAAAGAATCTGACCGAGCTCAGGTCATTGCAGGGACGACTGGCCTACATTCTTAGGTTTGTCTCAAATTTGTCTGGGCGATGTCACCCCTTTCACAAATTGATGGGAAAAGATGTTCCTTTTCAATGGAACCAAGAGTGTCAGCACGCCCTGGATCAACTAAAAATGTACCTGAATACTCCACCAGTGTTGGGTGCTCCAGTCAAAGGCCGTCCTCTCATCCTGTATATAGCAACTACAGAACACTCCTTGGGTGCCATGTTGGCGCAAGAGAATGATGAGGGAAAAGAGCAAGCACTCTACTATCTCAGTCGAAGGTTAGTGGGGGCAGAAGAGAGATATTCTCCAATTGAGAGAGTATGCCTAGCCTTGGTGTTCGCAGCCAAGAAGATGAGACATTATATGCTGTCACACGAGGTTAGGTTGATCTCCAGGGCCGACCCCGTCAAATACATACTCTCCCAACCAGCGTTGAAGGGAAGAATAGATAAATGGGCTGTCATCTTGATGGAATTCGACATCAAATACATCCCCCAAAAGGTAATCAAGGGACAGGCGGTAGCCGACTTCTTTGCAGCTCATCCCGTGCCGAAAAATTCTCCGCTCATCACAGAGCTACCAGAGGATGAAACCCTCGAAGTAAACCAATTGCAAACAGCCACCTGGCAACTTTACTTCGATGGAGAATCCAGAATAGAACCGACTGCATATGGCAACGCCTGAGTCCGAGCGGGGGCAGGTATCGTCTTGAAGTCGCCTGAAGGGGAAGTCACGCACACCTCCTGCTCAATTAACAAGCCATGCACTAATAACGAGGCTGAATATGAGGCCTTGATTATCGGCTTGCAAGTGGCCCTCTTCATGAATATAAAGGTGCTTCAAGTCTTCGGCGACTCAATGCTAATCGTCAAACAAGTGCAAGGGGAGTTTGATGTCAGAAAGCCAGAGTTGCTGCCATACCACCGAAAGGTAAAAAGACTACTGTCAAAATTCTATCGAACAGAAATAGAGCATGTCAGCAGAAGCAAAAATGCACAAGCTGACGCCCTAGCAAAATTGGCTAGCTCCTTGGCGGTGCCACCAAATGAGAAGCTAGAAGTCATTGTCATGAATCGGCGGCAAGTCCCCAACATGATAGAAGAAGAGTCTGAAAATGAAGAAAGCGGCCAAGTAGAAGTAGCCGCAGCTGAAGAGATCATGCAAAAAGACTGGAGAGAACCCTTGCTGCAATGGTTCGAACACCAGCGATTGCCCTCGCAAAGAGAAGAAAGGATCAAGTTGGTCCGAATAAAGGACTCGTATGAATTAAGAGGCGGAGTTCTGTTCAGAATCATGGCAGACTCCAAGAAAAAGATCTTGCTAAGGTGCCTGTCACCTGAAGAGGCCGGGAAGGTCATAAAAGAGGTGCACGCCGGGACCGCTGGCGCCCATCAGGCCGGGCCGAAGATGAAAATAGAAATCAAGAAGCTCGGCTATTACTGGCCAACCATGTTTGAAGACCGTGGCAACTTTGCCAAGTCATGTCAAGAGCACGCGGTCATCCCAAGGAGACCTCCCGTACATCTGCATCCAACTATTCCAAGTTGGCCATTTGCACAATGGGGCACGGATGTTGTGGGCCCTCTGCCACCCTCTTCATCGGGGTGTAAATACATCCTGGCTATCACCGATTACTTCTCAAGGTGGGCCGAAGCCGTGGCATTAAGAGAAGTGACAGGGGAGTTGGTGGCACGCTTCATTCAGCGCAACATCATCTTCAGATTCGGCAGTCCGGACCGGATCATATCAGACAATGGGACACACTTCAAGAACCAGAAGGTGTTCAGAATGGCCGCAAAATACAGAATAGATTGGAGGACTTCCACTCCCTACAATCCGCAAGCCAACGGCCTGGCGGAAGCCTTTAATAAGACATTGTGCACACTATTGTCCAAGACGGTCAGTGCCAACAAAAGAGACTGGGAGGACCGGATGTATGAAGCCTTATGGGCCTACCGGACCGTCTATAAAACACCAACGGGCTGCTCACCTTTCTCCCTGGTGTACGGTTCAGAAGCCGTGGTCCCGATAGAATTGGAAGTGCCATCTCTCAGGGTGGCCATCCAGCATGGACTAGCTCCTGAGAATCAGACCAATATTGAAAGGAGGCTCGAAGAACTCTCCGATTTGGAAGGAAAAAGATTACGAGCCCAACAGAACATCCAGGTCTACCAGGCACGCATTGCACGCGCCTTCGACAAGCTGGTCAAGGGTCGCGAGTTTAAGAGAGGGGACCTGGTGATGGTCAAGAAAAGAGAAGTCATGGCCGACAACCCAAAAGGGAAGTTGAACGTGAATTGGACCGGGCCATACGCGGTGCAAAGAGTTTATGAAGGCGGCACTTACGTCCTGGTCAACCATCGGGGTGAAATACAGTTCCCACCCCTCAACGGAAGACACCTGAAGCTGTATCACGCATGCCGTCCAGATTTCAGTGGCCAGCACTATGAGCAGCAAGAGGTTGAACAAGAAATAGACCTGGTCGACTTGTTCGATGAATGAAGAGCTCGGCTGCAAAAGAACTGTTGCATTTGCAACAGCAGGGAGTTTCTACCCTCAATTCTCCCATCATTAAAAAAAAAAACAAAAAAACAAAACAAAAAAAAACACAAAACAAGACAAAAAAAAGACAAAACAATAAGCTCTTGAACCCTCGGGACATTAGTCGTTAATGACGAAGAGCCAAAAAAATGGAAAAAAAGGATGGCATACAATGCATGACAAAAAAAAAAAAAGAAAAGAGGCAGCCATACCGCTAGCCGGACCATGGCTCTGAGGCGACGAATGTCCCAACCAAATTTATGACACTTTTGTGATTTCCGCTGATTTCTGAGGGGAGGACAATGAAAAAAGTCTTCCGTTTCAATTAGCGTATCGCATTTTCATGAGCCGTGCGAAGGTTGTTCAGGTTTTTCCACATCTCCCCTCGCATAAAAAGATCTCTTAAGAAAAATAGAGACAAGAAATTCGTGTTTCTTAAACACACATAAAAAAGAGATAATAATAATAACAATAAAAAAAAGACTTAAATGAGAACTATATGCTTTAGCATGCATGAATAGTCGCCATTTAATTAACCTGACTCATACCATCTTTTATGGGCAGGGACCTCTAAAGCTGATGATAGTGAAAAGTTTAAGAGATCGACGCCATGAAGTCCCACCGGCGTCGCGCCAATCCAACACGAAGCCGCATCGGCAATCGGGTTGCAAAGAGGAAAAGTGTCAACAAGCTCGAGCAGCCGACGTTAGCCAAGACGTTGGCAGACTACGCCACCGTCCTCTCATTATTAAAAAAAAGAGAAGAGAGGCTAAAAATAGAGATGCCTCGTCAGACTTGTCCACTGGGCAAGGGCAAAAGGGACCAAAATCCGGCTATGGTGAAAACCCGCAAAGGGCGCCATGGGCAAAATTGGGTACCCCGCTACGTGAAAACCCGAAAGGGCACGTAGGCAAAAGCAAGAGGGGGCCGAATTGGGTGAAAACCCGAAAGGGCGCCAACTCGATAATGAGAAAAAAATAATAATAAAGGATGAAGACAAACATCAAATTCCAGCAGATATAAAAGTAAAGTCAAATAGAAGGCCGTCGCCCTGACGGTAAAAGTCAAATAGAAGGCCGTCGCCCTGACGGTAAAAGTCAAATAGAAGACCGTCGCCCTGACGGTAAAAGTCAAATAGAAGGCCGTCGCCCTGACAGTAAAAGTCAAATAGAAGGCCGTCACCCCGACGGTGGAATAGAAGGCCGTCACTCCGACGGTGGAATAGAAGGCCGTCATCTCGACGGTGGAATAGAAGGCCGTCATCCCGACGGTGGAATAGAAGGCCGTCACCCCGACGATGGAATAGAAGGTCGTCACTCCGACGGTGGAATAGAAGGCCGTCACTCCGACGGTGGAATAGAAGGTCGTCACTCCGGCGGTGGAATAGAAGGCCGTCACTCCGGCGGTAGAATAGAAGGTCGTCATCTCGACGGTGGAATAGAAGACCGTCACTCCGACGGTGGAATAGAAGGCCGTCATCTCGACGGTGGAATAGAAGGCCGTCACTCCGGCGGTAGAATAGAAGGCCATCACCACGACGGTGGAATAGAAGGCCGTCACCTCGACGGTGAAATAGAAAGCCGTCACTTCGACGGTAGAATAGAAGGCCGTTACTTTGGACAGCAAAAGTCCCTGTCGAATTAGCGGCTGATAGACGGCAAAGGATCCCGTCACCTCAAAAAAAAAAGAAGAAATGTGGCTAAAAATAGAGATGCCTCGTTGGACTCACTCGAACCACCGGTCGAGTGAGGGTAAAAAGGACTAAAACCCGGCCATGGTGAAAACCTGCAAAGGGCGCCATGGGCAGAATAGGGTACCCCGCTATACGAAAACCCGAAAGGGCATATAGGCAAAAGCAAGAGGGGGTAGGGTTGGGTGAAAACCCGAAAGGGCGCTCAACTCGATAATGTGAACAAAAAAAGGAGACAACAAATAAAGATGTATGCACCATAGCAAGTCATCAAGAAGGAACGTCTGTGTCCAAAATAAAATGTCTCTCATTAATGACAAAATGGGGTTACATGAGTATTGAGGCGAGGCCTCAGAAATAAGAAAATACACGTTGAAAGAGATGGAGCAAATCACGGGCCTCATGGCAGGTCCCAGAACAGTTCTTCTAACGATAAAATGCCCACGTGGGGTGAAGATATTCTTTCCTTCAGGCTCGCCTTCCGGGATTGTACCTCCAACAGCGTTTGCTTTGTAAGAGCCATACGGTCTTCATCCACCGCAATAGCCAGTTCTTGCTCAGCCTTGGAGTCAGCAAGGACATCCCGTCTGGCCTTAGCGGTGTGCAATTCAGTCTGCAAAAGACTTATCTTGGAGTCTAAAGCCGCTGACTCTTCGTTATACCCTTTAATGATAGACCGGCGATGCTCCAGGTCATTAGCCAATGGGTTCAGCACCGCTTCACACTCCGACTGTTGCATTTCCAAAGCGGTCAGCTGGTCGGATAGTTCGCGTTGGAGGTAGTCGCGGCGCTTCAAGAGTTTGAGCAACAGAGTGACTCTGTTTGCCCAATCATCCAATGAGCATCCCATAATGATCAGAACCCCTGTCATTTGATCTGCAATAGCTTTTACCCTCTCGTAGGGGACAGCAGGGTTCTAACGCACCATCATGCGCAGCGAGGACAACTGTCCCTGGGCCATGGCACCGGATGAGCAAAAGTCTCCGGAAGATCCAACAGCCGGAACTTGAAAGTCTACCTGAGCGTCCACCTCTGCCCACAGGCTGGCGTCCACTACGGTAGAACATGAGGCGAGCCCCGCTGAGGAGAGGCTAGCACCAGTTGAAGAGACATTGAGGGCCCCGCCAGAGGTAGCAGAAGTTGTTGCTGCTTCAGAAGTAGCCACCTCCTTATCAGAAAAAGCACTGGCCAGTTGGGTGGTCGGCGCCTGAAGAGGACTGGTGCTTTCACAAAAAGGAGCCAATGACGGACTCATTTCAATCTCAGGGGCGGGTTTCTTAACTACGTCCGGCACTTCACTAATTGATAGTGGATCAGATATGGGTTCCCCGATGTTCGGAAGGTCAACGCCAACTGTCGGCGAAGACTCGGGGGGGTTGATTTCTTGAACTTCCTCAAAATCCTACAAAAAAGAAAGGAATTAGAAACAGAGGCCCTAAGCCTTTCGTCAACAGAAGCACTCACAAGTACAAGTTCTGGAGAAGCGGTCGCCTCCGGCCTTGAAATGACCACGGGAGACCTCTCCCCACTACTGGAGGAATTCCCTTCAATTCCATCAAGGGCGGAGATTCTCTCTCTCTTCCGCTCTTTAAAAAGACTCCCGTCGTCAGATAAGCTTCCACTTGGCGAAGGGGAGCCATAAACTGTTTCGACATCTGAAGAGTCATCTGAAGAAATGGAGACAGGGCTCAGTGACTCCTCCACTGCAATAGTCCGACCGCCTTGTCGAATTTTCATAAGGGCTGCCCTGCCCGCAGCTCGTTGGCTCATCCTGAGAGGAGCGGAGGGTTTCTTGACTCTTCGGGCTTAACTTTTGTAGCCGAACGCTTGCCCGCAGCCCGAGCAGCGGCAGAGTCAGCAGCTACATCTGGTAAAGGTTGACAAATGGGCATTAAGGGAAAGAGAACAAAAGACGTCTCAACAGCTGTCATATAAATGAGGCTATACTGCAACTCTCACCTGCCGGTGGAAGGGAAGATGCATCAGATGGCGTGACGGCTGGTGTCAATTGGTCTTGCCCCGCAACGGGAGTATCAACTGTTGGTGGAATATCATCTGTACTCCGTCAAAAATAGGCAAAGTCAATAGACAACCTTAAAAGTGGAATAGGTATACAAGCAAAAGAAAGCCATTAAACACCTGAAGGGGCAGCGCCTTCGCGTTGGCTGCAAAACTCTTCGAATGAGGGAATTGATGGACCCTCAGCAGAAATTGGTGGCGAGGGGGATGCCTCCCTCTTTCTCTTGGAAGCCCTCCTGGCTTGAGCAACGCTGCTCGCTGTGCTCGACTTCTTGGCTGATAGCTTTTCAGTCAGAGGCTTATAATGGATCTTCTCCTCAGCAAAATAAAGCGGCCTCTTCACTTTCATGATAAGTCCATGATATCACCGCCGCCGATCCTTTGCGGAGGGATCTGAAGAAAAGAAGAGAAGAAAAGAGTTAAAGAAGCACAAAGAAAGAGAGAAGAGAAGAAAAGCCACAGGTAACATCTTTCAAAAAAAAGCAAACCTGCTATGCCCGTAAAAAATCGGCTGAGGGGCCAAAAGGTGTGTACGCTTTGCTTGGCCCGGGACGCCGCCTCTCGGATCAGCCAACATACGTCATTTATCTGGCAGCAGTCCTCTGCGAAGATGGCCAAATCCTCCTGACCAACTGAAGACAGAAAATAGTAGAGACTGAGGTAGTCCATACCCCAGCCATCTGCATATTGAAAAGACATATGAAGCTCATGTGCCATAATTGCTTCGCAGTCTGCCTCCACGGTCAGGTTGTGGACATGAAGTAGCACAAACAGCCATGAAGTGTATGCATAGCGATCTCGGCCTGGATCTCCCCGTACTGATAATGCCCGGTATGGATATTCCTTGTCTACCTCCCCGCGTTGCAGTACAATAGCGGGAGCTTCCTCCTCAATAGGCCACGGCTGTGCGACGGCCAGCCGATCTGAGCTAATGTTGCAGAGGTGCTCAAGAGTCGCGGGGAAGGTGTCTTCTTCTACCTCAGGCAAAACCAGGGAGGAGGAGGATTCTTCTTCTTGGCGGCTTGTCTCGCCTTCAGATATCGGTCGACGGCTTTTTGATCACCAGACTTCAGGCACAACAAGTGCTCTAGATCAATATCAAGTGCAGGCTGCGGTTGCAATTGCAGGATTTTGCGTTCAGCAGCATCCCAACAGTTGTCTTGCACTCTCTATAAAAGCTGGTCCAAGCATTCCACCACTTGATGTACTCAGATGTAACCCGGGGTGTACGGCCTGGCACAGGCACCCGGAAAGTGGACGAGTCGAAACGGTGGAAGAAATCCCACCACCTGCGAGCCTGCTCCAAAAGATGTGATCCCCCCACCGCCCGGCCAGACAAATCAAACTTGGCCGATGATGGAGGGATATGCTGATCGTACCCGAAATTACAGGCAAATCTAAAGGGATAATAGGGCTCAAAATAGACGACGCTCCCCCGGCGGAACGTCAACACACTGGGCCGAATTGATAAAGCCCAATCTCTGAGTTCTGGCTCCAGCACGGACCGGGTCAATCTTTGGCGGCTCATCGGGTGCACGAAATCTTCAATCACATCGTCGCGGCACTCCCGATAGCGATTGGCCAATGGACTGCTGTGGCTGGCCAGGTGCCAGAAATAGATAGTGCCCGGAGAATCAGTCGGGATACTTGTCAGTTTACCTTGAATCTCGAATAGCTGCTTTGAAAGAGATTGCGGCTCGGCACTGGCAAACTCCAGCATTCTTGGAAATAGCCGAGTTGACTGAAGAGATCTAGGGGCAAACTCTGGAAATAGACCGCAGGCCCAGACACTAAGGAAGTGCCAGGGCCCGATCACCCGATGCTGCCTCGGGGCTGAACGGCGACATAGGTTGCTAAGAGACCGGTATACCAGGCAAAGTGCCGCGGGGCACAAAGACAGCTTGATACCCCAAGCCATTTGACAGGCTGGGTAGATGACATCTGGGCGGAGGATGGAATCGTCACCCACTGGGAAAGCAAACGAACAAATCCAATAAGCCAAATACGCCGCACAATGGGTGTACGGGTCGGCTCCAACAGGGTTCGGACCTGGAAGACGGCCCTCCAAGAGAGAATCAGGAATGGTCACCTTCTGGCGACCGGGGTTCTTCTTCGCGGCAATCCCGCCGGCGCTGGCAAAGTCCTCATAGCGCTGCTTGTAGGAAAAGAAGTAGGCCAGCCACATATGCATGCTGACCTTGCTTCGCTCTCTCTTATCTCTGGAGCGGCCAGTATTACGGGAGAGGCTGAGCTGGCAGTAGACCTTCATGAGGTACCTGTACGAGTACCCCATACAGTATTGCTGCTCCCCGCCTGTCCTGTCTTTGATAATATTCGGGAGACACACCTCTTCATAGGGTTCTCCATCGATCGGCAGGCCAGATAATTGATAAAGACTCCAAAGGTCAAGAGATGTCTCCCCTTCAGCAGTATAAAACGTGTTGTATTCGGGACGAAGACTTCTGCAAGTCTGCAGCAGAGACCTTTGGATAAATGATACTGATACCGGGCCGCAAAAACACTGTGGTAGACCCCGGCGGTCATCAAAAGTGGCGCATAGTTGTGAAGTACAAAATCAGCGGCTTCCACGACAAAGGTGCGGAAGTGATGGGCATCCGTCGCCCGTAGATCTCCAAACCAACCTGCAGCTAGTTGGTGCTTGAAGCGGATCGCCAGACAATCCAGCAGAAATGGCTCATCTCTATATCCCCACTGTGTTGGGCAGAGAAACAATCCAAAAGACGACCGTTCTTTATGCACACGGCCCGAGGAATTGTCCCACCTCGCGGGAACGAAGGAGGGAGCACGTGTCAACTTGTTGCCCTCTGGGACCAGGTCTCCCAGACCAAGAACGGGGGCCCGTCGCCGCGGCTCGCCGATCCGATAAAGAGGCTCGGCACGGGGGACACAGGCAGCCAGGCTGTCCCTTTCAATTAAGATAGCCGCCTCCACCTCCTGGGTTAGAAAAGAGTTCTTCTTGCCTCTTGGAGCGTAAGAGTGAAGGAACTGTAATAGATGCTTGTCCTTCGGGTGATCCACGCGATAATCCTCGTCGCGGGTAAAAGTGGGTGGCGTCGAGCTGACGTCGAGCCTCGATATGTTCATCGTGTCCGCCTCGTCATCTGAAGAGTCGGCCAGCACAGCAACCTGGTCGTAACCAAGGGTCAACCGTGGGAAATCCGCCCACGAAAGAAGCGGCGCATCCTTCCGAGGGCCTGCACTGCTGGAAGAAGATTTGGGAGCCATAGTTCCTGCAAAGGAAATTAAAGCCACATCAGCGGGCTAAGTAAACACTCAAATCCGAAAAAATTTCGGCAGCATCTCCCCTTGTCATACGGACAAGTGGGGGTTTCAGCGGGTACTCGTCCACGCACTAAGGCGAGACGGCTCCAAACAGAGACATGCAAGCATGTCGGAAAAACTCTCTGGGAACCGCTGTTACCTCGAGGACCAGCCGACGAGGAGTGAAGCGGCCCAGTGCCTGGCTGCAGTCAAAAGACCCGCCATTAAAAATATGGTGCGGAAAGAGACGCGGACCAACGGGAGCCCCGCTGATCTAAAATGGGCCCCGCCAACGAAGCTGAAAAGTAAATGACCTGGGACCTAACGCGTCCTCACCGTTTCCAAAGGGGCTCCGGGCCCCACTAAAGCCATCTACGGGCACTGCTACTCCCTCATGGCGTACGGGGTAGAAGCTAGCCCTAACTAGACCCGCCATTCGGGGCGGTAACGAGCGGACGAAGACCGCGCTGGTGGAAGCCCCGTCGATCTGAGGTGGGCCCCACAGACAAAAGGGGCGAAACCTCGGACTGGGGATATTCCCCTGCAGTCCCCTAGCGGTTAGCAGCCCTGGGACCTACCCGATCTCCCCTTGCTTTGTTTATAGGGGGGGAGATCCCAACGGACTCGGACATACATGTAGGCATTCGGTACAAAAGGGGCCACGGCCCAGGCACATTCCCTCTGCCTGCCCAAACCCCCAGGCGCCTCTCTCGGCCCTGTTCACCCATGCAACAAAAAAAAGGGGCATGCAAGCCCGCCAAGCTCCCCATCTCTCAGGTTCCCAGCCGGAACACTCTCCGGCGCCGCCGCGGAGCACACAGACGCAGTGGCCGGCCGACCCTTGGCCCGTCGCCACCAAACTCATCTCCGGCGCCGCTAAGAAACCGCAACAAAAAAAACAAACAAATAAATGCCAACAAAAAAAGGAGCCCCGCAAGAGGGCCGATCTCTAATCGTGCCCTACCCTCTTTGGCCGAGCACCGCCGCGAGGAAACGCACCGACCGGAGCCCCACCGTGAAACCCACTGCGCCCGCCGCCTCTGCTCACCATCGTCGCACGTGCCTGCGTGCCCTAGCACAACCGCCGGCCCGACTGAAATGGAAGCTTCCCACCACGCGCCCAACCGCCGATGTCGCCCGCCAGAAGAACGGCCGCCGTCGTCGAGAACCCCCGGCGAAGGCCCTGGGTGTTTCCGCGGCCTCCCCGTCAGCCGCCGCGGCCGAAGCGAACAGCTGCCGTCGTCCAGCCCCCGCCGGCGTGCTCGCCGCACCTCGCCGGCGCGTCGCCCTGCCCCTCGCCGACGTTGGTGCCCGCGCCGCGCCGCCGATGCGCCGCCTCCGTCAGTATGCCCGCCGCCGGAGAAGAAGAGAGGAAGGCGAGTGAGGGGGAGACGAAGCGAAGAAGAGAGAAGAGGAAGACGAGTCGCGCTCGCGGAAGGGGAGAGAAGAGAAAGAGAAGGGGAAGAGAGAAGGGCGGCTGCGCACGCCTTTTGAGGCGAATTTGAAAAGGCCGAAGCGACCGGCCTCGGGAGGCGCAAACCACTGGTTCGCGCTCCCAAGCGGCCCGCGGACCGAGTCCGCCCAGACCGCACTGAGCGAGCGTGCGCAACCCACGCCGATTCGTCGTGCGCAATCCGCGCCGAATCGACCCCGCGCCGATTCGGCGAGGTCAATAGACCGCGCTCTAAATTGCCTGAGCGAATTCAAGCCCCAGCGGCCCAAAAGAAATGGGATAGGGGGGGGAGCCATCCCCAAATTGCCCATCGAAAGCAACGTGCAGCCGTCATCCGCGAATCACATCACCAAATAGAAGCAAAAAGCTATGAATAGACGACTTGACCATTAGCCCGGCAACAAGTCAAAGACCTGTCGGCGTTAGTGTTAATAGTCAAAGGACTAAAATTCACCCGCGGATGTCGCTCCGCGTGCCTCTTCGCACCACCCACGGGTGGGGGGCATTTGTGGACACCCCATTTCGATAATGGGCCTAAAGCCGCCAGCCCATCACTCAGCCTGCCAGCACCGATTTTAGTCCCTCATGGGCTGTGCAAAAGAGAGCCAAAAGGCCCACTCAAAAGGCCACCAAGGCCCATCTGAAAGCAAGCTTATCTCACCCCATAAAGTAGGGGGTGAGAGTAAGCATTTGTGACACCTCACAAAAGGGAGTGCCAAAAATGGAAAAAGGCTCGCTGCCACCCTTGCTACGCAGGAGGCCTGGTTGGGCCTGTTTTTGGCCTTTCTTCTCTTCTAGAAGGCAAGGGAAAGGGGCCAGTCAAGGGGTTACGAAGGAGAGCCAAGAGGGGAAGAGAGGGGGGTTCTTTTCCTGGTTTTCTGAAGAAGAAACCAGCAGAAGAAGGAGGAGCTCCTGTGCGTTTCCTGCTGAAGGTTCCACCCGTGAAGCCCACCTACAAGAAGAAAGCAAGCAAGAGAGGGTAAGAGAAGGAAAGGAGAGAAGGAAAAAGAGAGAAAGGGAGGCCTTGTCTTGTCCCATCAAGAGAGAGGAGAGGGAGGAGATGCCACGTTGAAGCTTCCTTCCCCATTTTCTTGTACTTCTTTCACCCATCTCATGAAAGCATACTATCTTGTGCACCCCTTTTAGTATTTTATGTGAATGTGTTGTCCCTTTTGCATTTATTGCATGCCCTTCCCCCATCCCATCTTGGGTTTTAAAAGCTTTCCTTTGCAAATGGGGTTACGGGATGGGATTGCCTCTTCATAGAGGTATGTCTCTTTCCCTTCCAACACCCCAAATGAGACCTCTCCATGTCTCTCATACCTCAATAAATGAGGTCATGGGGGTGTGGGACTCCCTCTCCCATTTAATGTATGCATAGCATACTAAATCTCTCCCCTCAATGGGCCATATTCCCCATCGTTTTGGGCCTGCAAAAGGGTGTTCTACCACTGTTTTAACAGCCCTTCAAGAGCCCCCATAGTGTTTAGTGCATGTCCTTTGGTAATAGTCAAGAGAATGAGCAAGTAATGCTCATGTTTTTCTTGCCTAAACACCACCTCCAAAAGACCCATTCAAAGAGATCATCAAGCCTTGGTTCGCCCCTTTCAATAGACCACCCTCATTGCGGTTTTCAGCCACCATCGATGTGCATTTCAAGCCAATACCGAATAGTCCCTCAAGAGCTCCATTTTGCTAATCAAGGGGATTGGGCAAATAATGCCTAGATCTCTTTATTTATCCCATTAAGCAATCTGTTACAATGCCATCTCAAAACCCCAAGATCATCCCTGCCATGAGCAAGGGCGTTCTAGGAGAGAGGCGACTTCCACCCCCTTGCTCAGCTGGTTGGCTGCGCCGATTCGGCCTGGCACTGGTTCTGGCAGTCTTGTACGACCAGAGCAGAGTTGCGCCGATTCGACGTCCTGGCCATCATATTGGCTGAAGTTACATTAGCAAAATCATTGCTCCATGTGATACCAGCTAATCAGCAGTTAAATGACCAATGTAAGACCCATCCACACCCCCGGGTTGGACAATATAATGTCTATGTCCAGACGGGTGGGTCCACACGCTACTCATACCGTCCCGTGGGTTGTCTGGCCATGACATTGCCCAGATCTCCGTAGGCATGCCTGGGAGATCGGGGTCATGCGCCATTGGAGTTACATTGTTCTACGATGTATACTCTCTCTTTTGGTGCCATCTCCACTTGTGGTGGATGAGCATCGCACTTTCCCCTTTATCGACCACGATAAGGGGAAATGCTGCCGAATTTTCCCCGCGAGGGTTGAGTTGGCGCAAAACCCTTAAAAGAGGTCATTAGCTTCCAATTGAATTGGTAACGTTGCAAACGAGCGCCGATTCAATGATGTCTATGACTTCAGCAGGGCTGCGCCGACTCAGTCTCTGCTGCCCGCTGCACCGAATCGAAGCCGTCTGCGAAGTGCGTTGAGCCGTTGAGCTCCGCCGAACGTATAGAACTCTGTTTCAAATGTTCAAAGGACCCAAACAGCAAATTAAAAATCGTTTAATGATAAAAAGAATTGCAAAGGCAAATTGAACCCCTTTTTTTTAAGCAAAGAGCAAAAGATCATCTTATGTTTTTTACAAAAGATCAAAGGGTCAAATCAAATCCCCTTCTTCAAATGGCAATGACTGTCTCATATCTTGCAAGAGAATAAAGGACTAATTCAAATCCTTTTCAAGCAAATCAAAGGTCACCCCCATGCTTTCCAAAAGAGCAAGAGATCAAATTAGACTTTTTCTCAAGTCATAAAATATTGCATCACCATGCACAAAAGAGTCAAACCGAACCTTTCTAAACAAGCAAATAAATGATCATCACACGTTTTGCAACAAAAAAAGAAATCAAATTGAAATGATTTTCAATAAAAAGACCAAATTGTATGTATTTTCAATAGAAAATCAAAGAGACCACCCTTTTTAAAATTGTCTTTCTCAAATGAACTTAAAAGACCGAATTGAACCTTTTTGTGATAAAGAGGACCAATAAATAAATAGACAAAGAGATTGGGTAGCGAGTCGAGTGAAGGGCCTAACGGGTTCGATTAGGCGTTCATCTTGCAGTTCAGTTATGCTTCGCACTCCTTTATCGGATGTCCCGTTTTAAGGTCACGAGGCTTTCTAATCTGGCGATTAATCAAGGGTTTTCTCTTTCTAAAAGAGATGTAATTAACACCGTTGCGCTCAGCAACGACGGATTTTGGTCTAGGACCCGACCACTCACTTTCGTTGACGAAGTCAAACGGCGCGCACAATAGACTTAAAGCCCTCTGACTCTCGGAGGCAAACCATTCGGTTGTCACTTCGGTGACTGGCACGCCCGCGCTGCGTGGATTTCCGATTCATCTCACGTCACCATTGCTCGTGTAGCATCCGACGGGACTTGGATTGGCAATACGCATGCATCCATGAGAAAATGAGAAAACATGATAAATAGAACTTTTAAAAGATTTTTTAAGGGGAAATTTAAAATTTTCTATTTCCACAGTTCGGCTTGTGGAGAGGTTGTGTTAGACTCGTACCACCAGCAGTAGTGTAGTAGTTAGTCTTGTGTGAGTTCGTGCTCCCTCGGGGTATGCCCCAGGTAGTTGTACTTTTTAATTGGACATGTAATAATGTAATGGGACAGTTGTAATTGTTATATGCAGGTATGAGCACATGTATTTTCTTGTGTTTTATACTGTGTAGTTGTCTTTTATATTCCTACTGGACACTTGTGTGAGCTATCCCTTGCGAGATTTCGGTTCGTTCGCGGTAGGCGGATCTGGATATGGAGCCTTAATGGACATAAATATCTAGGGCCGTCACAAAAGTCCTTCTGAAACTATGTAAATCTGTAACTAGGTAAGCCCTAGTTACAAAGTTACAGACTTACAAAATCTCTATGTAGTTACAAAGTTACATGTGTAACTGCATAAGTGTATAATTACATACTTATGCAATTACAGAAATTACATACTTACGCAGTTACACAAGTAACTCTATAAGTACATACTTACGCAGTTACACACTTCATAAACATGTACTTATGAACAGACTTTCGTAGAGTAAAACTGTTGGGCGGCATGCTGCGAGGCAGGTGCGCGTGCCAGCGTCTCACCCTGGGGCGACCTGAGAATGAGGGTGTGGCGGAGGCCGGGTTGGCCAAGTCATGCCTAGGTCCGGGTGTGGACCTACCTGTGGGTGTTGCTGAGTTGTCCAGCAGGGGTACTGTACCATGTGGTGGGTTATAAGGAAGGATGGTATCCTTACACAACAACTCGAGTTTTGGCGTAACGGCAATGCCTGAGATCCTATATACCTGGTATCAGAGCAGGTCGCGGGTTCGATTCCTAGGGGTGCCGCTGGGGGGAGATTGTTGGGCGGCATGCTGCGAGGCAAGTGCACGTGCCAGTGTCTCACCCTGGGCGACCTGAGAATGAGGGTGTGGCGGAGGCCGGGTTGGCCAAGTCATGCCTAGGTCCGGTGTGGACCTACCTGCGGGGTGTTTGCTGATTTGTCCATAGGGGGACTGTATCCTGTGGTGGGTTATAAGGAAGGATGATATCCTTACACAACAACTCGAGTTTTGGCGTAACCTGAGAAATCTGAAACTTAAAACAGCTAACCTAGAGGGGGGGGGGTGTAGAAATCTGAAATAGAAACTTAAAACAGAAAATTCACACAAAAACCACAAGGAATTTATCCTGGTTTGGCCCTTCCCACATGGAAGTCCTACGTCCAGTCCCCAAGCTGAAGGATCGAAATAAATGTGTGGAAAAGATCTAGAAGGGGGGGATGAATAGATCTTAGCCACTTTTGCGGAAGCTTAAATAAATTTTAAAACTATTTAGAATCAGAGGCAATGTTATCAGTGAAAAGCTACTGATCTGATTAGATTGGAGTGGGTTGAAAAACTTAGATGTGAATCAAGTTGATTAAGTGAATTAAAACGAATCCTATGCAAGCATCTAGCGGATGAATCAGTCAAACCACAGAAAACAAATGCACAAGGATTTTTAGGTGGTTCGGAAATCACCCATGTGATTCCTACATCCACCCCTCACAACCCGTGAGGATTCACTAACACAACTGGGTAACACACCCACTGGAGCCTGACAACTCCAACACTGAAGAGCTTACAACTCACACCACTTCTAGAGCAAGACTACTCTAGAACAACTGAGCAAGACTGCTCAACCCACACTTGAGTTTGACAACTCAACACTGAGCACACCGGCTCACAACAACCTGAGCACAAGGCTCACACATAGACTTGCTAGACACCAACTTAAGACAAGATCTCCTAGCAACAGATCTAGTCGAAATTTGAGAACACTAATGAGAATTATGCAGAAGCACTTGCATAATCTCAAGAGATATCTCAGAAGAACAGAAGTAAAGTAAAATGTATTGAATGACTTCGTTCTTCAAGTGTACTCCCTTGTAGAAGCTTGGATTGGGAAGAAGCTTGTAAACATGAAGTCCAAGACGATGCTCTGCAATCTGGGAGGTTGGACCTTCCTTGAATTCTTCTCCAACGATGGCTTCTACTTGATCTGCTTCCTTGAGATGCTTCAGAGGCTTCTTTAAAGATCAAACCACAATTCTCACACCTTGAATTGGTGAGAAGAGGTCTTCAGGAGACTCCAGGAAGGCAGAGGAGGGAGACACGAACTCTTATGGCCGCCAGGAATTTTTCAGGAGGCTCTAAGAGGTTGGTTGGGTCTCTCTTTTTGAAGGCAGGCCAAAAAGGACCTTTTATACCCTTAGGATTCCAAAGATACCCTTTTGGGGTACAAGGGCACGCTTTCCAAGAAAGATTCTGATCGCCCTAGAAGGACACGTGGCAGCCATCAGCTCTTAGGATGAAAAGTTTCCGTAGTGTGTCGACCTGCCCTGGTGGTTGTGTCGACACACTGTCCCAAAGATAGAAAAACCTGTTCTGGGAGAGAGGTCCCGTGTCGACCTGCTCTTGAGTGTGTCGACCTGCTGTCCCAATTCCTCAAACTGGCTGTTCTGGGAACTGGGTCTAGTGTCGACCTGCCCTGGGAGTGTGTCGACCTGGGTACCCTTGATCTCTGGAAAACTGCCACTCGTGTCGACACACTCTTGACATGTGTCGACACACTCTTGACATTTTTACACAATTTCTCTTTGAATCTGTGTTGATGTGTCGACACCATTGATGGGTGTGTCGACACATCTTTTGCATAAAAATGTTTGTTCCTGAAAAATAAACACATATATCATTAGTTAAATGATTATCATGACTATAAATGATAAATGTGATTTGCAAAATACTTTTTGAACATGAATTTCAGGTATGATGTTTTTGACATGCTTCAATTAAATTGCTTTAAGAACACTTCTTGTCATCATCAAAATAGGAGGGAAATGATATGAATTTGCATTCAATCCAACAATCTCCCCCTTTTTGATGATGGCAACATTAAATCCATATTTGAATGTGGTTTTGATGAAGTGTGATTTTTAAGCAATTTTTATTGTTTAAGTTTTTGTTTTTCTTTTTGTTCATACTTGTCAATGTCCTTTTGATATTGTTCAGTAACAATTGATGATATTTTTGTGAGATACAATGTTACTTGAAATTGGAAGTTTTGTGCACACAAGTCAACAATTGAACAAGTATTCACACACAAGACAAAAGTTTGTATTGAAGCCAATTGAAGCCAAACAACCATTTCATTTCATTCAAAAGATCATTACATCAAGATATTACATTCAATTCATTCATTCTTCTCCCCCTTTGACATTATCAAAAAAAATGTACATTAGGTAGAAGATGGAGGAGGAGGAGGAATTGGAGCTAGAAGCATCTCAATGTCTGACAATCTTTTGTCCATTGACTTCATGCTGACTTGATGTTTTCATGGATAGTTGTCAGCCGAGTGTGAAGATAATGCTCCATTCTATCAGAATGCTCTATCAAGGTGCTCTGAGTTCTTTTCAGTTCATCTGAAACAGGTTGAGAACTTGATGAGCCAGCTGACCAACCAGGTCTTTGCATTATCTTGAATTCCATGGTCAATGCTTTAAGCTGCTTGTCTATGTGCTCATTGAAATTCCTCATACTTTCCAAATCATCCACAAAATGAGCAAATGACAATCTGGTGCTGGAAATCTCATGCAATGTTTGGTTGGTGTTGAAGACATCTGCTTGGGAATTTGCCAATATTCCCTTCATAACTATCTCCAACTTGTCTTGATGCTCTTTTAGCTGTAGAGAGGCATCTGCCAATGTGCCAATCAACCTATTGAACCTTTGAGCTGCATAATCTGAAGCTGCCTTCTGTTCAATAAATTTGGCAGAAACTGTGTTTTCCAGTCTTTGAATCCGTAGCTCAAAAGATGTGGACATGGATTGAAGTGAGGAGTTGAAGGATTCAAATTTGTCATTGAGGAATGATATCAATTCTGGTGGAACAGGAGGCCCACCAGAAGATGTGGATGGTTGGAATGAGGGTTGTGGAGAAAAATGAGGAAGCTGAGGTGAGAGAGGAGCATGGAAAGGACTATCACCTTCATTAGCAACTTGAGGCTGATCCTCATGCATAGGAGGCTGATCCTCTTGACTTAGGGGCTGGTCCCCTTCAGCTGGAGGCTGTTCCTCTTGTACTTGGGGCTGATCCCCTTGAGCCTGAGGCTGATCCTCCTGAGGTTGGGGCTGTTCCCCTTGAACTTGAGGCTGTTCCTCTTGAACTGGAGGAGCCTCAACCACAGCTGGTCCTCTTCTAATTTGATTTCCCTCCAATCTGAATCCCATAAACTTCTGGATATTCTTGAAAGTGTAGATGTTTGACTTGGGAATGGATTGGAATTTTTCATTTTCCAATGGCACACCAAAGTGCTTGAACACTGAGGTCAGATGTGCTCCATAAGGTAGAGATCTCTTGAGGTCTGCTCTTGTAGTTTCAGAAATGATTTGATAAAGAATCACATGAAGGTTGACCTTGATATCTTTGACCATGCAATAGAGTATGAATCTCTGGATATCTGTCAATCTATCCCTCCCACCACCTTGAGGGGTAACTATGGTTGTCAAGATGTGGTGAATTACCCTTAATACAGGTGGAAATGAGTTGGCATTAAACCTTGTCACATAGGTTTGTTTGGGATCTGATGGATCTGCAGGATGGCCTGTCAAGATTGAGTAGGCTTCATGTAAGTCAAATTCAAATTCATGGTAGTCAGCCCCCTCATCTGGCACTTTGAAAATGGAGGCTGCTACATCAGTTGGCATGTCTATCTCTATCCCTTTGACTTTGGATTTAAAACCTTCTTCTGTGCAGGTGAGGTTTTTGTAGAACTCTCTAACTAACCTTGGATAGCAGACTTGAAATTCAGAAATAAAAGGTATCCAAGATTGAAAGGAGAAATAGGTTTGAATTTCTGGGAGAGAGTCTGCTAATTGGGTGTCAGAAAGGTCAAGAATTCTAGGCTTCAAAATCAGTTTGGCAGCACTGACGGATTCTGAGGGTATATCCTCTTGAGACTCAGTAGAGGAAGACGAAGATGATTCCTCAGGATGGTCAGAGGAATCGCCCGAAATATCTGATCTAGGGTTTGAAACTTGTCTACCTCTGCCAGTATTGGAGGTCCTACCTCTCTTTGAAGCTCTGAGAGGTGCAGAAGAGGATCCTGGAAGCTCTGCAGGATCATTTCTTCGCTTGGTTCTTCTTTCAATCTGTTCAACCGGAACCTGTGCCGGAACCTGCCTTGAAGAAGCCTGAGACCTTGCGCCACGGCGGGGACCCAACTTGCGGACCATGGTGCAAGGAAGGAGTGGAATTTCAGAGAGGAGATGGAAGATTGGAGAGGTGATTGAAGGGGGATGAGAGTTAGAGAGAAATGGGGAAAATTTCTTGCCGGAAAGGTGAGAGTTTGGCCGTCGGGTCGACCTGATGCCCAAAAAGGGATGCAGTGGTACACTGCCCCGCAGGAACAACAAGGGTTTAAGGTGAACCCGAAAGGTTTGAAAGGTTCTGGCAAGAAGGCAGTGTCGACACATGAGGAAGGGTGTGTCGACCTGACTGGGGTTGTGTGTCGACACGAGAGAGGATTGTGTCGACACAGCCTTTGAGAGAAATTTGAATTTTTGAGAGGAAATTTTTGAGAAATTTGGGGACATCTTTATAATGATAAATAATGAGAGGAATTATCATTTCAAGGATTTTTAAGAGGCCTAAAAATTCATTTGTTGTATTTTGCAAAAATTCATTACAGTTCAAGTATTTCACACAATTTCCAACAGGATATTAGCATTCCAAGACTTGAATCAACAAAATGATAAATTGAGGGATATAATGTATCTAACAATCAACCAAAATCTACCATGTTTCTCAATTTTCAAGAATTAAAGATATCATCTAGACTAAACACAGTTGTGTTGAAAGTAAAACACAAACTTAAAGAACAACTTGATGAAGGAGGAAGATGATTCTTTCTAAACAAATCTCCAATAATTTTCATATTTTGTTCTTTTAACAAACTATCAAATGATGTAAATCTCTTTCACTCAAGTACTAGTGCTTTTTACACACCATAGTCCCTGGATACTCAAGATTTAGTCATTGTCAAGTCTCAAAGGGGTAAATGATGACCTTTTGACATGAAAATATACGTTTTTTAGACGCCAATATTTCCAGTTACTCAGTCATCATCAAAAAGCATAGCACATAATTGCTTGAATTTTGAGGTTATTTTCAATTTGGATCCCCTTTGAACAGAGTTAGCAATAATGCCTCATGACATACATAGCACTTCATTCATTGTGAAGGTGTGCAGTTTCTCAGCACAAATGCCATTGCTCTGTTGGATTTTATAAGATTTTGGAGAGTTTGTGAGATAGAATTCAAATACATCCAGTCATCAGTTGCAAACAAGGAAATGTTTTAAGTTCAATACACAAATTGTTATTTAGTTTAGGAAGAGATCTGAATTTCTGTGGATTGAGAGACATAGTGGAAAGTTGATTAGTAAAAATATAATGGATCACTCAAGGTTCATTTTGAGACTCTAGACTTTAGAATGAGGACATCATGCAAGGAATTGATGAAATGCAAGAAGGGTTTTGAAATTTGCAAAAAAATGACTTGTGAATTTTCTAGCTCCCCCTGAGATGATGATTTCAACCATTTGTCATCAGAATAAAGATATGCAATTTTGAAATCAGAAGAGAATTTTCTTCTTGGACAACAAAGACTCCCCCTCAACAACTGTATATCCATTTCTTGGTACTTGGCGGAGACACATACTCTCGCATAGTGAAAGTGTCCAGACAAGCATAACTTGTCCTTCTCCAAGTCACCATTTGATATACCAAGAGATTTCAATACAATAAGAGTTGAAGAATTCATTAGCAAAAAGAAGTGGAAGTTAAAACTGTGCAAGTTTTGAAATCAGAAAAGAATTTCTCTTGGAACAATAAAAGCTCCCCCTCAATTATTGCATATTAACTTCTTAGTACTTGGCGGAGATATGTTCTCACGCATAGTGAAAGTGTCCAGACAAGCATAACTTGTCCTTCTCCAAATCACTATTTGATATACCAAGAAGTTTCAACACAATCAGAAGTGGAGAATTTATTGTAAAAAGGGAAATAGAATTGAAAATGAGAGAGATATGAACAATGTATCTTGAGGAAGCAAGGAAATATGAAATGCAAAGAACTCCTCCTTAGATAATGCATAGCACTCAACCCAAACCTTAAGAGAGATCAAGAAGGTGGACATTTACAAAGACCAAGTTCTCTCCTTAAAGATGAGAATCTATTTTCAGGAAGGGGTTTTGTGAATATGTCTGCAATTTGTTTTTCAGTTTCAATAAAATGGAGTTCAAAAGATTTCTTTGCAACCTCATCTCTCAAGAAATGATGCCTAATTTCAATGTGTTTTGTTCTGGAGTGCTGAATGGGGTTTTTAGAAAGGTTGATTGCACTTGTGTTATCACATAGGATGGGTACACACCCTAAATCTTGGTTGTAATCAAGAAGTTGATGTTTCACCCAGAGAATCTGAGTTCCACATCTACCTGCAGCAACATACTCAGCCTCTGCTGTTGACAGAGCAACTGAATGTTGCTTCTTAGAAGCCCAAGAAATAAGGCACCCACCTAGAAATACACACAAGCCACTTGTGCTTTTTCTATCTAACTTACACCCAGCATAATCAGCATCACAATAGGCAAACAATTCTAACTTGCAACCAGCAGGATACCAAATTCCTAAGTCACATGTTCCAACAAGATATTTAAAAATTCTTTTCACAGCAAGCATATGACTTTCTTTAGGATTTGATTGGAATCTAGCACATAAGCACACACAAAACTGAATGTCAGGTCTAGAAGTAGTAAGGTAGAGCAGAGAGCCAATCATACCTCTGTAGGTTTTTGGATCTACTGACTTACCAGATGGGTCTTCTTCTAGCTTAGCATTTATTGCAATGGGTGTGCTTGAATGTTTAAGGTTCTGATAGTCAAACCTTTTCAGTAGCTCCTTGACATATTTGGTTTGACTGATGAAGATTCCTTCATTCGTTTGGTTAACCTGCAATCCCAAAAAGAATGTTAAATCTCCCATTAAGCTCATTTCAAATTCATTCTGCATTTGATTTGAAAATTCAGTGCAAAGGCCTTTATTGGTGGAGCCAAAAATTATGTCATCAACATAAATTTGGACCACAATTATTTGATTTTTTACTGTTTTTGTGAACAATGTTTGATCAACATTACCTCTAGAATATCCTTTTTCAAGTAAAAAGGAACTCAAACGATCATACCAAGCTCTTGGAGCTTGTTTAAGACCATAGAGTGCCTTATTAAGCTTGAAAACATGGTTAGGATATTTTTCATTATCAAATCCAGGAGGTTGTTCAACAAACACATTTTCCTTTATATATCCATTTAGAAATGCACTTTTAACATCCATTTGAAAGACTTTGAATTTCATGGAGGATGCAAAAGCAAGGAAAATTCTCACAGCTTCTAGTCTAGCTACAGGGGCATAAGATTCTTCAAAGTCAATTCCAAATTCTTGGTTATACCCCTTTGCAACTAGCCTAGCTTTGTTTCTTATTACTTGACCAGCTTCATTCAATTTATTTCTGAAAACCCATCTAGTGCCAATCACTGTTTGGTCACTAGGTCTAGGCACTAATTCCCACACTTGATTTCTTTCAAATTGATGAAGTTCATCATGCATAGCATTAATCCAATCAGAACTGGATAAGGCTTCATCAATTGACTTGGGTTCAATTTGGGAAATTAGAGCTAGTGAGTCTTCTTCAATGTTTTGCAAAAAGGATGATCTGGTCCTAACTCTATCATTTAGATTGCCAACCACACTGTCTAATGGGTGATCTCTTAGAAATCGAGGTTCAGAAATTACCTGTTGAGAAGTACCCACTTCTGAATCAGTATTACCTGAACCATTTGGAGATTGTGAGTTGTTGTTCAGGTTTTCTTCAATGTTATTAATCTCCTCAACGGTTGGTGAAGAATCCACAATGAGGTCATCCTCTTCATTGTCTTGTTTTTCCCTGCAAGATTTAGAATCATTAGTGGAAAAGGAATTTTCATCAAAAATAACATGTGGAGATTCTTCAACAGATTTGGTTTTCATTATGTACACTTTGAAGGCCCTTGACACTTCAGAATAGCCAAGGAAGATAGCTTCCTGACTCTTAGCATCAAACTTGTCAAGGTTTTCTTTGTTATTATTGTGTACATAGCATTTGCACCCAAAGACTTTAAAATAGGAAACAGTTGGCTTTTTGTTTTTCAATAATTCATAGGGGGTTTTCTTGATTTTTGGTCTGACCAATGCTCTATTGAGTATGTGGTTTGCTGTGTTCACAGCTTCAGCCCAGAAGGATTTGGGCAAGTTACTCTCAAGAAGCATGGTTCTAGCCATTTCCACAAGAGTTCTGTTCTTTCTTTCCACAACTCCATTTTGTTCTGGAGTTCTTGGTGAAGAAAACTTGTGGAATATCTGAAATTCAGCACAAAAATCAGAAAAGGATGTGTTCTCAAATTCACCCCCATGATCAGTTAAGATATTTTTGATTTTATATGGATAAGTGGTTAAGACAGTGGTACAAAAGTTCCTGAATTCAAGGCATGCATCACTTTTGTGGGATAGAAAGATAACCCAGGTAAATCTAGTAAAGTCATCAATGATTACAAACCCATATCTTTTGCCACTTAAGCTTAGAACTCTTGTTGGCCCAAAGAGGTCCATGTGAAGAAGTTCTAGTGGCTTAGATGTGAGTACATCATTGAAGACTTTAAAGGATTTCCTAGTTTGTTTTCCTTTAGCACAGATCCCACAAATTTGACCTTCAACACTAGAAAAGGATTCAGGAAGACCTTTAACCAAATTCAATCTTAACAACTTATTCATTGTTCTGAAGCTTGCATGGCCAAGTCTTTTGTGCCAAGTCCATGCAATTTCATCTTTATTTGCAACAAAACAAGATTTTCAGAAAAGTTTTTATTAAGGTTGATCATGTAAACATTGTTTTCTCTTTTTCCACAGAATTTAATCTTGTCAGTTGATGAATCAATTATTTTGCAAAAATCAGATTCAAACACAACTTTGTGACCTTTGTCACATAGTTGGCTAATACTGAGCAAATTATAGTCAAGTCCATCAACTAACAAAACATTATCTACTGAGTTTAAAGAAGTTTGACCAACCTTACCAGATCCAATGATCTTTCCTTTATTTTTACCTCCAAAGGTGACTGACCCTCCCTCCTTTTCAAGCAGGAATGAGAATTTGGCTCTATCTCCAGTCATATGTCGTGAACACCCACTGTCAAGAAACCATACATTTGTGTTGGGTGCACGACTTCCCTGCAACAAGATCAGTGGAGAGAAGATTTTGGTACCCAAACAGAGTTGGGACCATCAGAATGATTTAGCAAAGACATCAAATCCTTTCTCACCCAAATTTGATTTGTTTTAGATTTTTGTTTTGTTACTTTGGTGTTTTCAGCATTTTTCTGTTTGTTCTTTCTTTTAGGAATGAAAGCACCAAGATCTTTGTTTTTGGTAGGAGGGGAGTTTTTCATTTGAAAATTTGAGTTCATAGAAGGAGGTGGAATCCATGGATTGTGTTGGTACATCCAGAAATTTGGATAAGGGTATTGAGGATAATACCAACAGGGATTTTCATACCATTGGTTCCAAGGATTAGTCCAATTTTCTTGAGGAGCTGTCTTGGAGGTCCAAGGTTTTTCAGGATTATTTCTTTTCCCTTTTTCTTATTTCTCAGATTTTTATTTGAATTTTTAGTTGAGTTGATTATGGTTTTTGGTGTTGAACAGGTCGACCTGTCAGGGGACTGTGTCGACCTGACAGTCTTCTTTTGTTTTTGGATTTTTGATTTGTTTTGAGTTTTGTTTGGGTTTTTGTTTGGGGTTTTGTTTGCTGTTTGTTGGATTTCAGTGTTTTCCAGATTGGGACCTTTAAAAAGTTGATTAATGGTGCTTTTCCCTTTTTCTCACCAGATTTATCTTTTGTTGATTTCTTTTTGTTGAATCCCAATCCATGAGATGTGGTTGTCTTGTTGGATCCTAGCAATGCCTCTAGGTTATCTTGGCCTTTTGTGAAGGTTTGGATAACCTCCTCCTTTTCCTTTAGCTGGTTTTTAAGAATTTCAATTTCTTCAATTTTCTGTTGTTTTTCTTGTTTTTCAATTTCCAGCTTTTCATTTAAATTTCTGAAGTCTTGGGAGGCCTTCTGAGAGGCAAGTTTTAAATCATCAATTAGGTTCAGTAAATTTTCTTTTTCTTCAAGCAATTCTGTTACTTCAGATTCCAGTTCACAGATTCTATTGTTTGAAGATTGGTTATGGTAAAGATTTTCAATTTTCTTTTTGATGTGTTTGTTTTCTTTTCTCATTTCAGAGTATCTTTCTACCAATTCAGCATACACATCCTGCCAATCTTCAACACTATAATCTTCAAAGGAAGTATTTACCTTTCCATCTGTGCTGTTGGCCATGAAGCAAACTTCCTCACTTCTGAGCTTGAGGACTTCTTCTCTTCTTCTTCCTCACTTGTGTCTTCATCAGACCAAGTGGCTACCATGGCCTTGGGCTTCTTGTATTTCTGGAATCTTTTGTGCTTTTCCTTTTTGTTCTCAGGACACTCTCCCTTCATGTGTCCTGGCTTGTTGCACCTGTAACAGATAACATTCTCATCAGGTTTATGATTCTTATTGAAATTGGAAGAGGAAATATTCTTCTTACCTGGGGGAAATTTCTTTTTCCCAGTCATTTTCCCTTTCCTATATTTCAAGAATTTCCTGAATTGTCTGGTCATGAGGGCAATCTCATCCTCATTTGACTCAGATTCTTCAGAACTTGTTTTATCCTGATTTTTATCTTTGTTGCTTGAAGAGGCTTTGAGTGCCATAGGCTTGGTCTTAATGATAAGATCTTCATTTCTTCTTAAGTTTATTTCATATGTCATTAAAGATCCAATCAATTCATCCAAAGACATTTTGGATAAATCTTTTGAATCTTCAATAACAGTGGCCTTGGTATGCCAAATTGAAGAAAGTGAACGCAAAATTTTTCTTACCAAATCTGCATCAGTATACTCCTTACCCAAAGCCTTGAGTCCATTGACAATCACCATAAATCTGGCAAACATTTCAGAAATAGATTCATTAGATTTCATCATGAAAAGTTCATATTCTGAAACTAAGATATTTGCCTTGGTCTCCTTGACCTGAGATGTTCCCTCATAGAGTAGTTCGAGTTTATCCCACATCTCTTTGGCAGATTTACACATAGAGATTCTCGAATACTCCTTGGGATGGACAGCACATTGAATCATGTTCATGGCACTGTAATTCAATGTAGCTCTCCTTATTTGTTCCCTTGTCCAGGTTTCTTCCTCACCCTGGTTTTCATAGGGACCAGCCTCAACTACTTTCCAGATCTCATAGTTCTGGGCCCTTAAGAATACTTGCATTCTGTTCTTCCAATAAGAATAGTCCAAACCATTAAAGAATGGTGGCCTATTTATGGAATGGCCCTCAGCTATGAAACCCTTTGAGTCCATGACACTTAAGTAAATGCAAAGAGAAGTAGTTGAGCAAGCAAGCAAACAAACAAACAGACAAACAAACACTCAATACTCAGAAACAAAGGCTGCTCAGTTCAAATCAGATCGATGTAAACCCGCTCTGATACCAATTGAAGGATCGAAATAAATGTGTGGAAAAGATCTAGAAGGGGGGGGATGAATAGATCTTAGCCACTTTTGCGGAAGCTTAAATAAATTTTAAAACTATTTAGAATCAGAGGCAATGTTATCAGTGAAAAGCTACTGATCTGATTAGATTGGAGTGGGTTGAAAAACTTAGATGTGAATCAAGTTGATTAAGTGAATTAAAAACGAATCCTATGCAAGCATCTAGCGGATGAATCAGTCAAACCACAGAAAACAAATGCACAAGGATTTTTAGGTGGTTCGGAAATCACCCATGTGATTCCTACATCCACCCCTCACAACCCGTGAGGATTCACTAACACAACTGGGTAACACACCCACTGGAGCCTGACAACTCCAACACTGAAGAGCTTACAACTCACACCACTTCTAGAGCAAGACTACTCTAGAACAACTGAGCAAGACTGCTCAACCCACACTTGAGTTTGACAACTCAACACTGAGCACACCGGCTCACAACAACCTGAGCACAAGGCTCACACATAGACTTGCTAGACACCAACTTAAGACAAGATCTCCTAGCAACAGATCTAGTCGAAATTTGAGAACACTAATGAGAATTATGCAGAAGCACTTGCATAATCTCAAGAGATATCTCAGAAGAACAGAAGTAAAGTAAAATGTATTGAATGACTTCGTTCTTCAAGTGTACTCCCTTGTAGAAGCTTGGATTGGGAAGAAGCTTGTAAACATGAAGTCCAGACGATGCTCTGCAATCTCGGAGGTTGGACCTTCCTTGAATTCTTCTCCAACGATGGCTTCTACTTGATCTGCTTCCTTGAGATGCTTCAGAGGCTTCTTTAAAGATCAAACCATAATTCTCACACCTTGAATTGGTGAGAAGAGGTCTTCAGGAGACTCCAGGAAGGCAGAGGAGGGAGACACGAACTCTTATGGCCGCCAGGAATTTTTCAGGAGGCTCTAAGAGGTTGGTTGGGTCTCACTTTTTGAAGGCAGGCCAAAAAGGACCTTTTATACCCTTAAGATAGTTTGGGGTACAAGGGCATGTTGCCCGGTTGGCTAACCCAGAGGGGGGGGTGAATGGGTCTTTAAAGTAATCCTAGCTGATAAAATCTGAACTCAGAACAAACATAAAGAGTTCTTGAAAGGGATTAGTAATGGTTAGTAAGAACAGCAATCACACAAAGAAGACAATCACACAACACAGAAATTTATCCTGGTTCGGATCTCCTCTCCTTAGGAGTCCTACGTCCAGTCCCTGAGCAACCCTCAGGATTTCACTAACTAGGGTACAGTCCCCCTATGGACAAACAACAACCACCCAGCTCAGCTGGTCTTCCTTCACCCCTGAAGGGAACACAACACCCTGGTACCACCAGGTCTTCCTTTACTCCTGAAGGGAAAAACACCACCCTGGAAACCACCAGGTCTTCCTTCACACACGAAGGGAATAACACAGGAAATTCTTGAAAGAAAAAGACTAGCCCCTAGATCAAGCTTTTACAAAACTCAATCTGAAGCTACAAGCACTGAGAGTCGAAGATCTACACAGAGTGCACTCTCTCAGAACTAAACTAGCTCTTCCTTTTGTTTTCTTCACACAGCACAGGGAGCTAAGAGCGAAGATGAAAAGAGTGAATTTTTGGCTCTAGAGAACTTTCGAAGACGTGAAAGCTGCAGAGATCTAGCCGCCCTTGAATCAAATTGACTCTCTGTTGTCTTCAGAGCTTCATCTTGTATTTGTATCTCTAATTTGAATAAGGACAAGGAGATGACCGTTGTCTCACGGCTTTGGTGTACGTTAGACTGAAGGATTTGAGGAAGCTTCCTGTCAGCAGTCTTTTGTTCTTTGGAACACGCAAAGTGATAAGATCTTCTGAGTTTGCTTGTAGTTCTTTCTGTGTCCAGTGTTGTAGGATATTACATCCTTAAGGTTCTACAAGGTTGAGCTTTAATGGTAGACAGCTATACTATCTCCAGATATCAATCAACGTCAGAGCAGATAGACGCAAATATAGTAATAACACTTTATCGTTCTAAAAGATGCATGCAGAGAATACACGAGAATGGAAGATATGTTCTGTGTCCATGCAGAGATACGTTCAGTCTTTATTAAATGCATGGCAGTCAAACAGACGAGATGCGACTTTGACTATTCAACGTAGCTTAAATCAAGGAAAAACATTTAATTAATGGAAACATGACTTATGCAGTCGTTGTGAAAATCTGATAGAATCGTTATTATCAAGTTGCTGTAGACTGATAAGAAGTCGTTATGATAACTTATGAAATCGTTACCACAACCAAGTCGTTCTATAACAGATGATAAAGGAGATCGTTATGAAACATGGCAAGTCGTTGTAGCTTTCAAAAGAAATCGTTATGACTTAACAAGTCGTTAAAACTTTCTAAAGAAATCGTTATGATGACTTAACAAGTCGTTAAAACTTTCTAAAGAAATCGTTATGATGACTTACAGAATCGTTATAATGAGCAAGTCGTTATAACTTCTGAAGAAGTCGTTACGATAACTTACAGAGTCGTTATAATGAGCAAGTCGTTATAACTTCTGAAGAAGTCGTTACGATAACTTACAGAGTCGTTATAATGAGCAAGTCGTTATAACTTCTGAAGAAGTCGTTACGATAACTTACAGAGTCGTTATAATGAGCAAGTCGTTATAACTTCTGAAGAAGTCGTTACGATAACTTACAGAGTCGTTATAATGAGCAAGTCGTTATAACTTCTGAAGAAGTCGTTACGATAACTTACAGAGTCGTTATAATGAGCAAGTCGTTATAACTGAAGAAGTCGTTACGATAACTTACAGAGTCGTTATAATTCGACTTGTTTGACACAGCAAGGTTATTCAATCTTTCAAGTAAATCGTTGTTCTGGTGAGGAAATCGTTATAGACAATGAAGGAATTATTATGGCTCTTCTAAAAAAGATGTATGGAAGACTTACCACAAATGCTTGACTTTCTTTGGGTAATTCCTGTGCTTATGGCTAGATAAACGAGGTTAGAAAAACTTTTGACAGTGTTTTGTTTATCACCAAAATAGGCAAGTACTTAAATGAAAAGGACATGGGGATGGACTGTTCATCAATCTCCCCCTTTTTGGTGATGACAAAACTATGATCAATATTTAAGTAGTACTGAATATTAAACAGGAATTAAAATACTTGAGTCATGATTCAGGAATGTGTCAGACACAAGTAGGTAAACATTCTCCCCCTTTTTGTCATTAAGCAAAAAGCAAAAGGAAAGAGACAAAGAATAAGAGACAATGAGGAGAAGGAGCACAATTCATTCATTAAGATTGAGGAGGTACAGGCAAATAATAAGCAGGAGAGAGAAGGGAGGCATAATGAGAAATAGCTTCCCAGGCCTGCTCTTCCTGACGCTTGAAGAATTGCCTAAAGGCACCACACTCAATGGAGAAGGATGGTCCCATGATTGGAGCCATCTTGGATAGATAGAGGCTGCGCTGCTTGGTAAGAAACAGGTCATACTCGTCTGGATCCATGGAGGAGCAGATGATGAGTGTTTTACCAAAACTTGCACAGGCAAGAAACTGATCCATGGTGACAGGGTAGAAAATCTGTTTGTCCTTGAGTTCCTGGCGAAGAGCTAAAAACACTTTGTATCTTTCAGCCCAAACTTTGTAGGGATCAAGGACCAGCTGGATTGAATTCATATCCAAGAAGGTTGCAGGAGAGACAGGAGCTTTCCCTTCCCTGGCTTGAGCAGCATTCAGATGTGCTAGCTGCTGAGCAGATAGAGAGTAAAGCTTGGACCAATCGGAGGCATTCAGCCTTTCACATTCTGAGAGGAGAGGGGCAAGGACTTCAGATTTGACAAACCCTCGATGGTATTCCCGGAAAAGAAATCTAGAAAAACCAACTTGAAGGCCTTTCTGAATCTTGATTCTGCCCATAACTCTTGCAAAACGCTCAAAAATGATTGAACCAACCGAAGATTCCATGATCAAGAAATGAATCTGAGGCAGGAAAATCTCTTCAGGTAAATGAAGAGTTGCAAAATCGACTCTGATTTCCTCAGACTGCGCAGAGTGGGTTAGGACCTTGATGGCTCTCTTGAACTGGCTGAGCTGAACTTCAGGTAAATTGTTGAGATACCTGTAGTTGTTGAAAGTTTGGAAATGCCTGACCAGCTTGATGAGCTTCTGAATGACAGGAGCCCAGGTGTTCTGGTGGTGAAACTGGAACCACTCAGAAAGGGTCAAGGAGTGATCCCTGAGAGGAAACCGTGCTGCCTTAGCCTGAAGAAAGCGATTGTACAGATCTTTATGAGATTTAGCCCATTGCTCCTCAGTTTTGGAGTGGGCTGAGGAGAAGATTTTAGATTTGTCGGCTTTAGACAGAGGAGTATAGGGAAGAATGACATCTAAGTGGTCAGAGAGGTTAAGAAAAGGAAGATTGTGAAGAGTGGCAAAGACAACCTTTTGAAGATATTCTTTGTACAGAGAGGAATGCTTGTGGGTGACTGTAAGAGAAAACCACAAGGGAGGGTAAAGAGGAGAGGCGGAGGAAGAAAGCTTCCGTTTCTTGGAGACAGTACTGGAGGAGTCTGTCTTGGAAAGGTGGTCGCCTACCTTTAGCACAGACCTAAGGATAACCTCTTCAAACTCATCCTTAATTTTATCAAGAAAGGGAGAGTCGATTTGGACATTCTTAGGAATAATAGTGATAAAGGAGGGAGGAGCAGGGGGGTTGAGAAAGGCATCAGAATTGAAAGATCCTACTTCTGGAAATGAAGATGTACCAGAAGAGGATGAGGCTCCAGCTGAGGATGCTGGAGGGGCCTCAAATTCTTGAACAGAAGAAGGATGAGAAGTAGAAGAAACAGGAGAAGATGAGATAGGATGAGGAGGAAAAGGTGTGGGAGAGGAAATGGGCCTGGATCTGGGCTTTTTGAAGGGAGGAGGAGCAGGTGGAGCTGTGGAGTTAGTGGGTGGAGAAGGAGGAATGGGAGTGTTGGTAGAAGTGGGAGGATCAATGGGTGGAGGATCTAATACCACTTCTTCAGGCAAGGAAGACAAGGAGTCCAACACTGCCGGCCCTGGTGGCCCTGACTCCATCACAACTGGCCCTGATGGCCCTGAATCTATAGCTTGCCCTGATGGCCCTGACTCTTTAGCTGGCCCTGATGGCCCTGACTCTGTAGCTGGCCCTTCTGCTGGGGCTTCTGCTGCTGCAGCTGCTGACTGCCCGGAGGGCTCAGGTACACTTGAGTGAGGCTCCTGAGCTGCTGGAGGAGCAGGAGCTTGAGTTCCAACAGCCTGAAGGATGTCAGATAGCATATTTTTCATGGTCCCCATTTCCTGATGGAACCATGTCATGGCAGAGCGAATCTGAACTAATTCCTTGCGGGCTGAAGCTTGGCTTAGAAAGATGGAGTTCACATCAGACTGAAGTGAGCAAAGCAGCTCACCCTGAGCATCCAACCTCTCAATCACAGGTTTTAAATTGATGACAATCTTTTGCTTGACCTGTCTTTCAAATGGTGCATCAGCTAAAAGGGGTACTTCAGGAGCTATATCTTTCTCTTTGCCCTTTGTAGCTGGAGGAGGTGGATTATTGTCCTCATCAGAGCTTGATGAACTAGCTGTCTCCCCTTCTCTGGCATCCAAATTTTCAGACTCTCTCTGGTCTTCCTCCTGATCGCTGGTGGCTGGAGGTGCAACATCTGGTGTCTCTTGGGATTGCTCCCCCTCAAGTGGAGCATCTTCTGCAATGCACCAGTCTCCCCCTGACAGGGAGCACCCATTTCCATCGAATTATCCTGAGGAATTTGCTGCTCTTCTTCCACTAGTCCTTCTTCAAAGATGTGGCCTGATGCCACAGACTGCTCCATAACAGGCAAGATATCTTCTGGAAGAATGTCCTCAATTCTTCTTTCAGCAGGTGGCACAACTGGATCTGCTGCAGCTGGCCTGTCTTCTTCTGCCCTCACTGCTGTTGCTGCCTCTGATTGATTTCTGGCCATAGATGGCCCTTCCTGCTCTGTTTCTACAAAGACTGGAACAGAACCTGATTCCAGTGGCAGTTCGGGCATCACAGAATCTGCCTCTAACTGGGCTTGAGCAACTGAAGGCTCACCAATGAGACCTTCACCTTCTGCAACTGAGGCCTTGAACCAGACCCCATTGACTATTGAAAAGCCGCTCTTCTTTAAGTTTCTGGACCTGATAGCTTGGCCCATCTTCTCCACAACTGCCCCTGAGACATCTACACCGAAGTGTCTGAAGATTCTGGTGAGTAAATGGGCATAGGGAAGGGACACATTCAACTTGCTTTTAGTGTCCCAAATCTGCTCCCTGGCAAATTTCATTCTCTCCATCATCACTGCGGCCATATTGATTTCCTCATTTTTAATGGCCCAGTACATCAGATCGGAGTCAGCCTTAGTGCAAGCGGAGAAGGTTGCACTTCGGGGAACCAAAATCTGACAAACGATAAAGTGAAGGAGGCGGTTGAAGGCACTTAACTGATTGATATCTAGCTTGCCATCCCTCATCTTGAACCCTGGCCCAACAATCCCCAAACCCTTTTCTTGGGTGTCTACAGAATGAATTCCACTGAAGCCCGATATGCTTACTCCAAATAGCATCCTAAGCAATTCCTGGTCGATTCTGATTACGGTGCCCTTGACTGAAGAAACGAGGGCCCCATCTTCTTCTGTTCTTAAGCATACAAAGAACGCCTTTACCAGGTCCGGATAACTTACCTCTGAGCAAGTGGTAAGCCCTTTCCACTTCATCTGGTCGATCTTCTCAATGATGCTGCTCATTCCATTCTTCTGCAGATCTGAAACATCTACTTCCTTGTGACCACAGAGCTTTGTCTTCACAAAGGTGAAACGCTCCTCCTGCGCTGGGGAGAGGTATTCGGCGCTGTAGCCACCCACACTTCCGGCAATAGCTGGTGCGGCCATGGATTCAGGTGGGAGAAGGTTTGAAGGGTTGAAGAGAAGGGTGATGAGAAGAAACCCTCAAACGATTTCGCGGGAAGGAGATGGAAGCTTCAAATTTGCAGAGGGTAGAGGCAAGAGTCGCTAGGGCATCGGCTCATGCGTCGGGACGAAAGAGGGGAAAAAGTGAATGAGGAAGAGGAATCGTTAACGCATCGATTTAAAGAATATAAATGCTCCAAAAGGTGAGGCGTCAGAAAACGACAAGCGAGGTTGACCGCCTTGAAGGACTATGACTTATCGGACGGAACGCTTAAACTGAGACTTTTGAATTGATTTTGACACAGAAGAGAGAGAGAGAACCTTCTTAAATTCTGAGAATTTTTATACCAGCTTTAAATGAAGATCTTTTCACAAAATACACATGCCTAACTCCCTTCTAAGAGATGTAAATCTCTCTTCAGGTAAGGCCTTTGTGAAAATATCTGCTAGCTGATTATTTGTATCAATAAACGATATTTCAATATTGCCATTTGCTACATGATCACGAATAAAATGGTATCTGACCTCAATATGTTTGGTCCTGGAGTGCTGAATTGGATTTTTGGTGAGGTTGATAGCGCTGGTGTTGTCACATAGCAGAGGAATTTTCTTGACTTTGAGTCCGAAATCCTCAAGTTGTTGCTTTATCCATAAGAGTTGTGTACAGCAACTTCCAGCAGCTACGTACTCGGCTTCAGCTGTAGATAGTGCTACTGAATTTTGTTTCCTTGAGGACCATGAGATTAAACACCCTGCAAGAAATTGACAGCATCCACTGGTGCTTTTTCTATCTACCTTGCATCCAGCATAATCCGCATCAGAATATCCTACTAATTTTACATCACAGGAGTTTGGATACCATAGTCCTAGATCATGAGTCCTGGCTAAGTATCTGAAAATCCTTTTGACAGAAATTAAATGTGATTCTCTAGGGTCGGCTTGATATCTAGCACACATGCATACACTAAATAATATATCAGGTCTACTTGCGGTTAGATAAAGTAATGAACCTATCATACCTCTGTAGATCTTTTGATCTACCTTCTTACCATCCTTGTCATTGTCCATCCTTGTTGATGTACTCATTGGTGTTGACAGAGGCTTGGTGTTTTCAAATCCAAATTTCTTTAGCAGTTCTCTGGTGTACTTTGCTTGACAGATGTGAGTTCCTTCCTTTCCTTGTTTGATTTGAAGTCCAAGGAAGTAGTTGAGCTCTCCCATCATACTCATCTCAAATTCTCCCTGCATTAGCTTTTCAAAATACTTGCACAAGGATTCATCAGTAGATCCAAAGATGATGTCATCCACATAAATTTGAACCAACAGTATATTTTTGGCTTTTGTTTTTATAAAAAGAGTGCTATCTACTTGACCTCTATTGAAACCATGTTTTGTGAGAAAAGAACTAAGTCTTTCATACCAGGCTCTAGGTGCTTGTTTTAAACCATATAGAGCCTTATGCAACTTAAAAACATGATTTGGAAAGTCTGTATCATCAAAACCCGGCGGTTGTTCCACATAAACTTCTTCTTTTATAAAACCGTTTAGAAATGCAGATTTAACATCCATTTGAAATAACTTTAAATCTAATGCAGAAGCATAAGCAAGTAACATTCTAATAGCCTCAAGTCTAGCCACTGGTGCATAGGTTTCATCAAAATCTATGCCTTCCTCTTGACAATAGCCTTGAGCCACCAGTCTGGCCTTGTTTCTTAGAATTACACCAGATTCATCCAATTTGTTTCTGAACACCCATTTAGTGCCGATCACAGGATGGTCTGATGGTCTAGGAACAAGTGACCATACTTGGTTTCTCTTGAACTGATTTAATTCATCTTGCATTGCTATTATCCAAGATTCGTCAGTTAGGGCTTCATTGACTGTCTTAGGCTCTAATTGAGAGACAAAAGCAAGGTAATCACAAGGAATCAAGTTACCTCTTGTTCTTACCCCTACCGATGGATCACCAATAATGTTTTCAGGTGGGTGATCTTTCTTGTATCTCCATTCCTTTGGAAGAGTTTCATGAGAAATTTCTTCTTGTTGCATTTCTTCCAGAGGCGGATCATCCTTATCTTCAAGTGATGTGTCTTTCAGTTTATTGGACAGTTCATCTGCGTCATCATTATCACTCTCTACTTCCTTTCTCAAGGAGGGATTAGTTTCATCAAAAATAATGTGTACAGACTGTTCAATCAATAAGGTACGTTTATTAAACACTCTATAGCCTTTGGGTTTAGAGGCGTACCCCATGAAGATGCCTTCATCTGATTTGGCATCCAACTTACCAATATCCCTTTTTCCGTTGTTGTGAATAAAGCAAGGACATCCAAAGGTTCTGAAATGGCTGATCTTTGGTTTCTTCCCTTTAAACAGCTCATATGCAGTCTTCTTCAGGATTGGCCTGATCATGACTCTGTTGATAATGTAGCTGGCTGTGTTGACTGCTTCTGCCCAGAAATATCTTGGTAACTCATATTCACAAAGCATAGTTCTTGCCATATCCAAGAGAGTTCGGTTCTTCCTTTCGGCTATACCATTTTGCTGCGGTGTCCTTGGTGCTGAGAAATTGTGCTGAATTCCTTGATCATCACAGAATCTAGCAAACTTTTCATTTTGGAACTCACCACCATGATCAGATCGAATGGATACTATGCTGAACTTCTGATCTTTCTGGACTTTTCTGCTGAAACTAACAAAATTATCAAAAGTGTCATTTTTATGTTCTAAGAAAGATACCCATGTGAATCTTGAGTAGTCATCTACTATAACAAATCCAAAGTTCTTTCCTCCAAGACTGGTAGTTCTCATTGGCCCAAATAGATCCATATGTAGGAGCTCTAAGGGTTTTGAGGTGGTCACCACCGTCTTTGACTTGAAGGAACTCTTTGTGTGCTTTCCCTTAGCACAAGGTCTGCAAACACTTTCTAATTTACCATTGATTTTAGGTAGACCTTCCACAAGGTTCCTCTTTCTGAGCTTGCTCAACCCATCCAAGCTGCAGTGGCCTAGCCTTCTGTGCCACAGATCAGTTGATTTGTCTTTGCTGGCTGCCAGACACACATTTTGCTCTTTGAGTTCTTCAAGGTAGAGCACGTACAGATTCTTTTCTCTATTTGCTTCAAAGATGACTGCTCCATCCTTTAGTATGCTACATTTTGACTCTTGAAATTTGATTTGATGTCCTCTATCACACAGCTGACTAATACTTATGAGGTTGTGCTTTAAACCTTTGACTAACAGCACATCTTCTATGACTGTTTTTCCTTTGCTGTTTACTGATCCACTGCCTACTACAGTTCCTTTTCCATTATCCCCATAAGTGACTGTTCCTTCTTCATCTTGGAGATGGGAGAAAAGCTTCAGGTTTCCTGTCATGTGCCTTGAGCATCCACTATCCAAATACCATTTGGATGCTCGAGGATTAACCTGAGATAAAGACATCAAGATTTAGGTACCCAAGTTCTTTTGGGTCCTGATGGGTCAGTATCATTACTTTTACTTTTTATTATCCACTTCTTATGTCTTGTTGGACAAGTGAATTTTAAATGTCCTAGCTTGTTACAGTGACTACAGCATGATGTTATTGTTACTCTTTCTATGTACTTAAAATTCGCTTTATATGCTACATCTTGTTCTGGAGTGAACTTAGGAGTTGGATATTTTTCTGGATAGATTATTTCTTCTTCATTTACTGGAGGTATGTAACCTAAACCTCGTTTATTCTTACCAGATCTTCTAGCACCTTTTAATAATAAGGAATTCTTTCCATTTGTAAACTTTTCTAAGGTGCTTGCTAGTGTATTGTTTTCTTCATTTAATTCATTTACCGTTTTTCTTAAATCATCTGAGCTTTCCTGTTTTTCTAGGTCAATGATTTGTCTGTTCTTGTCTTTTAAGTTTTCACATAATAGTTCATTTCTTCTCTTAAGCTCCATTATTTGTTTTTCTAGTTCTTCATTTTCAGATTTTAAATCTGAGTTGGTATTTTCGAGACAGGTGATATTTTTCTTGCTTAGCTTAAGTAGTTTAGACACTTCTTTATACTTATCGTAGAGTTCATTAAATGCACTTTCCAAATTGTCCGAATCTGAGTCATTACAGGAATCGAAAGAGGAATCAGATGTTACCTTATCCTCGGTATTTGCCATAAGAGCCAGGTTGGCTTCTTCTTCTTCACTGCTGGAGCTTGACTCACTGTCTGAGTCGCTGCTGTTTTCCCATGCAGCTGCCATGGCTTTCTTTTTGAATCTTCTGAACTTCTTGGAGCTGTCCTTCTTCTTGTGATCATTTTTCTTTAGCATTGGACAGTCTGCCTTGATATGTCCAGGTTTCTTGCATTCATAGCAAAGTGGCTCATTCCTCTTCTGATCTTTTCCATCTGGTCTCTTGAGATCTTTGTTTTTCTTGAAGTACCTCCTACCAGACTGGAACTTCTTCTTCTTGGCCAAGATTCTCTGCAATCTTCTTGAGAGCATGGCTTCTTCATCATCACTATCTTTGCTATCTTCACTGTTATCTAAGGATTCTTCTGATGAGTCCCCATTAGCTTTAAGCGCATTTGACTGCTTCTTTCTACTGGAGGATTCTCCTAGTCTTTCCATGTTTATTTCATGGGCCATGAGAGACCCGATGAGTTTTTCTACTGACATTCTCTTAAGATCATTAGCTTCTTCGATAGCTGTGACCTTTGCCGTCCATGAAGATGGCAAGGATCTGAGAATCTTCCTTACCATATCTGCAATCTCATATGACTTTCCTAGACTTGCTAGGCCATTAGTGATGTCAGTAAATCTACTAAACATTTGGGTAATAGACTCACCTGTTTGCATTTGAAATCTTTCATACTGAGTGACAAGAATGTCGATTCTTGTCTCCTTTACTTTGTCTGTACCTTCATATGTAATCCTTAACTTTTCCCACATTTCCATGGAGGATTTGCATGCTGAAACTCTGTTGAACTCCTTCTTGCTTAGAGCACAACATAGAATGCTCTTAGCTTTACAGTTCAAGGAGATTTTCTTTCTATCTTCATCTGTCCATTGTGCTTTCTCATTTGTGACGACCAGATCACCTTCTTCCACTATTGACCAGATTTGATAATCGTGGCCTTGTAGAAAGTATTCCATCCTGGTCTTCCAATACGTATAATCTTCACCGTCGAACAAAGGAGGTCTGTTGACAGACTGACCTTCGAAGTGACCTTGGGCTGCCATGGATCTTTACTCTTCAGATCGTTGGATCTTGTTCTTTGTCGAAGAGACTCGCTCTGATACCACTTGTTGCCCGGTTGGCTAACCCAGAGGGGGGGGTGAATGGGTCTTTAAAGTAATCCTAGCTGATAAAATCTGAACTCAGAACAAACATAAAGAGTTCTTGAAAGGGATTAGTAATGGTTAGTAAAAACAGCAATCACACAAAGAAGACAATCACACAACACAGAAATTTATCCTGGTTCGGATCTCCTCTCCTTAGGAGTCCTACGTCCAGTCCCTGAGCAACCCTCAGGATTTCACTAACTAGGGTACAGTCCCCCTATGGACAAACAACAACCACCCAGCTCAGCTGGTCTTCCTTCACCCCTGAAGGGAACACAACACCCTGGTACCACCAGGTCTTCCTTTACTCCTGAAGGGAAAAACACCACCCTGGAAACCACCAGGTCTTCCTTCACACACGAAGGGAATAACACAGGAAATTCTTGAAAGAAAAAGACTAGCCCCTAGATCAAGCTTTTACAAAAACTCAATCTGAAGCTACAAGCACTGAGAGTCGAAGATCTACACAGAGTGCACTCTCTCAGAACTAAACTAGCTCTTCCTTTTGTTTTCTTCACACAGCACAGGGAGCTAAGAGCGAAGATGAAAAGAGTGAATTTTTGGCTCTAGAGAACTTTCGAAGACGTGAAAGCTGCAGAGATCTAGCCGCCCTTGAATCAAATTGACTCTCTGTTGTCTTCCGAGCTTCATCTTGTATTTGTATCTCTAATTTGAATAAGGACAAGGAGATGACCGTTGTCTCACGGCTTTGGTGTACGTTAGACTGAAGGATTTGAGGAAGCTTCCTGTCAGCAGTCTTTTGTTCTTTGGAACACGCAAAGTGATAAGATCTTCTGAGTTTGCTTGTAGTTCTTTCTGTGTCCAGTGTTGTAGGATATTACATCCTTAAGGTTCTACAAGGTTGAGCTTTAATGGTAGACAGCTATACTATCTCCAGATATCAATCAACGTCAGAGCAGATAGACGCAAATATAGTAATAACACTTTATCGTTCTAAAAGATGCATGCAGAGAATACACGAGAATGGAAGATATGTTCTGTGTCCATGCAGAGATACGTTCAGTCTTTATTAAATGCATGGCAGTCAAACAGACGAGATGCGACTTTGACTATTCAACGTAGCTTAAATCAAGGAAAAACATTTAATTAATGGAAACATGACTTATGCAGTCGTTGTGAAAATCTGATAGAATCGTTATTATCAAGTTGCTGTAGACTGATAAGAAGTCGTTATGATAACTTATGAAATCGTTACCACAACCAAGTCGTTCTATAACAGATGATAAAGGAGATCGTTATGAAACATGGCAAGTCGTTGTAGCTTTCAAAAGAAATCGTTATGACTTAACAAGTCGTTAAAACTTTCTAAAGAAATCGTTATGATGACTTAACAAGTCGTTAAAACTTTCTAAAGAAATCGTTATGATGACTTACAGAATCGTTATAATGAGCAAGTCGTTATAACTTCTGAAGAAGTCGTTACGATAACTTACAGAGTCGTTATAATGAGCAAGTCGTTATAACTTCTGAAGAAGTCGTTACGATAACTTACAGAGTCGTTATAATGAGCAAGTCGTTATAACTTCTGAAGAAGTCGTTACGATAACTTACAGAGTCGTTATAATGAGCAAGTCGTTATAACTTCTGAAGAAGTCGTTACGATAACTTACAGAGTCGTTATAATGAGCAAGTCGTTATAACTTCTGAAGAAGTCGTTACGATAACTTATAGAGTCGTTATAATGAGCAAGTCGTTATAACTTCTGAAGAAGTCGTTACGATAACTTACAGAGTCGTTATAATGAGCAAGTCGTTATAACTGAAGAAGTCGTTACGATAACTTACAGAGTCGTTATAATTTCGACTTGTTTGACACAGCAAGGTTATTCAATCTTTCAAGTAAATCGTTGTTCTGGTGAGGAAATCGTTATAGACAATGAAGGAATTATTATGGCTCTTCTAAAAAAGATGTATGGAAGACTTACCACAAATGCTTGACTTTCTTTGGGTAATTCCTGTGCTTATGGCTAGATAAACGAGGTTAGAAAAACTTTTGACAGTGTTTTGTTTATCACCAAAATAGGCAAGTACTTAAATGAAAAGGTCATGGGGATGGACTGTTCATCAGGGCACGCTTTCCAAGAAATATTCTGATCGCCCTAGAAGGACACGTGGCAGCCATCAGCTCTTAGGATGAAAAGTTTCCGTAGTGTGTCGACCTGCCCTGGTGGTTGTGTCGACACACTGTCCCAAAGATAGAAAAACCTGTTCTGGGAGAGAGGTCCTGTGTCGACCTGCTCTTGAGTGTGTCGACCTGCTGTCCCAATTCCTCAAACTGGCTGTTCTGGGAACTGGGTCTAGTGTCGACCTGCCCTGGGAGTGTGTCGACCTGGGTACCCTTGATCTCTGGAAAACTGCCACTCGTGTCGACACACTCTTGACATGTGTCGACACACTCTTGACATTTTTACACAATTTCTCTTTGAATCTGTGTTGATGTGTCGACACCATTGATGGGTGTGTCGACACATCTTTGCATAAAAATGTTTGTTCCTGAAAAAATAAACACATATATCATTAGATAAATGATGTATCATGACTATAAATGATAAATATGATTTGCAAAATACTTTTTGAACATGAATTTCAGGTATGATGTTTTTGACATGCTTCAATTAAATTGCTTTAAGAACACTTCTTGTCATCATCAAAATAGGAGGGAAATGATATGAATTTGCATTCAATCCAACACAAGCAACCTCTTGGGATTTCACTAACCAAGGGTACAGTCCCTCTTAAGGACACTACAATACCCAGCACCCCAGCTGGTCTTCTTCTCTTTCCCGGGCAAGTAGGCAGCCCACTTCTTTTCTAGGCTCAAAAGCAAACCTACTGGTACAAACCCCAGTGAGGTTCTGCTAAACACAAACCCTAGCTGGGTTACACACTGTATACAGTCCTCCAACTGGAAAGAAATCTTTCTTAGAAAAGAAAGATCAGACTGGGAGCTATTACAAGATGAACACTTAGGACTTAGCTCACAGTCACAGACTCTTCCCCAAGATTACAATGAGCACAGGGAGAAAGAAGAGAGAAAAGAAAGCTTGAAGGCTTGAATGCTTGAGACGCTTTTTCTTGCTTCTTCTTGGCTCAGGCTCTTTCTCTCTTTATTTGAGTGTATGTGGCGTTGAGGTAGCTCACTGGATGTACACTCCTTCAAAGATTTTCAGGAAAAGCTCTCTACTTGTTCTTCAGCCATGCTTCATCTTTTATATGAATAGCTTTTGAATGGATCTGTTGGAGTTCTAGCCGTTGCTCTTCATTTGTCTTAATCAACCTTTGGTGGTCTTTGAGACCTGTAAGCATGGAGCAGTGTGTTAGCACAAAATAGTGTTTACACGATAACAGTGCACACTGCTGTACTTCTCTTAACATGCTAAAAATAGAAGTTCATATCTTTTTATGACAAGACTCTAAAATACGCATGCAACCTTTTTGTCAGAAGATTTTTGACTTTTCATTTAAGCGCCAAACATATTTTAAAACACTTGAATATAAAGGAAATCGATGTTTACATGAAGTCGATGTTTGGACAAAATCGATGTGAGAAGCAAATCGTTATAATAAAGAAGTCAATGTGATCACTTATGAAATCGTTACGAGACCCAAATCGATGTGAAACTTATCAAATCGTTATGAGAACGAAATCGATATGAAACTTATCAAATCGTTATGAGAACGAAATCGATATGAAACTTATCAAATCGTTATGAGAACGAAATCAATATGAAGGCAAATCGTTGTGGCTATAAAAGGAATCGTTCTGAGATCGATTTCTTAACAAATTGTTAAGGCCACTTTAGAAATCGTTGTGAGATCGATTTCTTAACAAATCATTGAGGCCACTTAAGAAATCGTTGTGAGATATATTTCTTAACAAATCGTTAAGGCGCTTAAGAAATCGTTGTGACATCGATTTCTTAACAAATCATTAAGGCCACTTAAGAAATCGTTGTGAGATCGATTTCTTAAAAAATCGTTAAGGCCACTTAAGAAATCGTTGTGAGATCGATTTCTTTACTAATCGTTAAGGCGCTTTATAAAATCAATTAACACCAAATCGTTGTAGCGCTTATTAATTTTGGCACTTGAACTGAAATCGATGTATATAGATTAGACATCGATATTATCATTTTAGTGCGCCGATATTGCATCAATGTGAGACTCAGCATTTTGCTATGAGATTGATGCGACACAGATGAAACAAAATATTCAATTTAAGTTACATCATAAATTTTGTTAGCACCAAAATATGAAGGTAATAAAGACTGATTCAACAATCTCCCCCTTTTTGGTGATGACAAAATTTATGTGAATTTTCTGACAAAAATATGTAAAGCACAGAAACTACAAAAAAATTCACAGATAATGCATACCATGCATACTCTCCCCCTTTTTGTCACAAACCAAAAAGGAAGGTTCTTACCATTGCATTCTCTCCCCTTTGTGAAAGAAATTCTTACCATTGAGGGGTTCAACAATGATTGACATAAATGAATAACTCCCCCTTAGTCTGTGCTCCCCCTGAATGAGAGATTCCACCTAAATGAAACTTACAAATAATTGTTAGTAATAAAGACCAATTTAATTTTTATGACTATTCTTTCTTCAGATGTGATTTGAATGGAGAGTCTGCAGTCACTCCTGCCTTGAGCATCCTTGGTTTTTGATGCTCCAAGGCTAACCTACAAGTAAATTACTCAAGGGTAGGCACCCAAATCCTTTTGGGTCCTTGATGGTTAGATGCATGAAATATCTTCTAGGGATCCAAACTAAGTGCCTTGTTGTGCAGGTGTTTACAGTATGTCCTAGTTTATTGCAATGAGAACAACAATGAATATAGATTGTTTTACTGTTCTTATTTTCTTTGTGCTGAGTTTTTAGAACGTGATTTCTGGAAACTTTTTCTTTTACAGGGGCGTTTTTCTGGGGCATCTTGGTTTCTTTTACAAATTTTGGTAGTGGATATTTTTCTGGAATCATGGCTTGTTTTCCTTTTTCTAGAGGTATGTATCCAAGCCCTTGTTTGTTATTTCCAGATTTTGATCCTTTTAAGTATAGGGCTAAAGATGTTTTCACTTCAGTTAATTTTCTAACTGATTCTTTTAAATACATATTTTCTTCAGTTAGAGTTTTTAATTTTTCTTCTAACTCTAACTTCTCATTATTCTTGCTTTCCAAATCTTCATTTAAAAGATAATTTTTATCTTTACAATCTTTTAATTGTTCTTCTAGTTGCTCCAATTTGGATTTAAGATCAGAATTGGTGTTTTCCAAGCAAGTAGAGTTGTTTTCCAGATTTTTTAGTTCTTTTACAACCCCCTTATATTTTTCATACAGTTCATTAAGGACTTGTTCTAAGTCTTCTAATTCTAACCCTGAATCTGTGCAAGAATAAAAAAAATGAGTCAGAATGTACCTCATCTAGTCCCACCATGAGGGCTAGATTTACCTGCTCCTTTTCGGAATATGAGCTTGATGATTCTGAGCTTGTGACCTCATCATTTTCCCAAGCAGCCGCCATGCCTCTTCTTTTAAATTTCTTGTGCTGCTTCTTAGGCTTCACGGTTTGACCAGTCTTTTTGAGCCGTGGACAATCTGGTCTCAGATGTGTAGGTTTTCTGCATTCATAGCAGACTGGTTCTTTTCCTTTTCTCTCTTTTTTTGAATCCTTCTTGATCCATTTTTCTTCTTCTTGAGAATTTTCTGAAGCTTGGATAGTACTTCATCCATATTACAGTCTTCAGAATCTGCATCCTGGGAACTAAAAGAAGAGGTGGAAGGAGCAACTACAACTTTAAGAGCATTAGTACATTTCTTCTTAGATGAGCTTTCAGATAATCGCTCCATATTTATTTCATGTGCCATGAGAGAACCTATTAAATTATCGATTGATAATTTAGTTAAATCATGGGCCTCTTCAACATCAGTTACTTTAGGTGTCCATGAAATAGTTAAAGACCTAAGTATCTTCCTAACAGTTTCTTCATTGGAAATAGTTTTACTAAGAGAATTTAAACCTACTACTATGCTTGAAAATCTATTATACATTGTAGTAATGTTTTCATTTGGAAGCATTTTAAATTGTTCATATTGTGTAACAAGAATATCTATTCTAGTTTGTTTTACTTTATCCGTTCCTTCATAAGTTATTTGCAGTTTATCCAAAATTTCTTTAGCAGATTTACATGTAGATACTCTACTAAATTCCTTTTTAGATAAAGCACAACATAAATAATTTTTTGCTTTAAAATTTAGAGATAGTTTACTTTTATCAGCAGGTGTAATGGCAGTAGTGCCTTCAATAGGAACAATAACAAAATCACCTACCTCTATTACCTGCCACAGATCGAAGTCTGTGCCCCGAATGAAGCATTCCATTCGCATCTTCCAATATTGGTAGTCCTCTCCATCAAAGAATGGAGGTCTGGTGACTGATTGACCTTCAGCATATCCTTGAGCTGCCATGGATCTTCTTTAAGATCGTTAGATCTTCTTGATTGATCAGAGAATCTTGCTCTGATACCACTTATTGGCCCTTTTGGTACGGCAGCAAGCTAACCTAGAGGGGGGGGGTGAATAGGTTTTTCTGAAATCTGAAATAGAAACTTAAACACAGAAAATTAACACTTCAAAGTTTGGTTAGTTTAGTGTGATAAAGAGTAGCAGTGCGGAAGCAATTAAACAATCACACAAAAGACACAAGGAATTTATCCTGGTTCGGCCCTTCCCACATGGAAGTCCTACGTCCAGTCCCCAAGCAACCTCTTGAGATTTCACTAACCAAGGGTACAGTACCCCTTAAGGACACTACAACACCCAGCACCCAGCTGGTCTTCTTCTCTTTCCCGGGCAAGAAGGCAGCCCACTTCTTTTCTAGGCTCAGAAGCAAACCTACTGGTACAAACCCCAGTGTGGTTCTGCTAGACACAAACCCCTAGCCGGGTTACACACTGTATACAGTCCTACAGCTGGACAAAAATCTTTCTTAGAAAAGAAAGATCAGACTGGGAGCTATTACAAGATGAACACTTAGGACTTAGCTCACAGTCACAGACTCTTCCCCAAGATTACAATGAGCACAGGGAGAAAGAAGAGAGAAAAGAAAGCTTGAAGGCTTGAATGCTTGAGACGCTTTTTCTTGCCTCTTCTTGGCTCAGGCTCTTTCTCTCTTTCTTTAAGTGTATGTGGCGTTGAGGTAGCTCACCGGATGTACACTCCTTCAAAGATTTTCAGGAAAAGCTCTCTACTTGTTCTTCAGCCATGCTTCATCTTTTATATGAATAGCTTTTGAATTGATCCGTTGAAGAGATCCGTTGGAGTTCTAGCCGTTGCTCTTCATTTGTCTTAATCAACCTTTGGTGGTCTTTGAGATCTGTAAGCATGGAGCAGTGTGTTAGCACAAAATAGTGTTTACACGATAACAGTGCACACTGCTATATTTCTCTTAACATGCTAAAAATAGAAGTTCATATCTTTTTCGGACAAGACTCTAAAATACGCATGCAGCCTTTTTGTCAGAAGATTTTTGACTTTTCATTTAGGCGCCAAACATATTTAAAACATCTGAATATAAAGGAAATCGATGTTTACATGAAGTCGATGTTTGGACAAAATCGATGTGAGAAGCAAATCGTTATAATAAAGAAGTCAATGTGATCACTTATGAAATCGTTACGAGACCCAAATCGATGTGAAACTTATCAAATCGTTATGAGAACGAAATCGATATGAAACTTATCAAATCGTTATGTGAACGAAATCGATATGAAACTTATCAAATCGTTAAAAGAGCGAAATCGATATGAGGGCAAATCGTTGTGGCTATAAAAGGAATCGTTCTGAGATCGATTTCATAACAAATCATTAAGGCCACTTAAGAAATCGTTGTGAGATCGATTTCTTAACAAATCGTTAAGGCACTTAAGAAATCGTTGTGAGATCGATTTCTTAACAAATCGTTAAGGCCACTTAAGAAATCGTTGTGAGATCGATTTCTTAACAAATCGTTAAGGCCACTTAAGAAATCGTTGTGAGATCGATTTCTTTACAAATCGTTAAGGCGCTTTATAAAATCAATTAACACCAAATCGTTGTAGCGCTTATTAATTTTGGCACTTGAACTGAAATCGATGTATATAGATTAGACATCGATATTATCATTTTAGTGCGCCGATATTGCATCAATGTGAGACTCAGCATTTGCTATGAGATTGATGCGACACAGATGAAACAAAATATTCAATTTAAGTTACATCATAAATTTTGTTAGCACCAAAATATGAAGGTAATAAAGAGTGATTCAACAAAAACTAGGTAATTACATAGAAATGCGTAAGCATGTAGTTACAGAGTTACATGTGTAACTCTGTGACTACATGTAAGTGTCTAATTACACATGTACATATTATGTAACTACACATGTAACTCTATAACTGCATACTTTGTAACTACACATGTAATCATAGAGTTACATAATATGTAACTTAGGGACTCTGTAACTAGGTAAGTCCTTGTAACTAGGTAATTATAGAGTTATAGAAACCTTTATTTGCGTAAGTGTGTAATTACACATGTAACTCTGGAACTAGGTAAGTCCCTGGTAACTAGGTAAGCCTTTCTGAAACTATGTAAGTCCCTTCTTCTATAACTATGTAACTATGTAACTCTGTAATTAAGTAGTTACACACTTTCGCAGGTGAGGACCTAAAAATAAATCCTGCATAAAGTAGGGACTAGACAATGCGGGAAAACCTAACAGGGATCTGAAAATATTGTCAGATCTCTTTCAGGGACCAACAATTAATTCTCCCTATTATATATCCACAAATTATCAAATGTACCATAATATTACCAAATAATTACAATTATTCGCTTCCTACATACTTTTACATTATTAAAAATGTCCCTAGAATATGTGTTCTCATAAGCCTAATTAGGGCTGCAAACGATCCGAGCCGAGTATCACTCTACTCGAGCTCGGCTCGCACCCTCCATATTAAGTTCAGACTCGGGCTCGATACTTGCGAGCTTCCACAACGTCCGTTCGGGCTCGGCTCGTTAAAAAGTCTTCACGCTCGAGCTCGGCTCGTTAAGCCGCTCGATTAACACATTCCAACTCGTGCTCGCTCAAAAGATGGCGTGAGAAATTTTGTGTGTGAAGTTTAAAACATGGCTAGGGTCGTTTTATAAAGACTAAAGTGCCAAGATTAAATCTCATATCCGATTTGGGATATATATGGGATCTTTGCCGGCCATGGCAGGCAAATGCAAGGGGTGGGGCGGGGTGGACCGTGGGTGGTGTATACAAGAGGTGGGTGGCGGATCGAAGATTGTCACTATGGCTATCGTGCCAAAACTGCCAGGGGGCGCCGCCGTTGCGACGCTATAACATTAGAGAAATGTCTACAAGATCGATGGAGTTCGCACAGTCGAGGGAGCCAGATGCAGGAGGTGGGGCGACCGGAGATCACCACCGCAAACATCAAGAAAGCCGTCTGGCACCGCCAGAACTGCCACGGGCGTCTGCACTGTCACCGTGGCACTACAACTTGATTTTGGCCGGAACTCGGTGGAGTTCGCACAGTTGCAGAAGGCACAACCACCTTCGCGGTGGTCGCCGGTGACTCCGACTGTGGGAGCCGGTGACTCCGATTGTGGATCTCCAGCTGTGGGCGTGACCCACCTGTGGCGTGCACGGCCACTGCACAGGTAAACACTGCCGGAAGAGACGGTGGCGGAGGGGAAAAGATGTTTTTACCCTATCGCTACCTAGGGACCCAAAAACCTTTTGAGTTTTTACTTTTAAACCCCCAATTTACCTCATATGCATATAAGAATAGTTAAGTTACACATAAGATTTATGTATATATCTTATTTATGTACATATCTTATTTATATGATTTGTTTATATATCTTTGGCATTTAGTCTTTAAAACTTTTACATTTAAATCCTCTTAAATATTTTATACTTCAACAATAATTTTATAAAAATAAAGAAATATATTTATATTATCATATTTATTACATTTGAGTACATTAACGAGTATAAATTTGAATATATTAATGAGTAATTTATTGAGTATCTTAACTAGTATTTTATGGAGTATCTTAACGAGCTGCTCGCGAACATAATCAAGTCGAGCATACATCTGTTCAAGCTCTGCTCGTTTATGAACCGAGCTTGTTTTTTTGTTCAAGCTTGGCTCGATAGTCTAATAAACGAGTATAATCGAGCTTTTATCGAGCCAAGCTTCGAACTACTCGTCGAGTGTATTGACTCGTTTGCAACCCTAAGCCTAATTTAAAGAAAGATTAATTTGTAATTTTTACATGACACTTATGTAACTAACTACAAATATTTAGGAATATTTTTGACAACTAATAAATATGAAGGGTATATACATGTAGTTTATACAGAACATAATAAAAGAAACCATTATATACATCTCTCCCCATTGGAAAGGCATAATTTCTGAAAGTGTTTGTGTCTAGGGTTGGAAACGAACCAATAGACTCGACATGTAGTTCGAATTCAACTCGAATGTTATTCAAAATTGGCTCATTTAGTAAGATAAATGAGTCAATCTCAAACAAAAATTTAAAGTCATTTCATAAACGAGCCGAGTACGAGCAAATGCCTACTCAACTCGTTTAAGCTCGTGAACAAGTTCATTTAATTTTTTAATTATAAATATAGTTGTTAGATATTTTAAATATTATACTAAAATAATTAAATAAGTAACTTATGAAGGATCTTGAGATATGACCTTGAAATAAGATAGATTTGGGTCTTATAAATAATTAATTTTTTACTTGTAGATTGAATTGGGCTTATATATATATACATATATAGATACATATATATTTATATATATAATGGTAAATTCAATTAGGCTCGTTAAGATACTCGTTAAAAGTTCGAACTCGAGAGTATTTAAGCGAACCAAGCTTGAACAACCATTTTCAAGACTCGATAAAGCTCGAGCTTGACTCAAGCTCGATTAAAAATTAACGAACAGAGCTTGAGCAGCATAATACTCAGCTCAGCTCGGCTCGACTCGTTTACACCCCTATTCGTGTCAACTTGGGGCTTGGCTCGGCCATGCACACTGTTGCTCATTTTGAATTCACAGTAGTGAACCTATGTATGGCTTCATCAAGTTTTATTGTACATCTTTATTTCTAAATTTTTATCTAAAACAAATATTTTACCCACCATTCGTTCCGTACAAATACCTTTATAAGTATATGTATGTGTGTATATACCGCATGGTAGATCACGTTTTGTGATTGTATGTGTGTAGAGGCTATTTTTGACCACCTAGGCTTATAGGCCCATCATAGCTCATCAAAGATTCAGAGTAACGGCTACTTAGCCATGTGTCTCAGGACACCGAACAAGGTCCGCTCCTGGCAGCCTCCGGGCAATCCTGAGCTTAACCCCTCTGAACACTGAACAACAAGGAGCCACTGAATACTAGACAACCTCATCGAGCAAGTCCACGGTCTCCTGTTCGGTACCTATAGAAGCAATCATGATGAGCGACCCTTAGCATCCTCACAACATTCAATGGGATGGCGCAGCACGCCCTCCTATAACCTGGAACAGCCACGACACAAAATCCCAGGAGACATCTTGAGCACACAAACCCCTTGGGAATTCAACAGTCGCGACCTTTGAATGCCAGTCATGAGGAACATGCATGCGCTCTTCAGGTCCTAGGCTTATATAAGGAACGACAACCTTCATGCAAAGGTACGGAAGTTCACCCTTCACAATCACCCACGCGCAAGAACACAGACCAAAAGAACCCCTTCCTCTACGTTATATTCAACAATCATCCCGGACTTAGCCATCGAAGGGTTCTCCCAATCCATCGACCGAGTTTCTCTGACGTGAACAGATCTTGCAGATCATTGTCTATACCGACTACAGTCCTCTTCTCATTCTTAGTAGGAAACCTATTCTGCCTGTCACCAAATAGCGAAAACACCCCTACATTTTGGCGCCGTCTATGGGAAGGAACAACAGTCATGGCTCACAGACGATCCTCTCATCAGAATCACGAGAGTTGGGTGATATGATACTGCCATTCACAATAAGAATCGTGTGGTTAAGCCCCTCTCATCAAGGACAATGCAATCACTGCCAGTGTCGCCGCTGACATATCCATGGCCAATGCCCCGGTCTTGGCCCAGAAGGTTGCAGAGCCCTGGGGGCACCCCCAGCAACTGGTGGGAGTATGCCAGGGGCTTCAGGTCTAGTTGACAAGGCAACCAGTTCCACCATCCTCCCAAGCGCTTGAGTAACAGGTAGAATTGGCCGAACAGTCGCGACCAGCCCCATTGGCGTGTCGAACCCCAGAACGTCGCCCAGAATCAGCTCAGCGATCGTAGCGAGTCCCGTCAATTCACCTAACGCCTGAAGGATGAGTAGAGTGGCCCCAAAGGTCCACCTCATCCCCGCCTCCTCCTCGCTCAGGGGTGTGTGCAAATTCTCGTGGCTCCCGATAGGAAGGCTCCACATACTCTGACCTGGAGTTGGCAAGGAGGCTCTGGCGCGTAGTTGACCTGCAGTAATGGATGATGGACCGCGCTCGCCAAATGGATGCAATGGTCCATAGAGCGGAGGGCAGGGTGTGATGGACCACGTTGCTCAAACCCGTTAACCTACTAACGAGCTTGACCCGACTCCGCCTCCCGCGAACAAGCCGTAGGCTCGCAAGGGATATCATATACAGGAGAAAACCCTAATCCAGGAGGAACTCTACGGATCACCACCCCAAGCCATGCAAACCACACTTAATTCACATTTTTCATGCTTTAATGGATACCCTAACATGGTATCTACCGTTCTAAACACCAAAAACCAAACATACATGCATCCCACACAATCACACGGTATAAAATAGGATGAATTCCCCTATCTTCGCGAAGAACGCGAAGAACGAGGCTATCCCGACGTTTCCCCCGCTCCACGTAGGATCCCTGCGGAGAGAACACGCCAAACACACCTCAAAATGGTCAAATTGCCCAGCAAAAATGCCACAGCACCCTCCCCTGGCCGAGCAGAACTGGTTGCAGCTCTGCTTGGCCAAAGCAGGTTAAAAACACACAGCGGTTGGCAACACGATGTACCCGTCCGTCACGACCTGAATGCGATGGACTAGGGTGTCGCCTTCCTAAAACTGACGTCTGCATGCCGCTCAGCGCATGGCACGCGGCGCTCATGCAAATGACAACCACCCAATGGCGGTCACAAGAACGTGACATGCAGGACCGTCGGGTTCAGAATGCGACGTCCCTCTCTATCGCGTTCACAGACAGTGAACAGGCTGGTGTTTTGGGCCCAGCCTGCCGGCCCACAACCACACCCAACCTGTACACACACTAAAACACACCACATTGCCCATGCATTGGCCACCACAATCTCTAAACAAAGGATCCACAGAGATCCGATAAAGGATCCGAAAAATGCGCGATGTTACATTACTATCATCTAAGAAGAAATTTCGACCTCGACATTCAGAACATAATTCATGAATTTAAAGCTTAAACACCACAATAAGTACTATCATCTAAAAAGATTTAAAAACTTACTCAAACAAATAAGGATACGCTTTAACCATTTCCTTGGCTAATTCCCAAGTATCTTCTCCTCCCTGCCTATTTTCCCACCTGACTTTCACTAAGTCAATTTCTTTTTTTCTTAACTTCTATGTTCTGCGGCCTGTGATCTGCACTGGGTACTCTGGCATAGACATATCTAGTTTCAAATCATCCCGTTGATAACTGACTATCTGTGCTGGATCTTCAATACATTTTCTCAACATAGACACATGGAACACATCATGGGCATCAGTGAAATCAGATGGCAAATCAATTCTGTAGGCTGTCTCCCCAATTCTTTCCAGCACTTGGAAGGGCCCCACATACCTTGGGCTCAACTTTCCCTTCTTACTAAACCTCAAAACACCTTTAGTAGGAGAAACTCTCAGAAAGACAAAAGTCTCCAACTTCAAACTGAAGTGGCCTGCGACGATTATCTGCATAACTTTTTTGTCAGCTCTGGGCTGTCTGCAATTTTTCTTTGATAAATCTAACCATTTCTGTTGTTTGTTGAATCAATTCTGGACCCATTACTTATCTCTCTCCCACTTCATGTCAATTTAATGGAGTTCTGCACGGCTTGCCATATAATGCTTCATACGGTGCCATTCCAATACTGGTGTGATAACTATTGTTATAAGCAAATTCGACCATGCCCAGATGGTGCTCCCAACTGCCTCCCCACACTAAGAAACATGCTCACAACATATCCTCAATTGTCTGTATTGTTCTTTCTATTTGACCATCTATTTGTGGGTGATAGGCTGAACTATATCTCAGTTCCGTACCAATTACTCTTTGTAAGCTTCTCCAGAAACCGGAAGTAAACCTTGGATTCCTATCAGAAACAATTGTCTTCGGAATGCCATGCAACGGAACAATTGTGTCAACATAAATCCTTGCTAATCTATCTACTGTCCAAGACATATTTACTGCTATTAATCTGTCAACAAATACCCATATTCCATTATGCCCTGTAGCTGTTCTTGGTAACCCTGCCACAAAATCCATAGCAATGTCGTCCCATTTCCGCTGTGGAATGGGTAACAGCTGTAGTAAGCCTCCAGGCTTCTGATGCTCTGCCTTTATTTGCTGACAAACTATACATCTAGCAATGAATTCTGCTATTTCTCTTTTCATGTGCAGCCACCAAAAGTGCTTTTTCAGATCTTGATACATTTTAGTGCTACCTGGATGAATTGTATATCTTGATTTGTGAGCTTCTTCCAGTACCCTCTGCTCTACCTCTCTTTCTGCTGGTACATATAACCTGCCTCTGAGCCTGATTACACAATTATCATCAATGGTAATACCTTCCAGTTTTACAATTTCTGCTAAATTCTCATTTGTTCTTTGGGCTTCAACAATATGCCAATACAAAGATGGCTCTACAGCACTACTGGCTAGTACTGCTCGCCGCTGACTGCTTGGAACATACAATGAAGTTCCTGCTACTTCTTCATATAACTTTCATTCTTTAATCATCATATGACTCAAATATGTTTTCCTGCTCAGTGCATCAGCTACCACATTGGCCTTACCCGGATGGTAGGCCAAACTGAAATCATAATCTTTCAAATATTCTACCCATCTATGCTGACAGAGATTCAAATCTTTCTGAGAAAAAATATACTTTAAGCTTTTATGATATGTAAATATTTCAAATCTCTCACAAAGATAATGTCTCCACATTTTTAAAGCAAAAACAACTGCTGCTAACTCCAAATCATGTGTTGGGTAGTTCTCCTCTGCTGGCTTTAATTGCCTGGATGCATAAGCTACCACTTTACCATGTTGCATTAATACTGCTCCAAGCCCTCTTCTAGATGCATCTGTATATATCACAAAACCACCACTGTCTACTGGTAACGTCAATATTGGTGTTGCTCTAAGCCTCTTTTTCAATTCCATGAAACATTTCTGGCATTCATTTGACCATACAAATGGCACATCTTTTCTGGTTAATCTAGTCATGGGTGCTGCAATTCTGGAGAAATCCTATATAAAATGCCTATAATAACCTGCTAGCCCCAAAAAACTTCTGATTTCTGTAATTGTCTTCGGAACTTCCCACTTCATAACTGCTTCTACCTTAACTGGATCTACTGCAACTCCTTCTGTCGAAATAACATGACCCAGAAACTGAATTTCTTTCAACCAAAATTCACACTTACTAAATTTGGCATATAACTGATTATCCCGCAAAAGCTGCAATGCCAATCTTAGATGTGCTGCATGCTCCTCTTCTGACGCTGAATAAATCAAGATATCATCTATAAAAACCACTATGAACAGATCCAGATAGGGGTGAAAGATTCTATTCATCAAATTCATGAATGCTACTGGTGCATTGGTTAGCCCAAATGGCATAACCACAAACTCGTAATGCCTATACCTAGTTCTAAATGTTGTTTTATCAATATCTTCCTCTCTTATTCTTAACTGATGATACCCTGACCTCAAGTCAATTTTGGAGAACACCTTAGCTGATTGGAGCTGATCAAACAAATCATCAATTCTCGACAATGGATACTTATTCTTTATAGTAACATCATTCAATTTTCTATAATCAATGCACATTCTAAAGCTGCCATCCTTCTTTCTTACAAATAACACTGGAGCTCCCCACGGAGAATGATTTGGCCTGATGAACCCTTTTTCCAATAATTCTTGTAACTATTTCTTTAGCTCTTTCAATTCTATTGGGGCCATTCTATATGGTGCCTTAGAAATGGGCATAGTTCCTAGTTGCAATTCAATCGTAAAGTCCACCTCTCTTTATGGAGCTAAACTTGGTAAATCATCTGGAAACACATCTGCAAATTCCCTAACTAGTGGAACAGCCTCTACTGATTTACCAGTCTCAACCAAGCTCACAGAAGCTAAATAAGCTACACATCTCGCATTTCACAATTTTCTAGCTCTAATTGCTGAAATTATAATCTTGGAGGTATAGAAAGGCCTACCTTGAAATTCAAACACTACTCCACAGGAATAACAAAACCTGATTCTCTTATTCCAGCAATCTACCATAGCTCCATAGGCCTCAAGCCAATCCATACCCAGTATAATATCATAATCTCTCAATTGCAAAGCATATAATCTACCTGGCATCTGATTTCCTTGAATCACAATAGGAGCCTCATCTACATAACAGGAGGTGAGCATAAACTCACCAGAGGGAACCTCTACTACCAATTCACACAATTTCTCTTCTAGTGGATGCACCATACAATCCAAAAACTCCTCAGAAATAAAAGAATGAGAAGCATCCAGATCAAATAAAACTCTTGCTGAAAAATCATAGATAGGTAATATACCTTCTATCAGATTTGACGCCTCTATTTGGGCTCGGGTGATAGCCATAACCTGGCCTTTACCTCGCTGGTGCAGTGCTCCCCTACCACGACCTGCTGGTGACTGCTGGGGCTGCTGCTGCTGCTGAACTCCTCTGCCATACCCATACTCTCGAGGATAGGGGCAATTGCGGATCAAATTCCCCGGCTGATCACAATTACAACACCTGTATCCTGGTGGAACAGTAGGCTGCCTAGCGGTGCTCTGCTGTGACTCCTCCACCTCTGGCCTATAGCACGCCCATGCTGAAACATTTGTTGGTGACCTCCTCTTCCTCCTCGACCTTGTAATACCTTCTTCAACTTTTGTCCCCACTTACTGAAACCTGAGGAAGATGCTCCCGCTGGCGCCTTTCCTTTGCTAATCCCCGTGGATTGCTGTGGTAGCCGAAAACTACCTGAACTGGATTCTCTTGCCTAGAGAGTCCGAATGGACCTCTCTAATGTAGTTGCTCTCTGGGTTGCCTCTGTTGGGTTGAATGCAAATTCATATCATTTCCCTCCTATTTTGATGATGACAAGAAGTGTTCTTAAAGCAATTTAATTGAAACATGTCAAAAACATCATACCTGAGGTTCCTATTCAAAAAGTATTTTTCAAATCACATTTATCATTTATAGTCATGATAAATCATTTAACTAATGATATATGTGTTTATTTTTCAGGTACAAACATTTTTATGCAGAAGATGTGTCGACACACTCATCAATGGTGTCGACACAACAACACAGATTTAAAGACAAAATGCATAAGAATGTTGAGACTGTGTCGACACATGTCAATAGTGTGTCGACACGAGTGGCAGTTTTTCTGAAATCAAGCCTACCCAGGTCGACACACTCATAGAGCAGGTCGACACTAGACCCAGTTCCCAGAACAGCCAGTTTGAGGAATCAGGAAAGCAGGTCGACACACTCCAGAGCAGGTCGACACGGGACCTTCCTCCCAGAACAGCCTTCTACATATTCTGGACAGTGTGTCGACACTACCACCAGGGCAGGTCGACACACTACGGAAACTTTTCATCCTAAAAGTTGATGGCTGCCACGTGTCCTCCTAGGGCGATCAGAATCTATCTAGGAAAGCGTGCCCTTGTACCCCAAAAGGGTATCTTTGGAATCCTAAGGGTATAAAAGGTTCTTTTTGGCCTGCCTTCACAAGAGACAACGGACCCAACTCTCTCAGAGCCTCCAAGAAGCTCCTGGCGGCCAGAAGAGCTCGTGTCTCCTTCCTCTGCTCTCCAATTGCTTCTAGAAGACCAATTCCCACCAATTCAAGGTGTGGGAATTGGAATTTGAGCCCTGAAGATTCCTCTGAAGCATTCCAAGGAGGCAGATCCTGTAGAAGACTTCGTTGGTGAAGAATTCGAGGAAGATCCAACTTCTCAAATTGCAGAGCATCGTTTTGGACTTCAAGCTTCACATGCTTCTTCCCAATTCAAGCCTCTACAAGGGAGTACACTGAAGAACGAAGACTTTCAATTCAACTTAATTTCTCTTCTGTTCTTCTGAGATATCTTTTGGGATTATGCAAGTACTTCTGCATAACTCTCTTTAGAGTTCTCAAACTTTGACTAGATCTATTGCTAGAGGATCTTAGTCTTAAGTTGGTGTCTAGCAGTCTTAGTGTGAGCATTGTGCTCAGGGTGTTGTGAGCCGTCGAGCTCAGTCTGAGTTGTAAGCTCAGGGTTGGTTTGAGCAGTCTTGCTCTGTGTTTCTAGAGTAGTCTTTCTCTAGAGGTTGTGTGAGTTGTATGCTCTGAAGTATTGGAGTTGTCATACTCCTTTGGGTGTGTAGCCCAGTTGTGTTAGTGAAGCCTCACGGGTTGTGAGGGGTGGATGTAGGAATCACATGGGTGATTTCCGAACCACCTAAAAATCCTTGTGCATTTGTCTTCTGTGGTTTGATTGATTCATTCGCTAGATGCTTGCATAGGATCCGTATTTAATTCACTCAATCAACTTGCTTCACATCTAAATTTCTCAACTCACTCAAATCTAATCAGATCTGTAGTTTTTCACTGATAACATTGCCTCTGATTCTAAATAGTTTTCAAATTGCTTAAGCTTCCGCAAAAGTGGCTAAGATCTATTCATCCCCCCCTTCTAGATCTTTTCCACACATTTACTTCGATCCTTCAATTGGTATCAGAGCGGGTTTACATCGATCTGATTTGAACTGAGCAGTTTTTGTTTCTGAGTATTGAGTGTTTGTGTGTTTGCTTGTTTGTTTGTTTACTTGTTTAACTACTTCTCTGTGCATTTACTTAAGTGTCATGGACTCAAAGGGTTTCATAGCTGAGGGCCATTCCATAAATAGGCCACCATTCTTTAATGGTTTGGACTATTCTTATTGGAAAAACAGAATGCAAGTATTTCTGAGGGCCCAGAACTATGAGATCTGGAAAGTAGTTGAGGTGGGTCCCTATGAGAACCAGGGAGAAGAAGATACCTGGACAAGGGAACAGATAAGGAAAGCTACACTGAATTATAGTGCCATGAACATGATTCAGTGTGCTGTCCATCCCAAAGAGTATTCGAGAATCTCTATGTGCAAATCTGCCAAAGAGATGTGGGATAAACTCGAATTACTCTATGAGGGAACATCTCAGGTCAAGGAGACCAAGGCAAACATTTTAGTTTCAGAATATGAACTCTTTATGATGAAATCTAATGAATCTATTTCTGAAATGTTTGCCAGATTCATGGTGATAGTCAATGGACTCAAGGCTTTGGGTAAGGAGTATACTGATGCAGACTTGGTAAGAAAGATTTTGCGTTCACTTTCTTCACTTTGGCATACCAAGGCCACTGTTATTGAAGATTCAAAAGATTTGTCCAAAATCTCTTTGGATGAATTGATTGGATCTTTAATGACATATGAAATAAACTTAAAAAGAAATGAAGAACACATCATTAAGACCAAGCCTATAGCACTCAAAGCTTCTTCAAGCAACAAAGATAAAAATCAGGATAAAACAAGTTCTGAAGAATCTGAGTCGAATGAGGATGAGATTGCCCTCATGACCAGACAATTCAAGAAATTTTTGAAATATAGGAAGGGAAAATGACTGGGAAAAAGAAATTTCCCTCAGGTAAGAAGAATATTTCCTCTTCCAATTTCAATAAGAATCATAAACCTGATGAGAATGTTATCTGTTACAGGTGCAACAAGCCAGGACACATGAAGGGAGAGTGTCCTGAGAACAAAAAGGAAAAGCACAAAGATTCCAGAAATATAAGAAGCCAAAGGCCATGGTGGCCACTTGGTCTGACGAAGACACAAGTGAGGAAGAAGAAGAGAAGAAGTCCTCAAGCTCAGAGAGTGAGGAAATTTGCTTCATGGCCAACAGCACAGATGGAAAGGTAAATACTTCCTTTGAAGATTATAGTGTTGAAGATTGGCAGGATGTGTATGCAGAATTAGTTGAAAGATATTCTGAAATGAGAAAAGAAAACAAACACATCAAAAAGAAAATTGAAAATCTCTACCATAATCAATCTTCAAATAATAGAATCTGTGAACTGGAATCTGAAGTAACAGACCTGCTTGAAGAAAAAGAGAATCTCCTAAATCAAATTGATGAACTGAAACTTGCCTCTCAAAAGGCCTCCCAAGAATTCAGAAACTTAAATGAAAAGCTGGAAATTGAAAAACAAGAAAAACAACAGAAAATTGAAGAAATTGAAGTTCTTAGAAACCAGCTAAAGGAAAGGGAGGAGGTTATCCAAACCTTCACAAAAGGCCAAGATAACCTAGAGGCATTGCTAGGATCCAACATGACAACCACATCTCATGGATTAGGATTCAACAAAAAGAAACCAACAAAAGATAAATCTGGTGAGAAAAAGGGAAAAGCACCATTGATTAAATTTGTTAAGGGTCCTAATCTGGAAAACACTGAAATCCAACAAACAGCAAACAAAACCCCAAACAAAACTCAAAACAAATCAAAAACCCAAAAACAAAAGAAGACTGTCAGGTCGACACAGTCCCCTGACAGGTCGACCTGTTCAACACCAAAAACCATAAACAACTCAACCAAAAATTCAAATAAAAATCTGAAAAATAAGAAAAAGGGAAAATAAATAATCCATGAAAAACCTTGGACCTCCAAGAAAACACTTCAAGAAAATTGGATTAATCCTTGGAACCAATGGTATGAAAATCCCTGTTGGTATTATCCTCAATACCCTTATCCAAATTTTGGATGTACCAACAAATCCATGGATTCCACCTCCTCTCTGAAATCAAATTTCCAAATGAAAAACTCCCCTCCTACCAAAAACAAAGATCTTGGTGCTTTCACTCCCAAGAGAAAGAACAAACAGAAAAATGCTGAAAACACCAAAGTAACAAAACAAAAATCTAAAACAAATCAAATTTGGGTGAGAAAAGATTTGATGTCTTTGCTAAATCATTATGATGGTCCCAACTCTGTTTGGGTACCAAAATCTTCTCTCCACTGATCTTGTGCAGGAAGGTCGTGCACCCAACACAATGTTGGTTTCTTGACAGTGGGTGTTCACGACATATGACTGGAGATAGAGCCAAATTCTCATTCCTGCTTGAAAAGGAGGGAGGGTCAGTCACCTTTGGAGGTAAAAATAAAGGAAAGATCATTGGATCTGGTAAGGTTGGTCAAACTTCTTCAAACTCAGTAGATAATGTTTTGTTAGTTGATGGACTTGATTATAATTTGCTCAGTATCAGCCAACTATGTGACAAAGGTCACAAAGTTGTGTTTGAATCTGATTTTTGCAAGATAATAGATTCATCAACTGATAAAATCAAATTCTTTGGAAAAAGAGAAAACAATGTCTACATGATCAACCTTAATAAAAACTTTTCTGAAAATCTTTGTTTTGTTGCAAATAAAGATGAAATTGCATGGACTTGGCACAAAAGACTTGGCCATGCAAGTTTCAGAATGAATAAGTTGTTAAGATTGAATTTGGTTAAAGGTCTTCCTGAATCCTTTTCTAGTGTTGAAGGTCAATTTGTGGGATCTGTGCTAAAGGAAAACAAACTAGGAAATCCTTTAAAGTCTTCAATGATGTACTCACATCTAAGCCACTAGAACTTCTTCATGGACCTCTTTGGGCCAACAAGAGTTCTAAGCTTAAGTGGCAAAAGATATGGGTTTGTAATCATTGATGACTTTACTAGATTTACCTGGGTTATCTTTCTATCCCACAAAAGTGATGCATGCCTTGAATTCAGGAACTTTTGTACCACTGTCTTAACCACTTATCCATATAAAATCAAAAATATCTTAACTGATCATGGGGGTGAATTTGAGAACACATCCTTTTCTGATTTTTGTGCTGAATTTCAGATATTCCACAAGTTTTCTTCACCAAGAACTCCAGAACAAAATGGAGTTGTGGAAAGAAAGAACAGAACTCTTGTGGAAATGGCTAGAACCATGCTTCTTGAGAGTAACTTGCCCAAATCCTTCTGGGCTGAAGCTGTGAACACAGCAAACCACATACTCAATAGAGCATTGGTCAGACCAAAAATCAAGAAAACCCCCTATGAATTATTGAAAAACAAAAAGCCAACTGTTTCCTATTTTAAAATCTTTGGGTGCAAATGCTATGTACACAATAATAACAAAGAAAACCTTGACAAGTTTGATGCTAAGAGTCAGGAAGCTATCTTCCTTGGCTATTCTGAAGTGTCAAGGGCTTTCAAAGTGTACATATTAAAAACCAAAACTGTTGAAGAATCTCCACATGTTATTTTTGATGAAAATTCCTTTTCCACTAATGATTCTAAATCTTGCAGGGAAAAACAAGACAATGAAGAGGATGACCTCATTGTGGATTCTTCACCAACCGTTGAGGAGATTAACAACATTGAAGAAAACCTGAACAACAACTCACCATCTCCAAATGGTTCAGGTAATATTGATTCAGAAGTGGGCACTTCTCAACAGGTAATTTCTGAACCTCGATTTCTAAGAGATCACCCATTAGACAGTGTAGTTGGCAATCTAAATGATAGAGTTAGGACCAGATCATCCTTTTTGCAAAACATTGAAGAAGACTCACTAGCTCTAATTTCCCAAATTGAACCCAAGTCAATTGATGAAGCCTTATCCAGTTCTGATTGGATTAATGCTATGCATGATGAACTTCATCAATTTGAAAGAAATCAAGTGTGGGAATTAGTGCCTAGACCTAGTGACCAAACAGTGATTGGCACTAGATGGGTTTTCAGAAATAAATTGAATGAAGCTGGTCAAGTAATAAGAAACAAAGCTAGGCTGGTTGCAAAGGGGTATAACCAAGAATTTGGAATTGACTTTGAAGAATCTTATGCCCCTGTAGCTAGACTAGAAGCTGTGAGAATTTTCCTTGCTTTTGCATCCTCCATGAAATTCAAAGTCTTTCAAATGGATGTTAAAAGTGCATTTCTAAATGGATATATAAAGGAAAATGTGTTTGTTGAACAACCTCCTGGATTTGATAATGAAAAATATCCTAACCATGTTTTCAAGCTTAATAAGGCACTCTATGGTCTTAAACAAGCTCCAAGAGCTTGGTATGATCGTTTGAGTTCCTTTTTACTTGAAAAAGGATATTCTAGAGGTAATGTTGATCAAACATTGTTCACAAAAACAGTAAAAAATCAAATAATTGTGGTCCAAATTTATGTTGATGACATAATTTTTGGCTCCACCAATAAAGGCCTTTGCACTGAATTTTCAAATCAAATGAAGAATGAATTTGAAATGAGCTTAATGGGAGATTTAACATTCTTTTTGGGATTGCAGGTTAACCAAACGAATGAAGGAATCTTCATCAGTCAAACCAAATATGTCAAGGAGCTACTGAAAAGGTTTGACTATCAAAACCTTAAACATTCAAGCACACCCATTGCAATAAATGCTAAGCTAGAAGAAGACCCATCTGGTAAGTCAGTAGATCCAAAGACCTACAGAGGTATGATTGGCTCTCTGCTCTACCTTACTACTTCTAGACCTGACATTCAGTTTTGTGTGTGCTTATGTGCTAGATTCCAATCTAATCCTAAAGAAAGTCATATGCTTGCTGTGAAAAGAATTTTTAAATATCTTGTTGGAACATGTGACTTAGGAATTTGGTATCCTGCTGGTTGCAAGTTAGAATTGTTTGCCTACTGTGATGCTGATTATGCTGGGTGTAAGTTAGATAGAAAAAGCACAAGTGGCTTGTGTGTATTTCTAGGTGGGTGCCTTATTTCTTGGGCTTCTAAGAAGCAACATTCAGTTGCTCTGTCAACTGCAGAAGCTGAATATGTTGCAGCAGGTAGATGTGGAACTCAGATTCTCTGGGTGAAACATCAACTTCTTGATTACAACCAAGATTTAGGGTGTGTACCCATCCTATGTGATAACACTAGTGCCATAAATTTGTCTAAGAACCCCATTCAGCACTCCAGAACAAAACACATTGAAATTAGGCATCATTTCTTGAGAGATGAGGTTGCAAAGAAATCTTTTGAACTCCATTTTATTGAAACTGAAAAACAAATTGCAGACATATTCACAAAACCCCTTCCTGAAAATAGATTCTCATCTTTAAGGAGAGAACTTGGTCTTTGTAAATGTCCACCTTCTTGATCTCTCTTAAGGTTTGGGTTGAGTGCTATGCATTGTCTAAGGGGGAGTTCTTTGCATTTCATATTTCCTTGCTTCCTCAAGCTACATTGTTCATATCTCTCTCATTTTCAATTCCATTTCCCTTTTTACAATAAATTCTCCACTTCTGATTGTGTTGAAACTTCTTGGTATATCAAATAGTGACTTGGAGAAGGACAAGTTATGCTTGTCTGGACACTTTCACTATGCGTGAGAACATATCTCCGCCAAGTACTAAGAAGTCAATATGCAATAATTGAGGGGGAGCTTTTATTGTTCAAAGAGAAATTCTTTTCTGATTTCAAAACTTGCACAGTTTTAACTTCCACTTCTTTTTGCTAATGAATTCTTCAACTCTTATTGTATTGAAATCTCTTGGTATATCAAATGGTGACTTGGAGAAGGACAAGTTATGCTTGTCTGGACACTTTCACTATGCGAGAGTATGTGTCTCCGCCAAGTACCAAGAAATGGATATACAGTTGTTGAGGGGGAGTCTTTGTTGTCCAAGAAGAAAATTTCTTTCTGATTTCAAAATTGCATATCTTTATTTTGATGAAAATGGTTGAAATCATCATCTCAGGGGGAGCTAGAAAATTCACAAGTCATCTTTTTGCAAATTTCAAAACCCTTCTTGCATTTCATCAATTCCTTGCATGATGTCCTCATTCTAAAGTCTAGAGTCACAAAATGAACCTTGAGTGATATATTATATTTTTTTTCACCTTACAACTATGTCTCTCAATCCACAGAAATTCAGATCTCTTCCTAAACTAAATGAAAATTTGTGTCTTGAACTTAAAACATTTCCTTGTTTGCAACTGATGACTGGATGCATTTGAATTCTATCTCACAAACTCTCCAAAATCTTGTGAAATCCAACAGAGCAATGGCATTTGTGCTGAGAAACTGCACACCTTCACAATGAATGAAGTGCCATGTATGTCATGAGGCATTATTGCTAACTCTGTTCAAAGGGGATCCAAATTGAAAAATAACCTCAAAATTTAAGCAATTATGTGCTATGCTTTTTGATGATGACTGAGTAACTGGAAATATTGGCGTCTACAAAACGTATATTTTCATGTCAAAAGGTCATCATTTACCCCTTTGAGACTTGACAATGACTAAATCTTAAGTATCCAGGGACTATGGTGTGTAAAAAGCACTAGTACTTGAGTGAAAGAGATTTATATCATTTGATAGTTTGTTAAAAGAACAAAAATATGAAAATTATTGGAGATTTGTTTAGAAAGAATCATCTTCCTCCTTCATCAAGTTGTTCCTTAAGTTTGTGTTTTACTTTCAACACAATTGTATTTAGTCTAGATGATATCTATAATTCTTGAAAATTGAGAAACATGGTAGTTTTTGGTTGATTGTTAGATACATTATATCCCTCAATTTATCATTTTGTTGATTCAAGTCTTGGAATGCTAATATCCTGTTGGAAATTGTGTGAAACACTTGAACTGTAATGAATTTTTGCAAAATACAACAAATGAATTTTTAGGCCTCTTAAAAATCCTTGAAATGATAATTCCTCTCATTCTTTATCATTTTAAAGATGTCCCCAAATTTCTCAAAAATTTCCTCTCAAAAATTCAAATTTCTTTCAAGGCTGTGTCGACACAATCCTCTCTCGTGTCGACACACAACCCCAGTCAGGTCGACACACTCTTCCTCATGTGTCGACACTGCCTTCTTGCCAGACACTTTTCAAACCCTTCGGGTTCACCTTAAACCCTTCTTGTTCCTGCGGGGCAGTGTACCACTGCATCCCTTTTTGGGCATCAGGTCGACCCGACGGCCCCATTTCCAGTCCTTTCCGGCAAGAATTCCTCCAAATTCTCTCTACATCGCATCAATCCTTCATCACCTCTCCATTCTTCCATTTCCTCTCCTAATTCCACTCCTCTTGCACCATGGTCCGCAAGCTAGGTCCCCGCCGTGGCGCAAGATCAGCGGCCTCTTCAAGGCCAGTTCCGGCACAGGTTCCGGTTGAACAGATGGAAAGAAGAACAAAAAGGAGAAACGATCCTGCCTCTTCCTCTGCACCTCTGAGGGCTTCCAAGCGTGGCAGGACCTCCACTTCACACAGAGGTGGTAATATTTCAAACCCTAGACCAGACATTTCGGGAGATTCCTCTGACCATCCTGAGGAATCATCTCCCTCCTCTTCTTCTGAGTCTCAACCAGATATCCCCTCAGAATCCGTAAGTGCAGCCAAATTGATTTTGAAGCCAAGGATACTAGACCTTTCAGACATCCAACTAGCAGACTCCCTTCCTGAGATTCAAACCTACTTTTCCTTTCAATCCTGGATACCTTTCATTTCTGAATTTCAAGTCTGCTATCCAAGATTGGTTAGAGAGTTCTACAAGAACCTCACATGCACAGACGAAGGGTATGAATCAAAAGTCAAGGGAATAACCATAGACATGCCCACTGCAGTAGCTGCCTCCATTTTCAAAGTACCAGATGAAGGGGCAGACTACCATGAGTTGGATTTCAATTTACATGAAGCCTACTCCATTTTGACAGGTCTTCCTGCAGATGAATCTGATCCCAAGCAGACCTATGTAACCAGGTTCAATGCAAACACCTTTCCACCTGTGTTAAGGGTCATCCACCACATTTTGACCACCATAATTACCCCTCAAGGTGGTGGAAGAGATAGATTGACAGACATTCAGCAATTCATCCTATATTGCATGGTGAAAGACATCAAGGTCAACCTCCATGTGATTCTCTATCAAATCATAGCTGAAACAACAAGGACAGACCTGAAGAGATCACTTCCTTATGGAGCACATCTGACCTCAGTGTTCAAGCACTTTGGTGTGCCATTGGAAAATGAAAAATCTCAATCCATTCCCAAGTCAAACATCTACACTTTTAAGAATATCCAGAAGTTTATGGGATTTAGATTGGAAGGCAATCAAATTAGAAGAGGGCCAATTGTGATTGAGGCCCCTCAAGCTCAGGAGGACCAGCCTCAGGTTCAAGGGGATCAGCCCCAAGCACAAGAGGACCAGCCTCCAGCTCAAGGAGACCAAACTCAGGAGGATCAGCCTCCACCTCATGAGGACCAGCCTCAAGTTCAAGAAGCACAAGTTCACTTGCCAGAAGACCAGCCTCTAATGGATGAGGACCAGCCTCATATTACTCCTGAAGGTGGCATTCAGCTTGAAACCCCTATTCCACCTCAAGATGATCCTTCCTCTTCCTTGCCACATACCTTTGAACCTCCACATTTCTCCTCTACATTCCAATCTTCCACTTCTTCTGGTAGGTCCTCAATTCCACCAGAATTGTTCTCTTTCCTCAATGCTAAATTTGATACATTGAACTCCTCTATTCAATCAATGTCAGACCAATTTGAATTGAGAGTTCAAAGACTAGAGAACACAGTGTCAGCTAAATTTATTGAGCAGAAGGCAGCTTCAGATTATGCAGCTCAGAGATTTAACAGACTTATAGGCACTCTGGGAGATTCCTATATTGAGCTGAAAGAGCACCAACAAAAGCTAGAAGTTGTACTTCAGGAATTTTGGCAAATTCCCAATCAGATGTCTTCAACACTACAGAGACTCTTTCTCAGCTTGCTCATCTAGCTGATGATTTGGAAAGCATGAAAAACTTCAATGAAAACATTGGTAAAGAGATCTCAACCTTGCACAAGGAAGTAAAGATTATTTCAAGGCCTGGTTGGTCAGATGGATCTTCATCAAGTTCTCAACCTGTTTCAGATGAATTGAAAAGAACTCAAAGCACCTTGATAGAGCATTCTGATAGAATGGAGCATTATCTTCACACTAGGCTGACAACTATCCATGAAAACATTAAGTCAAGCATGAAGTCAATGGACAAAAGATTGTCAGACATTGAGATTCTTCTAGCTCCAATTCCTCCTCCTCCTCCATCTTCTACCTAATGTACATTTTTTTGATAATGTCAAAGGGGGAGAAGAATGAATGAATTGAATGTAATATTTTGATGTAATGATCTTTTGAATGAAATGAAATGGTTGTTTGGCTTCAATGCAAATTTTTTTTTTTTTTTTGTCTTTGTGTTTGAATACTTGTTAAATTGTTTGACTTGTGTGCACAAAACTTCTAATTTCAAGTAACATTGTATCTCACCAACACATCATCAATTGTTACTGAACAATATCAAAAGGTCATTGACAAGTATAAACAAAAAGGAAAACAAAATTTAAACAATCAAAAATTGCTTAAAATCACACTTCATCAAAACCACATTGAAATATGGATTTAATGTTGCCATCATCAAAAAGGGGAGATTGTTGGGTTGAATGCAAATTCATATCATTTCCCTCCTATTTTGATGATGACAAGAAGTGTTCTTAAAGCAATTTAATTGAAACATGTCAAAAACATCATACCTGAGGTTCTATTCAAAAAGTATTTTTCAAATCACATTTATCATTTATAGTCATGATAAATCATTTAACTAATGATATATGTGTTTATTTTTCAGGTACAAACATTTTTATGCAGAAGATGTGTCGACACACTCATCAATGGTGTCGACACAACAACACAGATTTAAAGACAAAATGCATAAGAATGTTGAGACTGTGTCGACACATGTCAATAGTGTGTCGACACGAGTGGCAGTTTTTCAGAAATCAAGCCTACCCAGGTCGACACACTCATAGAGCAGGTCGACACTAGACCCAGTTCCCAGAACAGCCAGTTTGAGGAATCAGGAAAGCAGGTCGACACACTCCAGAGCAGGTCGACACGGGACCTTCCTCCCAGAACAGCCTTCTACATATTCTGGACAGTGTGTCGACACTACCACCAGGGCAGGTCGACACACTACGGAAACTTTTCATCCTAAAAGTTGATGGCTGCCACGTGTCCTCCTAGGGCGATCAGAATCTGTCTAGGAAAGCGTGCCCTTGTACCCCAAAAGGGTATCTTTGGAATCCTAAGGGTATAAAAGGTTCTTTTTGGCCTGCCTTCACAAGAGACAACGGACCCAACTCTCTCAGAGCCTCCAAGAAGCTCCTGGCGGCCAGAAGAGCTCGTGTCTCCTTCCTCTGCTCTCCAATTGCTTCTAGAAGACCAATTCCCACCAATTCAAGGTGTGGGAATTGGAATTTGAGCCCTGAAGATTCCTCTGAAGCATTCCAAGGAGGCAGATCCTGTAGAAGACTTCGTTGGTGAAGAATTCGAGGAAGATCCAACTTCTCAAATTGCAGAGCATCGTTTTGGACTTCAAGCTTCACATGCTTCTTCCCAATTCAAGCCTCTACAAGGGAGTACACTGAAGAACGAAGACTTTCAATTCAACTTAATTTCTCTTCTGTTCTTCTGAGATATCTTTTGGGATTATGCAAGTACTTCTGCATAACTCTCTTTAGAGTTCTCAAACTTTGACTAGATCTATTGCTAGAGGATCTTAGTCTTAAGTTGGTGTCTAGCAGTCTTAGTGTGAGCATTGTGCTCAGGGTGTTGTGAGCCGTCGAGCTCAGTCTGAGTTGTAAGCTCAGGGTTGGTTTGAGCAGTCTTGCTCTGTGTTTCTAGAGTAGTCTTTCTCTAGAGGTTGTGTGAGTTGTATGCTCTGAAGTATTGGAGTTGTCATACTCCTTTGGGTGTGTAGCCCAGTTGTGTTAGTGAAGCCTCACGGGTTGTGAGGGGTGGATGTAGGAATCACATGGGTGATTTCCGAACCACCTAAAAATCCTTGTGCATTTGTCTTCTGTGGTTTGATTGATTCATTCGCTAGATGCTTGCATAGGATCCGTATTTAATTCACTCAATCAACTTGCTTCACATCTAAATTTCTCAACTCACTCAAATCTAATCAGATCTGTAGTTTTTCACTGATAACATTGCCTCTGATTCTAAATAGTTTTCAAATTGCTTAAGCTTCCGCAAAAGTGGCTAAGATCTATTCATCCCCCCCTTCTAGATCTTTTCCACACATTTACTTCGATCCTTCAGCCTCTTCTACAGTCTTACACATCAGCGGTATCACTGCATTCTGCAACTCTACCCTCAAGCCTCAGATAAAATACTCGACCATCATAGCATTACCTGATACAACATAGGGTGCATATCTACTGAGTGCCATAAACCTCATCTGGTATTCCAAAACAGAAGAATTCCTTGTTGAAGTGTCCGAAACTGCTCCCTTTTTGCCTGGTGCACTTGCAATGGAAAGAATGTGTCATTGAATACCTCAAGAAATTCTGGCCAGGTGATGGTCTCCTCTGTCCTGCCCGCAATAGTAGTTTGCATCTTTAACATCCACCATTCTTGAGCAAAACCCCTCAACTGATGTAACGACCCGACCTCCCGGACCTCCGCCAGGGACCCCGAAGGTTGTGTCGCCACCCACGGATCGGAAGATCCGGAAGGGTTAGAAGAAATAGTCTAGTGAGATATGTACAGAATTTAAATAACTATAACAATATGTACAATATACAAAGGTTTGTACAACATGTCCCAAGCAAAAGCACAAGTACAAGAAGAAAGGTGCAGTCCTTAAGGGACATACCCCGAGGACTTGCAAAGCACAACTCTCAGCTCACTCGGCTACAAGAGCTCACAACACTCTGCTCTCACTGCTGCTGACAACACATGGCGCCACAACCGCCTCCGCAACCAGTCCGACACCGAGCTCCCATGACAACGAGCCCCTAGCTGAAGGAAGTAGGGGGGTGCGCCTCGCAAACAAGGCCCAATAGGGATTACCAGTCCCTCACCGGCCAGAGCAATAGGAACTTCAAAAATAGGAAACTACCCTAGAAAGCTGTAAAGCAAGGAACACCTACAGGAGGGTACTACTAAGTAGCGGAAGAGAACAGCGCAACGCCACAACCACCAACTGAGGTCAGGCCACACACACGACTCCCGCAGAAACCAACAGAGTCAGGCACACAGCGGAAGCAACCCTCGGCACACTCGCCGAGACCATGCAACAACCAGGTGAGAACGACGTCTCACTGCAAGCATGGCCACCACAAACCTCTACAAGGTCGAGGGCCCACAAGCAGAACCACCCCGAACCGTGGACATGCCACAAGGTCGGGAAACCACACACGCCGGTGCCACTATGGACTGGCACCCAAGAACGAGACCACGAAACCAAGAGAACACCGAAGCGGAAACCACCAGAAGCATGGGTCTGCACAAGGCCAGACCAACGACGCCCACAGAAACTAGGCACAGCTAGGCTATAACCGCCGTGCAAGTTAGGGCAACAGATAACGCTTGGAAACGTCGTAAGGAAACGTCGTCACAACAACAACAACCAAGCCACTGCCGCTAGCAGCCAAGAGGGGGACCCCACGGAAGGGTGAGACAGAGCCGCCACAGAAACACACAACACACACAACACTGTAGCCTGGCCAAGCTGCGGCCTCATGCCTGACCTCCCTAGGCGGCTCCAGAACCAACGTAGAGCAAGGCAATGAGACAGAGGACTATCTGGGCCGCGCCAGGAAGAGAATCACCTCAACGACCTCGGTGTCCCGCCCCAGACAAGAGAGCTCTACAAACAACTCAGTGCCCCTGTCCAAACCTCGTTGTCCCCTCAGCTTCAGAGTCCGCCTAATCGGCTGCCAACTCGAGCACGCTCGTAGCCCGTAGCACTCCCTCAATAGGCTCCTGAGGATGGGGGTCCCAGGCAATGGAGACAACTTCTGAATGAGACAAGCCCTCAAGTGCCAAGCACCGGGCGAAAGGCAGGGCAAGCACAACAGGAACCGCGCCGAACTACTGGCTTGTAACACACGACAAGCCCAGCAAACGAGAGGCATGCACGGACCCTCAAAAGGGCCGTCGGCCAACCAAGGCACGCACGAACGGCTAGAACCTCGGAACACCACCGGACAGTACGGAAACCCGTCACTATGCTAATAATCGATTGACCGCCAGTCAATCGATTATTAGACAGACGCAACCGTCCTAGCGCCACTACCAGGACATGGCCATGAAGGTGTCACCTTCGGTCGCTGAACGCAGGGAGGCAACTTTCCGTGTTCCCTACCAGAAGTTCCTAAGGGCAAAGCCTGCCCTGGGGCACACGCTGACATACAATCGGGCCAACGGAAGCACCCGAGGCAACACAGGTACTGTCGCGCACCCATGGGCCGTCACGATACCATCGCGACGGGGAAGGGCACCACGACACCAACTTATCGCGACGGGGCGGAGCGTCGCGACAGCAAACCCTGTCGCAACCGAAAAGCGCGTCGCGACAGTGACCCTTATCACGACTGACAACCGCGTCGCGATAAGGTCGCGCCCAACTAGGCTGATGCCTCCTCTGATGTCGTGAGGCGCTGAGCCGTCGCGACATCAGTAGAGAGGCAGACCGACGGGATCCTCAATCTCGGGCCGCCCATAAGATACAAACACACTACACGGGGGGAGGGGAGCAGGGGAAAGTAGTAAGCATTATCTATAAACCCCGAGGGGCTCCCAATCCACCCGGATCGAGAAGGGTTCCAGTAATCCCTACCTTTCACGAAGAACAAACCCCAATGGGGCCCTTCACATTGGTTGGCCACCTCCTCCTCGCTCCACGCAAGGTCTACGACGCCACGGCACCACGCACGGCCCTCCTTCTCGCCTGAAAACACACAAGGGGAGAGGGGGAGGCGGAGCACCGCCGGAGGGAGAGGGAGAAGGGAAGAAGAAAAGAGAGAGGGGGAAGGGTCGCCGACCAAGGCTTTTAGCCTTCGGCACCTAGAACGTGACGGACCGCCCCGTCGCGTTAAGCACCTTAACACGACGGGTCAACAAACCGTGACAAGAACGCGTCCCCCACGGACGCCGCAACAATGCGACAGGCCGTAATAACACACCTGCCACTCTGACAGGCGTCAGAAGATCGACACGACAGAAAGCAATCGCGACCTGTTGACCGGGAGCGACATGAAGACGAGACAGAGAAACTGGGCGCGACAACAATGTGATGCACACGCTCGTCGCGACACAGATGACTGTCGCGTCGGACACCCACGACGTGACACTAACGCGTCGCCAAGCTTGGACGTGTTAGTGGACAGTCATCCCAAACACCAGACGGAAAGCTGGGAAGCTGGGTCTTACATTCTACCCCCTTTAAAACAATTTCATCCTCAAAATTGGGGCAAACCCAAATGATCCCGAGGCACGAAACGAAACACAGGGAGCAAACGTAAGACCAATGCGATCAAGCCACTAAGTCTCAACACGACTTCCTCGTGGCAACAATTGCACAGCCAAACACGCACGGAGCACACAAAGCCGAAAAACCAATGGCTCATACAACGGGCTCCCAACACATGGGGGCACACAAATGAAAACCGAACGGCTCACCACACGCTCCAACCGCGAGTGGAGCACCAAGCTGAGAAATCGACGGCTCACTCCAGCCACACGTGGGGCGCCCAAATAGAAAAATAATCCCACAGGTGTCGAGCGACGCCAAATCTGGCCCGAACAGCGGAAAATGCCAGCTGAAAACTTCACGGCTGCAGCCACCAACAGACCTCACTGTTGGGACCAACCAATCAGCAACCCACTCTGTCGCTGACAAAACCCGACAGAGGGCACGATTGCCAACAACCACACGAGAAACGCCTGAGAGTCAAGCACGACACTCAGGGGGTCAGCCTCACGCTACTAGCAGCAGCTAGCACTGGTCACCGGCCCAATCGAGAAGTGATGCGAGCGATGAGAACTAGAGCAACATCACGCTCGCGGAGGATCCACAACACACGGAACGACGTCCACCGTCACCACTAGGTCTCACCCAGACCTTCCTCACGGTCCAACAGGGACAACAAACGCATGCAGAGAAACCTCAACACATGAAAATGGCGTCCACTATCACCACTAGGTCTCACTCAAACCTTCCTCGTGGTTCGACAAGGACATCAAATGCACGCGGAGCCACAAGGACTGGGAGTTACACACTTCACAACATGGCACCCCGCGACGAAAACACGGAAGACGTCTGAAGTCAATCCAGAACTTAGCACCTCACAACGTCGACGAACCACGTGGTTGAGTACTGGCAAGCCAATAGGCCTCACTGTCACCATACGAACCGATAGGAGACTCCGCCATCGGCTTCCAGACTCACCAATGCCACGCACAACCACATGGAAACCAAAACAACCGCAGAGGTCGAGGACAACACGCCGACCTCAGAGGGACCAAAATCGAAGTAGGGTACCACAACTAAACACACTCGCTCCGAAAGCGAGAGGGAAATCCGGACACATGCTACGACCACAGCCTGGCGTACCACCGATAGGGCCACCCAGACAAGGCAAAGCAGCCACCCCATGGCAATAGCGGTACAACCACAAGGCTCAGGCTAGCACACGTGTCCCAAAGGCAGAAAGGTCAATGCCTCCAACACCGAGCGAAGTCGTGAAACAATGCACGAAACTCCCGAACAGGCATACGGCACAACACGTGGTGCTATCACAAGCACCATGAGCCACCCAAGGTACAACACAATGCACCAAGGCTCCAGACGGCACAAAACCAAAACACTCAAGCACGAGCACACGGTGCTACCACAAGCACCAAATCTAAACAAAGTGCAACACAGGTGCACCAGCGGCCGAAACAACACCACGGGCTAACGGGAAGGACTCTTCACCAGAGACCCGCCAAAAGCCACACGCAAAGGACCGCAGGCCTGAAAGGGCACAACAGGCCATGCCGGACCCAGCCCTTGAGGCACAGGAACACAAAGCATTGAAAAACGCTCAAGGTGCAGCACACGCATCTGCACCAACGGCCCGAGACGACACAGGGCCCACCGAAGGGGACTCTCCACCAGAGACCGACAAGAGAAGCGCACAGAAAGCCGACAACATCAAGAGCACAACAACCACATCGGCTCCAAAATGCACACCAAAACACAGAGCACTGACTCTGCCGCATGGGGAGCGAAAACCGCAGCAACTCCCTGGCGCACAAGAGCAAGAAGCACCACCTCTATCGCGACCGATAGAGAGGCCAAACACCAAAACAATGTCATAAAAAGCCTCCAAGGCACAAGCCGAGGCACAATCGAGCACACATCGGAGAAACGCTCGCACGAGCAAGCCAAGCAAGAAGACCGGTGCACAACAGAGCAACGTTCACGCTTGCAGCCCAACAGGAAAACGGTACTACCTCGCACTAAACCAACAGGGACCCAATGCCCCAAATTGTTCAAGCAGGCAGCAAGAAACAATCAAAGATGACAAACAGCACAAACAGGTCCACCGACCCATGGTGACACAAGGAAACGACAGCACGAGGGGAGCAACCAGCTCAACCCAAAAATAACTCAAGGGAGGATGACTCCACCAGAAGGTCGCAACGATGCGCACCCTGGCAACACAACACCACAGTGGAGCACTGCCACCTCGAGCAACCAATGAAAAGAAGAGGAAGAAGACACGCAATGCAACGAGTCTCTTCCACAAATAAGAGGGAAAACCCCAACGCAAGACTGACGCTTCCACAAGAAGCACAGCCAGCCACACACCCACTGCATTCACCAGACCACCATCTGGGAGAGCACACAGGGTGCGGGAAACGAAGCAAACCACCCGACCATGGGGACACTTAAAGTCCCACCAGCACAGCTGAGAAACTTGGAAATGAACAACGAGATAAACTGGCCAACGCAGCAACCAGACACATAGCCAAGCGCACCACACCTTGACCGACAACGCCCAGGCAGAGTGTAACACAGACAGTCCAACCGGCAACAATGACAGCTCATCTCTACAGAGAGAGAGAGCAGCGACAACCAAAACAACACGAAGTAGCTTTGGGGAGAACCTCGACCAAAAGCGCCAAGAGCCGCCAAGAGCCGTCCTGGGAGAACCTCGCCAGAATGCAGCCCAACCAAACGGCACACTTCGAACCACAGGGGCAACACAATGGTGGCCAAAACAAACACAGAGCACTCCTGGGAAGAACCTCCACCAGAAGCGACAAAGGGCAATCCTAGGAAGAACCTTCACCAGAATGCACAATCCAACGACCAAACAACATAGACCATCAGAGAGAACACTACAGCAAGCAGAACTACAGAAGCAACGCAAGCAGGTCCTGGGAGAACCTCCACCAGAACCACCAAGGCACCGCTCTGCGAAAACTCGCCAGAACGCACCAGCCATACCAACAGCACACCGCAGACCCTGAGGTAGCACGACAACAACAGAAACGTGTGCGAAACAATCCTGAGAAAAACCCTCACTAGGACAACAGCAAACGGTTCTGGGAAACCTCACCAGAACATAGGGCAACCAAGCGATGCACCTCAGCCTAGAGGGCAACGCAACAGCAACCAGAAACGAGCACAACACAATTCTAGGGAAACCTCACTTCCGCCAGAACCAACATAGAAGGACTCTGGGAGCACCTCACCAGAGCTCACAACTAGCCAGTGCTAGGCCGACAACAACCATAGGCAAGTGTCGCAATGCTCAACCAGCGATGCAACACGGCACACAGAACATCTGCTTAGCCCAAGCAACAACGCCGACCAAGCAGAGCACAGCGCACAATAGCGCAAAGACAAGAGACCACACACACAACCAACACACACCCCAACAACAAAGAGGCAGCCAACAAGGTAGAGACACCTTCCACCGGTTCCACAAGCAACAACCCTGCACCGGTGAAGGCCACACCATATGCAGGCTCCCTTAGCCTTCGTGATGCACACACACTCAAATGCGCCGACGACGACCATGAGCACTGCACCTGTACTTGCCTGCAATCGTCCTCCATACGGGAAAGACCACTGCCAACAAGTCCAGAGCCAACCGTGCAACCACGGCACGAACACGCCGAGCGACCACACTCGCTACGCTTGCGGAATGGCAACAGTTGCAACCCACCTACAACACGCACACGAACCTTGCAGGGAAGCCGCACACCAGCAAAACAATTGAAAGCACAAGCCTAACACTAGTCGGATGGTGTCAGCAGCGTACTAGTACCTTTCTTTGGGACAACTATAGTTATTACTTCCTTACAAATCTCAGTAGACACCCGCTTTGATACCACTGTAACGACCCGACCTCTCGGACCCCCGCCAAGGACCTCGAAGGTCGCATCGCCACCCACAGATCCGAAGATCTGGAAGGGTTAGAAGAAATAGTCTAGTGTGATATGTACGGAATTTAAATAACTATAACAATATGTAAAATATACAAAGGTCTATACAACGTGTCCCAAGCAAAAGCACAGGTATAAGAAGAAAGGTGCAGTCCTTAAGGGGCATACCCCGAGGACTTGCAAAGCACAACTCTCAGCTCACTCGTCTACAAGAGCTCACAACACTCAGCTCTCACTGCTGGTGACAACACACGGTGCCACAACCGCCTCCGCAACCCATCTGACACCGAGCTCTCGTGACGACGAGCCCCTAGCTGAAGGAATTAGGGGGGTGAGCCTCACGAACAAGGCCCAGTAGGGATTACCAGTCCCTCATCGGCCAGAGCAGCAGGAACTCCGAAAATAGGAAACTACCCTAGAAAGTTGTAAAGCAAGGAACACCTACAGCAGGGTACTACTAAGCAACGGAAGAGAACAGTGCAACGCCACGACCACCAACCGAGGTCAGGCCACACACGACTCCCACAGAAACCAACAAAGTCGGGCACACAGTGGAAGTAACCCTCGGCACACTCGCTGAGACCACGCAACAACCAGGTGAGAACGACGTCTCAAGCATGGCCACCTCAAACCTCTACAAGGTCGAGGGCCCACAAGCAGAACCACCCCGGACCGTGGACATGCCACAAGGTCAGAAAACCACACATGCCGGTGCCACCACAGACTGGCACCCAAGAATGAGACCAGGGAACTGAGAGAACACCGAAGAGGAAACCACCAGAAGCACGGGTCTGCACAAGGCCAGACCAACGACGCCCACGAAAACTAGGCACAACCAGGCTATAACCGCCGTGCAAGTTAGGGCAACGGATAATGCTTGGAAACGTCGTGAGAAACGTCGTCACAACAACAGCAACCAAGCCATTGCCTCTAGTAGCCAAGAGGGGGACCCGTAGTCCGCACGCTCTGTTTGCTAGCCTAGCTACTGCCTCCGCCCCCATGGAAGGGTGAGACAGAGCCGCCACAGAAACACACAACACATGCAACACCGCAGCCTGGCCAAGCTGCGGCCTCACACCTGACCTCTCTATGTGGCTCCGGAACCAACATAGAGCGAGGTAGTGAGACAAAGGACTGTCTGGGCCGCGCCTGGAAGAGAATCACCACAACGACCTCGGCATCCCGCCGTAGACAAGAGAGCTCTACAAACGACTCAGCGCTGCTGTCCAAACCTCGTTTTCCCCTCAGCTCCAGAGTCTGCCCAGTCAGCTGCCCACTCGAGCACGCTCATAGCCCAGAGCACTCCCTCAACAGGCTCCCGAGGATGGGGGTCCCAGGCAATGGAGACAACCTCTGAACGGGACAAGCCCTCAAGTGCCAAGCACCGGTCGAAAGGTGGGGCAAGCACAACAGGAACTGTGCCGAACTGCTGGCTTGTAACACACAACAAGCCCAGCAAGCGAGAGGCATGCACGGACCCTCAAAAGGGCCGTCGGCCAACCAAGGCACGCACGAACGGCTAGAACCTCGGAACACCACCGGACAGTACGAAAACCCGTCACTCTGCTAATAATCGATTGATCGCCAGTCAATCGATTATTAGACGGACGTGACCCTCCTAGCACCATTGCCAGGACATGGCCATGAAGGTGTCACCTTCAGTCGCTGAATGTAGGGAGGCAACCTGTTGCATTCTGTAACGTCGCGTATGGATCCTGTGTTTAGTGGTTGTGATGGCTATCGTGAGGCCAATGTGGTTTGTATGTGGTACGGGTGTGTGTGTCAAGGGCTTATTGGGCCGATAGTCCGAGCCTGCAGCACCCCAATGTCCTCAGCCTGTCATCGCGATAGGAAGGAGTGTCGCGTTCTGAACGCGACCGAGGTGGCCGGCACGTTCTTGTTGCCTCTTTGTGGCGTTGATCGTCTGCATGTGCGCCATGTGTCGAGAGCTGGGCGACCTGCGGACGTCAGCCTTGGGAAGGCGATGCCTATGTCTGTCGCGATCATGTCGCGATGTGATGACACGTCGCGTTCTCAACCGCTGGGTGTTTTTAAGAAACCCCAGCCGGACAGAACTGCAGTGAGTTCTGCTCGGCCAGGGGAAGGGGGAGCTGCGGCGATTTTTGCGGGAATCCATGTTTTCGGCGTGCTCGTGCTGTGGGAAGCTCGCGTGGAGCGAGAGCAACGTCGGGGGAGCGTTGTGTCGCGTGTTCTTCGTGAGGTAGGGTGACTCCTCCCGTTTCTGGGGCGAGAATCGCGTGGAATGCAGGGTTTGATCAGTTTAACGCTTTCTACACAATAGATATCATGCTTAGGAATCCATTAAAGAATGAAAAACACTAATTAAGGGTGGTTTGCATGGTGTGGGTTGGTAATCCGTGGAGGGGATCCCGGATTAGGGTTTTCGTCTGCTAAGGCGACGAATCCCCCTATCGCGATCAGGTGGTGACAGGCTGACCCACCGTGTATAGATTGTGAATGCGACTTGTTTGTGCGTTGCGTTAATATGTTGAAGGCGACCTATCGGGCTATCGCGTTCTGAAGGCAACGCAGGTCCATGTCGAGACCACAGCCGAGTGGTCTGAATGTGCATGATTTATGTGATATGATTATCTGGTTGTTATTATTCGATGTATTCGGTAATATCGTGTGGTGCATTGGCACCCGTGGCATTCTGGGAGCGCATGTTTATGAGGCTAGCATGTTGGTTTCGTAACTAGCTAGTGGTTTGTGTGTTAGCGTGGTATGCACGCGAGTTGCACTGTGTTCACGTGTAGTGGACAGTTGTACTTGAGGTTTACGTGACATTTCACGTGGTTTGTGTGTGACGTGCACGTGGTTCTGTGTGCGTGGTATGTAGTACGATGCCTACTGTGGTTACCTCTCTAGTTGGGTGCCCCAGGTTCTCTGTGAGCCAGGCTGTTAGCTCGGGGCTTCGTCTTGGTACTTGTGCTGTACCGTCGAGGTCTGTGTCATCTGTCCTGGACACCCTCACTCCTTTGTTTGAGTTGTACGTCCGGCTGAGGGAAAGACGACAGTGGGACAGCGACTCTTGAGTTTGTTTTTAGTCACTTGTAGCGCGCTCTTAGTTGGGGGTACGGACACTGGTTGTCGACACTGGTCCCCAGCTAGTCCTTTTCCAGTGCCTCACTGTAGGGTGCTCCGGCCAGAGACCCTAAAGGTGCCAAGCATGGGCATGCAGTTGTGTGTCCGCAGCAGTGGTGTTTAGTTGGTCTCCACAGTTGTTTGACTTTTCCACGTGGAGCGGCAGCTGGACCTTTCGTCTGTGGCTGCGAGACTGAGAGGTAGACCTGTGTTAGTTTGTCTGAGTCAGTCACTGGTGTCGCGAACCAGTTCACGTGGCTCGTGTGTGGCGGTCTCTACTGTAGCTCGTACACCTATTTGGGTTTGCCGTTTATTTATTACAGTTGCTTTACGTAGTTGGCAAACGGTAAGTACATTTACAGCTTTAATATCCTGCTTGGTTGTTCTATAAATTGCTAGCGCAGTTTACTGTCTCCGTACCTGTGTTTTGGTTTGCTCGGTGTTGGGGGAGTTTCCTACTGAGCCAGTGACTAGGGAGGCTCACCCCTACCCCCACAGGTGAGGGCGAGGAGGACGTTTTGTTACCATCGTCCAGTTCGGAGCCGCGTCACAGCGGTGTTGGACCAGCACCTCCAGCAGTGTAGTTTCTTTTCTCAGTTGTACTAGTTTACCTCGGGGTATGCCCCAGGCTCCTGTACTTTCTTGTACTTTTGTTGAAATTTGGCTATGTAAATCTTGTACATTATATATGAGTTGGAGAATCATATATGTGACCAGGTGAGTTCCTTTGTGTTTTCACGGACGTGTGTATGATATCCTTTGCGAGGCTTCGGCCTGTTCGCAGGAGGCGGACTCGGATCAAGTTCGTTAGTGGTTTAACGGGATTGAACGAGGCGTTCCGTCATAGTTGGTATCAGAGCAAGGTCCGTGTAAATATAAAGGAACTGGGAAATAATATAGCCATATTTCTACATTTGTACACTACTGGTAGCTGACTCTGGTTTTGTAATGACCGGTTTTGTTCGTAATTGATATGTTATTTGTGCAGGAAGTTGAGATGGCTGATAGAAGGGATTGGGGTGGTGGAGGAGAGGACCCTAAAGAGTCCACTCAGCGTATGATTGAGAGGATTTGGGAAAGCCTCACTAATATTTGAATGGGAATGGATCAGCAAGCACCGGTACCTGCAGCAGCAGTACCACCAGATGTTGGAATACCCGTGGCCCCTGTTGCACTACCACCAAGAGTGGAGGTACCCTATGTGGCACCTGTACCACCACTAGTAATGGCAACAGAAGAGCCAGTGATGCACGTTGAAAAGTTTTTGAGGTTGCAGCCGCCCACTTATACATGAGGGCCGAATCCAGATACAACAGAGCACTGGATTCATGAGGTTGAAAGGGTCTTTACGACCATGAGGTGTCCAGCAGCGGATAAAGTTGTGCTAGCCACATACCAGTTGAGAGGCTTTGATCAGCAGTGGTGGCATCTGAAGATGCAGACCACCTTTGCAGGCAGGACATAGGAGGTTATTACCTAGCTGGAATTTCTCGAGGCATTTAATGATACATTCTTTCCACTTCAAGTGTAGCAGGCGAAAAGAGAGCAATTTCGGACACTTCAGCAAGGTAATACCTCAGTTTTAGAATATCAGATGCGATTTATGGCACTTAGCCGATATGCACCTTATGTAGTATCGGATAATGCTATGATGGTTGAATATTTTATTCGGGGTTTGAGAGAAGAGTTGCAGAATGCGGTAATACCGTTAATGTGTAGATCGGTTGAGGAAGCATCCTAGAGAGCAGCTACTCTTGAGAGGTCTATTCGGGCTCGTCAGACAAGTGGGTCAGGTTCGGGTAGTTTTCAGCTACCTCAGCAGGTAGCAGGAGTTAGTAAGGGAAAGGTTCCAGCAGGACCTTCTTCTTCAGGTTTTGGTAAGTGGGGTCAGAAATTAAAGCAAGTATTCAAGGGCAAAGGAAGAGGAAGAGGGGGTCATCAACAGTTTCAGCAGGGGCGTGGCTATACGCCAGAGGTAGAAGAATCGCAGCAGAGTACTGCCAGGCAGCCCACTATTCCACCAGGTTACAAATGTTATAATTGCAATCAGCCAGGGCATTTGATCTGCAATTGCCCTTACCCAAGAGAATATGGGTATGGTAGAGGTGTTCAGCAGTAGCAGCAGCCCCAGCAGCCTTTAGCAGGTCGTGGAGGAGGTGTACCGCAGAAGCGAGGTAGAGGCCGGGTTATGGCTATCACCCGTGCCCAGGCGGACGCATCGAATATGATAGAAGGTATTATACCCATTTATGATTATTCAACAAGAGTTTTATTTGATTCGGGTGCCTCTCATTCTTTTATTTTCGAAGAATTCCAAAATTGTATGACTCATCCTTTGGAAGAAAAGTCTTGTGAGTTGGTAGTGGAGGTTCCTTCTGGTGAGTTTATGCTCACTTCGAGCTACATAGATGAAGCTCCTATTGTGATTGGAGGGAACCAGATGCCGGGTTGGTTATATGCCCTGCAATTGATAGATTATGATATTATTTTGGGAATGGATTGGCTTGAGACCTATGGAGCAATGTTAGATTGCAGAAAGAAAAGGATCAGGTTTTGTCATCCTAATGGTGCGGTGTTTGAATATCAAGGTATGCCTTTTTGTACTCCTAAGTTTATAATTTCTGAAATTAGAGCTAGAAAGTTGATAAATGCAGGATGTGTGGCTTATTTAGCTTCAGCGAATTTGATAGGGGCTAGTCAGTCAGTGGAGGCAGTTCCCGTGGTTAGGGAATTTGCCGATATTTTTCCAGAAGATTTGCCTGGTTTAGCTCCACACAGAGAGGTGGACTTTACTATTGAGTTGCTGCCAGGTACCATGCCGATCTCTAAAGCTCCATATCGGATGGCACCAGTAGAGCTTAAAGAATTGAAAAAGCAATTAGAGGAGTTATTGCAGAAAGGGTTTATTAGACTGAGTCATTCCCCGTGGGGAGCAACGGTGTTGTTCGTGAAAAAGAAAGATGGTAGTTTTCGCATGTGCATAGATTACAGGAAGTTGAATAATGTGACCATTAAGAATAAATACCCATTACCGAGAATAGATGATCTGTTTGATCAGTTGCAGTCAACAAAGGTATTTTCTAAAATTGATTTGAGATCTGGGTACCATCAATTAAGGATTATGGAGGAAGATATAGATAAAACAACATTTAGAACAAGATATGGTCACTATCAGTTTGTGGTTATGCCATTTGGGCTAACCAATGCTCCTGCAGCTTTTATGAATCTGATGAATAGAATCTTTTATCCGTATTTGGACCAATTTATTGTGGTCTTTATAGATGATATTCTGATTTACTCAGGATCTAAAGAGGAGCATGCAGCGCATTTGAGATTTGCCTTGCAATTATTAAGAGATAATTAGTTGTTTGCCAAATTCAGTCAGTGTGAATTTTGGTTAAAGGAAATTCAGTTCTTGGGCCATGTCATATCAGTTGAGGGAGTGGCAGTTGACCCAAGTAAAGTGGAGGCAGTGATGAGATGGGAAGTGCCTAAGACAATTACTGAAATTAGAAGCTTTTTGGGGTTAGCAGGCTATTGTAGGCGTTTCATTCAAGATTTTTCTAGAATTGCGGCACCCATGACTAGACTGACGAGAAAAGGTGTGCCATTTGTATGGTCTGGTGAATGTCAAAGAAGTTTCATGGAATTAAAGAAGAGGCTTACAACGACACCTGTGTTGGCATTACCAACAGGTAATGGTGGTTTTGTTGTATATACAGATGCATCTAGAAGGAGGCTTGGCACAGTGTTAATGCAGCATATCAAGGTAATAGCTTATGCATCCAGGCAATTGAAACCAGCAGAAGAGAATTACCCCACTCATGATTTAGAGCTAGCAGCAGTTGTGTTTGCCTTAAAGATGTGGAGGCATTATCTTTATGGTGAAAGATTTGAAATTTTTACAGATCATAAAAGTTTAAAGTATATATTTTCCCAGAAAGATTTGAATCTCCGTCAGCGTAGATTGGTGGAGTATTTAAAAGATTATGATTTTAGTTTGGCTTACCATCCGGGTAAAGCCAATGTGGTGGCTGATGCCTTAAGCAGAAAAGCCTATTTAAGCCAAATGATGATTAAGGAATGGAAATTGTATGAGGAGATAGCAGAAAACTCCTTATATGTGCCAAGTAGTCAACGACGGGAAATATTAGCTAGTAGTGCTGTGGAGCTGTCACTGTATTGGCAAATTGTTGAGGCCCAAAATGCAGATGTGAATTTAGCTGAGATTGTGAAAATGGAAGGAGTTGCTATTGATGATAACTGTGTGGTCAGGCTTAGAGGCTGGTTATTTGTGCCAGCAGAAAGAGAAGTAAAGCAAAGAGTATTAGAGGAGGCCCATAAATCCCGGTACACTATTCACCCCGGTAGTACCAAAATGTATCAGGATATGAAGAAGCATTTTTGGTGGCCTCATATGAAAAAGGAAATAGCAGAATTTGTTCCAAGAAGTGCAATTTGTCAACAGATTAAGGCAGTGCATCAGAAGCCTGGAGGTCCATTGCAACCATTACCCATTCCGCAATGGAAATGGGATGATATTCCTATGGACTTTGTAGCAGGTTTACCGAGGTCAGCAGTAGGACATAATGGAATATGGGTATTTGTTGACAGATTAACCAAAGTGTGCAGGTTGATAGCAGTAAGTATGTCTTGGACAGTGGATAGATTAGCGAAGGTTCATGTTGATAGAATTGTTCCACTGCATGGTATTCCGAACACTATTACATCTGATAGGGATCCAAGGTTTACTTCTGGTTTTTGGAGAAGCTTTCAGAGAGTAGTTGTCACCGAGTTGAGATATAGCTCAGCTTATCATCCCCAGACGGATGGTCAGACAGAGAGGACTATTCAGACAATTGAAGATATGTTACGAGCTTGTTGTTTGGTTTGGGGAGGTAGCTGGGAGCATCATTTAAATATGGTTGAGTTTGCCTATAACAATAGTTATCATACCAGTCTTGGGATGGCACCATATGAAGCTCTGTATGGAAGGCCATGTAGAACCCCATTAAATTGGCATGAAGTGGGAGAAAGACAAATGGTGGGTCCTGAACTAATTCAGCAAACCACGAAAATAGTGAAGCTTATTAAAGAAAAGTTGTTGGCAGCTCAAAGCAGGCAAAAGAGTTATGCCGATAATTGGAGAAGACCACTTCAGTTTGAAGTGGGAGACTTTGTTTTTCTAAAAGTTTCCCCTAGTAAGGGTATTATGAGGTTTGGCAAAACCGGAATGTTGAGTCCGAGATATGTTGGACCCTTTCAGGTGTTAGAAAGAATTGGGGAAACAACTTATAGAATTGATTTGCTAGTTGATTTTGCAGATGTTCATGATATTTCCATGTTTCTATGTTAAAAAAAGTGCATTGAAGATCCAGCGCAGATAATCAGTTACCAAGGTGGTGACTTGAGGCCAGATATGACTATGCCAGAGTATCCAGTGCAGATTACTGGTCGTAAGACAAAGAAGCTGTGAAACAAAGAAATTGAACTAGTTAAGGTAAGATGGGAGAATAGGTTGGGTGGTGAGGATACTTGGGAATTAGCCGAAGAAATGGCTAAAGGGTATCCTTACTTATTTAAGTAAGGTTTTACATTTCTTTTTAGATGATAGTACTTGTAAATAGGTGCGATGAAACTTATTGTATTTGAGTTATGAATTTCGAGGTCGAAATTTCTTTTTAGATGATAGTAATGTAACATCGTGTATTTTTCGGATCTTCGTGGATCCTGTGTTTAGTGGTTGTGATGGCTATCGTGAGGCCAATGTGGTTTGTATGTGGTACGTGTGCGTGTTTCAAGGGCTTATTGGGCCGATAGTCTGGGCCTGCAGCACCCCAGTGTCCTCAGCCTGTCATCGCGACAGGAAGGAGTGTCGTGTTCTGAACGCGACCGAGGTGGCCGACGCGTTCTTGTTGCTGCTTTGTGGCGCTGATCATCTGCATGTGCACCATGTGTCGAGAGCTGGGAGACCTGCGGACGCCAGCCTTGGGAAGGCGACGCCTATGTCCGTTGTGATCATGTCGCGACGCGACGACACGTCGCGTTCTCAACAGCTGGGTGTTTTTAAGAAACCCCAGCCGGATAGAACTGCAGCGAGTTCTGCTCGGCCAGGGGAAGGGGGAGCTGCAGTGATTTTTGCGGGAATCCGTGTTTTCGGCATGCTCGTGCTGTAGGAAGCTCGCATGGAGCAAGAGAAACGCCGAGGGAGCGTTATATCGCGTGTTCTTCACGAGGTAGGGTGACTCCTTCCGTTTCCGGCGCGAGAATCGCGTGGAATGCAGGGTTTGATCAGTTTAACACTTTCTACACAATAGATATCATGCTTAGGAATCCATTAAAGCATGAAAAACACTAATTAAGGGTGGTTTGCATGATGCGGGTTGGTAATCCGTGGAGGGGATCCCGGATTAGGGTTCCCGTCTGCTAAGGTGACGAATCCCCCTATCGCGATCAGGTGGCGACGGGCCGACCCGCCACATTTAGATTGTGAACGTGACTTGTTTGTGCGTCGCGTTAATATGTTGAAGGCGACCTATCGGGCTGTCGCGTTCTGAAGGCGACACAGGTCCATGTCGCGACCACAGCCGAGTGGTCTGAATGTGCATGATTTATGTGATATGATTATCCGGTTGTTATTATTCGATGTATTCGGTAATACCGTGTGGTGCATTGGCACTCGTGGCATTCTGGGAGCGCATGTTTACGAGGCTAGCATGTTGGTTTCGTAACTAGCTAGTGGTTTGTGTGTTAGCGTGGTATGCACGCGAGTTGCACTGTGTTCATGTGTAGTGGACAGTTATACTTGAGATTTACGTGACGTTTCACGTGGTTTGTGTATGACGTGCACGCGGTTCTGTGTGCGTGGCAAGTAGTACGACGCCTACTGTGGTTACCTCTCTAGTTGGGTGCCCTAGGTTCTCTGTGAGCCAGGCTGTTAGCTCGGGGCTTTGTCCCGGTACATGTGCTGTACCGTCGAGGTCTGTGTCGTCTGTCCTGGACACCCTCACTCCTTTGTTTAGTTGTACGTCCGGCTGAGGGAAAGACGATAGTGGGACAGTGACTTTTGAGTTTGTTTTTAGTCACTTGTAGCGCGCTCTTAATTGGGGGTACAGACACCGGTTGTCCTTTTCCAGTGCCTCACTGTAGGGTGCTCCGGCCAGAGACCCTAAAGGTGCCAGGCATGGGCCTGCGGTTGTGTGTCCGCAGCAGTGGTGTTTAGTTGGTCTCCACAGTTGTTTGACTTTTCCACGTGGAGCGGCGGCTGGACCTTTCGTCCGTGGCTGCGAGACTGAGAGGTAGACCAGTGTTAGTTTGTCCGAGTCAGTCACTGGTGTCACGAACCAGTTCACGTGGCTCGTGTGTGGCGGTCTCTACTGTAGTTCATACACCTATTTGGGTTTGCCATTTATTTATTACAGTTGCTTTACGTAGTCGGAAAATGGTAAGTACATTTACAGCTTTAATATCCTGCTTGGTTGTTCTATAAATTGCTAGCGCAGTTTACTGTTCCCGTACTTGTGTTTTGGTTTGCTCGGTGTTGGGGGAGTTCCCTACTGAGCCAGTGACTAGAGAGGCTCACCCCTACCCCCACAGGTGAGGGCGAGGAGGACGTTTCGTTACCATCGTCCAGTTCGGAGCCGCGTCGCAGCAGTGTTGGACCAGCACCTCCAGCAGTGTAGTTTCTTTTCTCAGTTGTACTAGTTTACCTCGGGGTATGCCCCAGGCTCCTGTACTTTCTTGTACTTTTGTTGAAATTTGGCTATGTAAATCTTGTACATTATATATGAGTTGGAGAATCATATATGTGATCAGGTGAGTTCCTTTGTGTTTTCTCGGACGTGTGTATGATATCCCTTGCGAGGCTTTGGCCCGTTCGCGGGAGGCAGACTCAGATCAAGTTCGTTAGTGGTTTAATGGGCTTGAACGAGGCGTTCCGTCACACGTTCTCTACCAGAAGGTCCTAAGGGCAAAGCCTGCCCTGGGGCACACGCCGACACACAACCGGGCCAACGGAAGCACCCGAGGCAACACAGGTATTGTCGCGCCCCCATGGGCCATCGCGATACCATCGTGACGGGGAAGGGCACCATGACACCAACTTATCGTGATGGGGCAGAGCATCACGATAGCAAACCCTGTCACGACCGGAAAGCGTGTCGCGACAGTGACCCTTATCGCGATCGACAACCGCATCGTGATAAGGTCGCGCCCGACCAAGCCGACGCCTCCTCTGATGTTGCGACACGCCGAGCCGTCGCGACATCAGCAAAGAGGCAGACCGACGGGAACCTCAATCTCGGGCAGCCCACAAGATACAAATGCACCGCACGGGGGAAGGGAGCATGGGGAAAGTAGAAAACACTATCTATAAACCCCGAGGGGCTCCCAATCCACCTGGATCGAGAAGGGTTCCAGTAATCCCTACCTTTCACGAAGAACGAACCCCAATGGGGCCCTTCACAACGGTTGGCCACCTCCTCCTCACTCCACACCAGGTCCACGATGCCACGGCACCACGCACGGCCCTCCTCCTCGCCTGAAAACACACAAGGGGAGAGGGGGAGGCAGAGCACCACCAGAGGGAGAGGGAGAAGGGAAGAAGAAGAGAGAGAGGGGGAAGGGTCTCCAGCCAAGGCTTTTAGCCTTCGGCACCCAGAACGCGATAGACCGCCCCGTCGCGTTAAGCACCTTAACGCGATGGGTCAACAAACCGTGACAAGAACGTGTCCCCCACGGACGCCGCGACAACGCGACAGGCCGTACTGACATACCTACCACTCTGAAAGGCGTCAGACGACCGACACGATAGAAAGCAGTCGCGACCCATTGATCGGGTGCGACACAAAGATGTGACGGAGAAACCGGGCGTGACAACGACGCACACGCTCGTCGCGACACGGATGACTGTCGCGTCGGACACCCAAAACGCGACACTAACACATCGCCAAGCCTGCACGCGTTAGTAGATAGTCATCCCAGACACAGAACAGAAAGCCAGATCTTACAATGATATGCAGCTAACACAACTCTATCTGCTGGTAGACACCTCATCGTCACAAATTCTCTTTCAATCTCATGAATCAAGTGCTCTGCTGTGTCTGGATTTGGTCCTCCTGTATATGTTGGTGGCTGCAACCTCAAAAAATTTTCAACCTGCATAATTGGTTCCTCTACTGCCCTCACTGGCAGTGGCGGTGGTGCAGGTACTACAAAAGGTACCTCCACATCGGGTGATGGTGGAACTGGTGCCACTGGTACGGCCCCTCCTGCAACTGGTGGTACTGCTGCTGGCGGTACCGGTGCCTGCTGGTCCATTCTCATCCAAATCTCCGTAAGACTCTCCCATATCCTTTCTATCATGCGCTAAGTAGACTCCTCAGGCTCATCTCCTCCACCACCTCAATATCTCTATCAACCATCTCAAATTCCTGCCCAAACACATTCCAACCGACATACACGAAAGCAAATCATTACAAAACCAAGGCCAGCTACCAGCAGTGGACTAGTGTAGAAATAAGGCTATGTAATTTCCCAGTTCCTTTATATTTACACGGACCTTGCTCTGATACCACCTGTGATGGACCACGTCGCTCAAACCCGTTAACCCACCAACGAGCTTGACTCGACTCCGCCTCCCGCGAACAAGCCATAGGCTCGCAAGGGATATCATATACATGTTCGTAGAAACACAAAAGAACACACTAATATATATATAAGATTTACAATCTCATACATATTCACATTAGATTTACATAGCCAAATTTCAACAAAAGTCAAAGGAAAATACACAAGCCTGGGGCATACCCCGAGGTACAACAGAAGAAAATCTGCACTGCTGGACGTCGGCCTAACACCGCTGCGACGTGGCTCTGAACTGGAAGACGGTAGGGAAACCTCCTACTCTCCTTCATCTGTAGGGAGTAGGGGTGAGCCTCGCAAGTCACTGGCTCAGTAGGGAAACTCCCCCAAAAACCGAGTAAACTAAACTCAAGTACGTAAGCAGGAAGCTACGCCAGCAATTTATAAAGTAAACTAAGCAGGATATCAAAGCTGTAAATACCACTTACCACTTGCCGTTAGCACAAACCAATTTAAATAAGTAAACGGCAAAACCACAACTCGGTGTACAGAGTAAAGTAGAGACCGCCACACTCGAGCCACATAAACTGGTTCGCGACACCAGCAACTGACTCGGACAAACCACACAGGTCTACCTCTCAGCCTCGCAGCCACGGACGTAAGGTCCAACTACCACTCCATGAGAACAAGTCAAACAACTGTAGAGACCAACCAACACCACAACTGCGGACCACACTACCCCGGGCCCATGCCTGGTACCTTTAAGGACTCTGGCCAGAGCTCCCTAGAGTGAGGCATTGGTAACAGGACTAGTTGGGGACCAGTGATGTCTACTGGTGTCCGTCCCCCTAACTACGAGCACGCTACAAGTGACAAAACAACAAACTCACACAAGTCGCTGTCCTACTGTCATCTTTCCCTCAGCCAGACGTACAACTCAAGCTAAGGAGTGAGGGTGTTCAGGACAGATGACACAGACCTCGACGGTACCACACAAGTACTGGGACAAGCCCCAAGCACAAGCCTGGCTCACACAGAACTTGGGGCACCCAACTGAAGAGGTAACCACGGTAAGCGTCGTACTACTCTACATGCACACACAAACCACGTGCATACCGCACAAACCACGTGAAACCACACGTCAACCACGTGAACACTGTACACTGATCGCGTGAACAACATGCCAGTCACGTGTACCACTTGCTATCCTCGAAAATTGCACGCTCCCAGAGCGCAACAGGTGCCAATGCACCGTATATACTCACTATGCACACAAAATATCAATAACAAGATAATTCCACCATTAAAACCATATACAACAAGACCTCTCGGCTGAGGTCGCGACACAGGGTAACGTCGCCTTCAGAACGCGACACCCCGATATGTTGGGTTCATAACATGAATGCGATGGGTTGGCCTGTCGCGTTCAGAATGCGACAGGGGGCTCCGTCGCCTTCACAGGTGAAAACCCTAATCCGGGAGGAACTCCACAGATCACCACCCCAAGCCATGCAAACCACGCTTAATTCACATTTTTCATGCTTTAATGGATACCCTAACATGGTATCTACCGTTCTAAACACCAAAAACCAAACATACATGCATCCCACGCAATCACACGGTGTAAAATAGGAAGAATTCCCCTACCTTCGCGAAGAACGCAAAGAACGAGGCTATCCCGGCATTTCCCCCACTCCACGTAGGATCGCCGCGGCGAGAACATGCCAAACACACCTTAAAATGGTCAAATCGCCCAGTAAAAATGCCACCGCACCCTCCCCTGGCCGAGCAGAACTAGTTGCAGCTCTGCTTGGCTAGAGTAGGTTAAAAATGCACAGCGTTTGGGAACACGACGTACCCCTCCGTCGCGACCTGAACGGACGGACTAGGGTGTCGCCTTCCCAAAACTGACGTCTGCATGCCGCTCAGTGCACGACACGCGGAGCGCATGCAGATGACAACCACCCAACAACGGTCACAAGAACAACATGCAGGACCGTTGCGTTCAGAACCTGAGGTCCCTCCCTGTCACGTTCCCAAACAGTGAACAAGCTGGTGTTTTGGGCCCAGCCTACCGGCCCACAACCACACACACTGAAACACGCCACATTGGCCACGCATTGGCCACCACAACCTCTAAACAAAGGATCCGCAGAGATCCGACAAAGGATCCACAAGGATCTGAAAAATGCGCGACGTTACACAGGGTGCCGACGGATGATGACGTGGACTTCCACTCCCCCTTTGCGGTGGAGATCCTGGAAGTCCAGAAATCACCGAAGATGTCTTTGCCCTCCATTGCATCCTACGATGGAACCACCGACCCGGAGAACCACATCCATGGGTTCGAGTCGCACATGGTGTTCCACGGAGCATCAAACCCGGCAAAGTGCCGAGCCTTTCCAGCCACCCTGAAGGAGGCTGCTCGAGCATGGTTTGAAACCCTCCCAACGGGCTCCATCACCTTGTTCCACCAGTTGAAGAAGTCCTTCCACGACAATTTCCTAGGCGGGAGGTCACAACCCCGCACGTAAGCCTCTCTATTGGCCGTGTGGTAGAAGAATGGTGAAGCCCTCTGGGACTACGTGAAGAGGTTCCAGGGAGAAGCCCTGCGCATCCAGCATTTGGATGTCCCTCTCGCCACCAGTGCTCTCATTCAGGGCACACGTGATAGGTTCCTCCAATGGACACTAGGGGTGCAACAACCAGCGACTTTGGCGGAGCTCCTATCAACCACCCAGCGCCATGCTGCGTGTGAGGAAAGCCTCACTGCTGGATGAGCAGACCAGGGGGACTTTGCTGATCGAAAGAGGCCTTCGGACAATGGTTCTGACTGAGATTGGAAGAGAGGGCATCACAACGGGGACTCCCCACACAGGCCACCCTAGTACACCGAATACACCCTCTCCTGGTGGCCCCCAAAGAAATCCCGACCGAAATCTAGGACGATTAGTATGTTCGGTGGCCCTCCAAGATGCGCTCAAATCCCCGTAGGCGCAATGCAGACAAGTACTGTCACTTTCATCGCGACCATGGCCACGACACCTTCGAATGCCGCCAGCTCAAGGATGAGATTGTGTCTTTGATCAAACGTGGATGTCTTGGAGGATACGTGCGCTATAATGAGGACTGCTAGAGACATCGAGAAAGAACCCCTAGACCACCCATAAACAACAAGTCGAATGAGCATAAGATCAACGTGATCGCGGGAGGTCCAGCACAGGTGGGGAAAGCAACCAAAATTGACGTGATTACGCTCGAAGGGTACATCAAATGGAGCGGTCCCCTGCACCATGGCCTACTCTGTATTCGCTTAGCCCAACACGCACACAAACTAAGGAGGTCATCACCTTCTCGAACAAACAATCTTATAGGAGTTACAACTCCTCACACTAATGCCCTGGTGGTCTCAGCCACCGTCAATCGTTGTAATGTGCATCGTATTCTAATGGATAATGGAAGTGCCTCTGATGTATTATCTTACGACTGTTTCTTGTTGATGGGTTTGAAAATCGAACAACTGTCCCCGGTAGAGACACCTTTGTTCGGCTTCTCTAGAGTCTTGATTCAACCTATGGGTCGGATCCATCTGCCCATTACTCTGGGAACGGAACCAAAGAATGTAACCAAGATGGTGGAGTTCTTGGTGGTCAAATGCATGCCACGCTACAACTCCATCCTCAGAAGAGGACTAATCGAGCGCATTAAGGCCGTCCCTTCATCCCTGCACCAGAAGATGAAGTTCCCTACCCCCCATGGCATGGGGGAGGTTCTTGGAAGCTAGCACGAGTCTCGGTTGTGCTATGTTCTCTCACTAAGAGACAAGCAACCCGCAGTGGAAGACCCAGTGACTCCACCCACACCTGCTGAAGAGGCTTCGACCAGCTGAGGAACACCTGCCAAGGACCTATTACCAATCTAAGTTGATGAGTCCCCGAACACGTCCTCTACTTTAGGGCATTACTACCAGTAGTCGAGAAACTCCGCTATAAAGCATTTCTACTCACCAACCTAGACATGTTCGCATGGTCAGGCGATGAGCTGCCTGGTATCCCTCCGGAGGTGATTACTCATCATTTGAACTTGGATCTGAAAGTGCCTCCAGTGTAGCAAAGGAGACGTCTGGTCAACCGAGAACGGCAGGCCGTGATCCACAGTCACGTCACCAAAAGTCGGTCGACCAGTCTCCTCCGAGAAGCCCAATATCTAAGGTGGATTTTCAATGTAGTCCTTGTCCACAAGGCCAACGGAAATTGGCGAGTGTGCCTAGACTACAAGGATCTCAATCGAATGATAATTTATCGTTGTCGTGTATTGATCAACTGGTAGATGCAACATCCAAACATGAGCTCCTTAGCTTTATGGACCCTTACTTTGGTTATCACCAGATTAGCATGAATCCCTCAGATAAGGATGTCATGACGTTCATAACTGACCTCGACCTCTACTACTTCACTAGGATGTCGTTAAGGTTGAAGAACGTAGGCACGACATATCAACGGTTGGTCAATAAAATCTTCAAGCACCAGATCAGGTGCAACATGGAGGTCTACGTTGACGACATGTTCGTCAAGACACGCCCGGACACTGACCACATTGCCAATCTTGCGGAAACCTTCGCAACTCTGCGAAGGCACAATATGAAGCTCAATCCGGCCAAATGGACCTCAGAGTCCGTTCGAGAAAATTCCTTGGCTTCCTCATGTCAAATAGAGTAATTGAGGCAAATCCTGAAAAGATCCAAACATGACTAGAGATGAGTTATCTGAAGACAATACGTGACGTCCAGTAGCTCATTGGATGCCTCTCAGCACTCAACCAGTTCATAATCCGAGTAGCAAAGAGATGCTTTCCCTTCTTTAAGTTGCTACGAGTCCCCAAAGGGACCTCAACGCAAAGGGGGCAAGTACTGTGGACTCAAGATTGCGAAGCGGCCTTCACCGCTCTGAAGAGTACCTCATCGCTCCATCGGTTCTTTCAAAACTAGTTCAAGGAGAACAACTATTCGTGTACCTATCAATCAACAAACACTCCATCAGTTCAATACTGATCAGAGAAGAGGAAGCTGTCCAACATTTGATGTATTACGTTAACAAGGTGCTTCAAGAGGCAGAAAGGCGGTACCCCCGAGCAGAAAAGCTCGCTCTGGCGCTCATCACAACTGCACAGAAGCTGGGGCCTTACTTTCAAGCTCATCTGATCACGGTCCTCACCGATCAACCACTAAAACTAATCTTACAATGTCCAACTGGAAGACTCATCAAGTGGGCCATTGACTCGGAGAATTTGAGATCAACTTCCACGTAAGAATTGCTATCAAAGCTCAGGTGCTTGCAGACTTCGTGGCGGAATGCACTCTCCCTACCGAAAAGGACCCCCCACTGACAGATGAACCACCATGGGAGTTCTATGTGGATGGGTTCTCCTGCGTAATAGGGACCGGTGCTGAGTTGGTTCTCACTTCCTCGGAAAGACTGAAATTCTAGTATGCCCTTCTATTCTACTTCTTCGCCTCCAATAATGTGGCCGAATACAAAGTGTTGTTGTCTGAAATTAGGATGGCCAAGCACCTAGATACACTCAGGCTATGGACCTTCAACAACTCACAGCTTGTCGCTAGTCAGGTCAATGGTCAATTTGAAGCAAGGGAGTCCCGCATGGTGCAATACCTTTAGCAAGTGAAGTGCCAGACAGACGGTTTCCTCTACTTCGAAGTGGTGCACTTCGCACGAGAGCAGAACACACGAGCAGATTCACTCGCCAAACTAGCATCTTCAGGCGCCATCACTCATTCTCGTTTGGTATTCATTGAAGAGCTCGCATCACTGAGCATTGAGATAGACGTCGCCGTCTTGGAGATCATCCAACAAGCTCCAGCTGGAATGATCCTATCCTGGCCTACCTCCTTTGAGGCGAACTTCCTCCAACTAGGCTGAAGCTCGCCGAGTTCGATTACGAAGCCAGAGGTTCACTATCGTCGAAGGTCAGCTGTACCAGCGCTCCCTCTCCAAACCTCTGTTGCCCAGCTAGCTAGCCCAGAGGGGGGGTGAATGGGATATTAAAATTAATGAGTACTTAAAACTTGTTCACAGAAAAGTCACAAAAACACACTTCGTAGATTGTTAGTATTAGTGACGGAAAAATCAAACACACAAATGCAATCACATGACACAGAGAATTATCCTGGTTCGGATCTCCTCTCCTTAGGAGTCCTACGTTCAGTCCCTAAGCAATATCTCAGGATTCCACTAACAAGAGTACAGTCCCCCTTAAGGACACTACAGCACCCAGCACCCTAGCTGGTCTTCCTTCACCCATAGGGAACAACACCCTGGACACCACACCAGGTCTTCCTTCACAACCGAAGGGAACAACACAGGAAAAATGAAATTAGATCAAGCCCCTAGATCAAGCTTATACAATGCTAGATCTGAAGCTAACTGAGACGAAGATCTACAGTGAGGGACACTCTCAGTTTACAGAAGCTCTCAAGACTAACACACTGAATGCATAGAGCTAAGAGCCTGAACAGAAGGGAGTGAGGCTTTTCTCTTTAGAACGCTCACAGAAAGCTTGTCACGGATTTTGGTTTGTGAAAAACACTGGATTATTGCTTTTGGAGCTTTAGTCTTCTATATATATATATATTCTATTTGAAAATTTAAACGTTGAAGTGTCCGTTGTCTCTATGCATAAGTGTACGTTAGACTGCTTGACCCTTAGAAGCTTTCAGTCAACCAGTCCTTTATCCTTTCATGCACGCAAAGAGAGAGAGAATCCTCTGTAACCTTCTTTGGCTTCCATTTTGTCCAACGTTGTATGACGGTTGCTGTCAGAGACCTGCACATACTTAAACCTTGAACAATGGACAGCTAAGCTATCTCTTGTTGTCAGTCAACGTTAGATTGATTTTATACAGAAGTAGAAGTTCTATTCTGTTCTTCTAAAAAGATGTTAACAGAATAAGCATGAGAATGGAAGATATTGTCTACATGTATGCAGTGATACGTACTATCGTAATAAATGCACAGCTGTCACAAAGATATGCGTGAAGACTTTGACTTTTCAACATTTTAAAAAAAATTAGCTCGAAAATCAAATCGTTATATTTCACGAAATCGTTATATGCATGACTTATGAAATCTTTGTGCAAATGAGTGAATCGTTATGCAATCATAAGTAAACAGATGTATACACAAATCGTTATATATATTAATAATCCAATCGTTGTAAGCGAATCATTGTGAAATGTATCGAATCGTTATAGCGACCAAGTCATTATGTAACTTGATGAATCGTTATAAGAGCAAATCGTTGTGATCACTTAACAAAATCGATATGAGACCAAATCGTTATGATCACTTAAGAATTCGATATGAGACTAAATCGTTATGATCACTTAAGAATTCGATATGAGACCAAATCGTTATGATCACTTAACGAAATCGATATGAGACCAAATCGTTATGATCACTTAACGAAATCGATATGAGACCAAATCGTTATGATTACTTAAGAAATCGATATGAGACCAAATCGTTATGATAGCAAATCGTTATGTCTACTAAAGAAATCGTTGTGTTAGCAAATTGTTACGATCACTAAAGAAATCGTTACGAGGGCAAATCATTACGAATACTTAACAAATCGATGTGAGGGCAAATCGTTGCGATCACTTATCGAATCGTTGTGAGGGCAAATCGTTACAAATACTTAACAAATCGATGTGAGGGCGAATCGTTGCGATCACTTATCGAATCGTTGTGACCACTAAAGAAATCGTTATGACTTACAGAGAATCGATGTGGACTTAGACAAATATTGATGCTTTAAACTCTTACTGTTGTAGTGTGATGAATACTTACTTGATTGGCTTGTTTTCCCTTGGTTTATTTCTTGTGTTTAGACTTCATAGAAAGTATGTTAGTAACCTTTATCATAGTTTTGTTAATCACCAAAATAGATATGTAATTTATTTAAATTACATGGGGATAAACTGATCATCAATCTCCCCCTTTTTGGTGATGACAAAACTTAACAATTAGCAAAGATGATCTGAAATAAGTCTAAGCATAATTGAGGAAATAACATAAAAAAATGTATTTCAAAAATGCAATAATTTCTCCCCCTTTTTGTCATTTAAGCAAAAAGATCAAATGCTTGAGACAAAGATGAAGAGAAAAGAGCACAAAGAGAGGAACAAAGAGATTTATTGAGCATTGGAGGGTTCAGAGAGATAGAAGGCAGGAGACAAGAGAGATGAAAGCGCCTAATGACAGGTAGAGCTTGGCGTTCCTGCTCTTCAAAATAGGCTTGAAATGTGCCAAGCTCAATGTAATAGGAGGGTCCCATGGTGGGAGCCATCATCTTGATGTGAAGCTACCTCTGATCTGATATGAAATCCCAATATTTGTCGTTTCCAAGAGCTACCTTGTAGGGGGTGAAGCAACCAAAACTGGCAAACTAAAGAAATTGAGTAATTTTAAAGGGATAGAAGAGTTGATGCTGCCGAAGTTCCTTCTTTAATTCTAGAAAGACCCTGTACCGTTCTTCCCATTTCATGAAGGAGTCCCGGACAATGTGAAGAGAATTTGCATCCAAAAAGTCAGCGGGAGACAGAAGAGGTTGATTGGAACGAGCCTGAGAAGCATTCAACTCTTTAAGCTGTTGAGCAGATAGAGTGTAGAGCTTTTCCCAATCAGCAGGCGACAACCTCTCACACTCAGAGAGAATAAGGGCAAGGATATCGGCCTTGAGGTACCCCTGAAGATACTGCTTGAAGACAAATATATGAAAAGCAAGGTTACGACCTTCTTGCACAGAGAGCCTGGCCATAACTTGAGCAGCTCGCTCAAACATGAGTGTGCCCACAGATGAGTCCATGATCAGGGAGTGAAGAGGAGGAAGGAACACCACATCAGGAATTACCAAGGTGACAAAAAAAACTTGAAGAGGTTTGGTGTGAGCAACCCTAGAACTGAGATCACGGATGGCTTGCCTGAACTGGCCCAGCTGCACCTCTGGAATGTTGTTAAGATAGCAGTAATCGCAGTACATTTTATAGTGCCGGATGAACTTGATTTCCTTCTGAATGAAAGGTCCAAAAAGATTTTTATGATGAATCTAAACCATTCAGAGAGAGAGAGGAGCTGCTCTTGGAGGATATCTAGCGGCTTGAGTCCGACAGAATTGACTGTACAGATCTCTGTTGCTCCGAGCCCACTACTCTTTAGTTTTGGCTTCAGTCATGGAAACAATTTTTGACTGTTAAGCCTTGGAAAGAAAGGCATAAGGGAAAATGGTATTGAGATGGGCCGAAAGATTTTGGAAGGGAAGGCCAAAGAGGTGAGCAAACACTACCTTTTGAAGAAATTCCTCATAGATAGATTGTTGCTTATTGGTGATAGAAAGAGAAAACCAAGGTTCAGAAGAGACAGGATGGGTGGAAGTGAGTCTCCTCTTCTTGGGAACAGGACTGGAAGAGTCTGTCCTATGAGAATGGGTCCCAACAGCTAGGACTAAACGAAGTATTGCTACTTCAAATTCATCGTTGATGTCCTGGATTTCTGTGTGAGCCAATTGGGCACCCTCGGGAATAATAGTAATGAAGGAAGGAGGTGTTTGTGGATGGAAAAGAGATGCAGGGGTGATGGAAGGGAGATTAGATGGTCCTGAAGAAGAAAAAGAAGGACCACTAGAAGAGGCTCCAGCTGAAGAAGTTATGGAAGGAACCTCAACAGAAGATAAGGGTGGAGGAAGTAGGAGATGAAGGAGTTTGGGAAGGAAAAGGTGCAGGTGAGGAAATTGTTCTAGAGCGGGGTCGTTTGAAGGTGAGAGGAGCTGGAGGAGCAGTGGATGAGGTGGGTGGAGAAGGAGGGGTTGGAGTTGGAAGGGTAGGAAGGACAGGGGGCTCTGGAGCTATAGCCTGATCTTCTTCTCTTAAAGCATCCTCTGCCGGCCCTGCTGGCCCAGATTCCTCAGCAACAACCACTTCTGTAACGAGCTCATTCTCAACAAGAATTGGCCCTGGTGGCCCTACTGATTTGTCAGACAAAGGCCCTGATGGCCGCTCTTCCTCTTGCTACTGCACTGCAAAGACAGGCCCTGATGGTCGCTTCATCAACCTGCTGTTGCTCTGCAATGACAGGCCCTGATGGCCTATTACTTTCTTCACTTGGCCTGGATGGCCCTACACTACAGGAAGGAGGGGCGAGAGATGGTAAGTGCTCCCTCACAAATGCTGACAAATCCACAAGCACCTTCCTCATACTGTCATAATCTTTTCTTAGGCTTGCAAGATCAAATGACAGTGCGCCTAATTCACGGGCAGATGAGCTTTGAGTGATAAAAAAGGAGTCCATATCCGACTTCATGGAACACAAAATTTTGCCTTGCTCATCCAGGCGCTCAACAATGGGTTTCAAATTTACTTTCAACTTCTTTTTCCCAGACCTCCTGTGTGACTTACTAGTGAGGAGAGGAACTTCTTTAGCCACACATTTTCCTTTGCCTTCTCTTGCCCTAACCACGGGCTCTTCATGGTCAACATTTTCATTTTCTTCTTCTGAGGCACTTTCCACAATGCCTTCTATAAACTAATCATCAATGGGGGCATTGGCAATTTGCTCCCCCTGACTTGCTGCTTGCGCATCAACATGTTGCTCCCCCTCAATGGGAGCATCTTCTACAACTAAGTCTTCACGAGCAACTACATGCTCCCCCTGACTGGGAGCTTCTTCCATAACAATCTCATCAATGTGGCCTGATGCCACAGCTTCTGCAATTTGAACTTTACTGACTACTGGATCCCTTAAAGAGCTTTGGAGGGATTCCAGTACACCTCTAAGAACTAAGCCTACTCGGGAAGAAGGAAGAGGATCCTCTGAACTATGCCCAACGGGCTCAATATCCTCTGGAGGTATATCCTCAATTCTACTGCTAGATTCTGCTGTTGTTACTGCTTCTACTTCCACAGATGGTGCTGCTGCTGACTCTTCTTGAGCTACGACTGCTGCTGCTACTTCTGGTTCTGCTGCTGCCTGAACTGCTGCTTCTATCTCTGGAATCACAGGAACTGCGCCAGCTGCTTCCTAACCTTCTTGGGCTTCGCCAATGATGGCTTCACCCTCAGCCACAAAAGTCTTTGTCCAGACCCCATTGACAATCGAAAAACCACTTTTTCTCAAATTTCTGGACCGGATATCTTGGCCCATCTTTTCAAACACATCTCCCACCACGCTAATGCCATAATGTTGAAATATCTTGGTGAGCAGATGAGCATAAGGTAGAGAAACGTTCAGCTTCCTCTTTGTGTCCCATACCTGTGCGCTTGCAAACTTCATCCTTTCAATCATAATCTCTGCAGTGTTGATTTCTTGGTTCTGGACAGCCCAAAACATCAGGTCGGTGTCCGCCTTTGTGCAAGTGGAGAAGGTGGCACTCCTTGGGACTACTATTTGACACACAATGAAATGCAATAAGCGATTGAACACATTTAACTGATTGATGTCTAGTTTTCCATCCTTCAATCTGAATTCGGGACCAACAATCCCTAAACCTTTCGCCTGGATATCCACAGTGTGAACTCCACTGTGTCCGGAGGTAGTCACACCAAAGAGAGATGCCAAAAGGTATCGTGTGACCCTAATCTGAGTTCCCTTGACCATGGAAGTCAGGGTTCCATCTTCCTCTGTCTTCAGACATACATAGAAAGCTTTCACAAGGTCTGGATAACTTACTTCTGATAGGGTGGCTATCTTTGTCCACTTTAATCTGCCCATAGCTGCGACGATACTGCCCATTCCATTCTTCTGCAAGTCAGCCACATCTACTGCTTTGTGGCCGCAAAGCATGGTCTTTACTGAAGCATATCTTTCCTGCTGCTCGGCGGTAAGAAATGCAGCTCCATAGCCACTGACGCTGCCGGAGACACCAGAAGAGGCCATGGTTTTGGATGGGAAGAGTTTCTGGATGATCGAAATGGAGAAAGGAGTAGAACCCCTGAAGAAATTTCTCGCGGGAAGAAGGTGGAAGCTTGAAATCTCAGGGAGTCGATGCCAGAGTCGATAGGGTATCGCCTCCGGCAGAAGGAGGAAGATGATGAAGGGATGCGAATCGTTGCCGCACAGATTTCGGGATATATAAAGGAAAAATTAAAAGAATGACCTTTAGAATTTAGAGGCGCTATGATGGCAGAAAACGACAAACTGACTAGTTCAATGGAATAAATTCTTATAAAATAACGAACCGACATGACAAACTTAAAAGGATAGACAATAATTGGAATTTTACTCAATTTTTGGGAGGAAAAATAATTTTAAATTCTGAAAATTAATATTTCAATTTTAAACATATGATTCTTTCACAATTTACACATGCCTAATTCCCTTCTAAGAGAAGTAAATCTCTCTTCGGGTAAGGCCTTCGTGAAGATATCTGCCAACTGATTGTTTGATTCAATAAATGAAATATCAATGTTGCCATTTGCTATATGATCACGAATGAAATGATATCTAACCTCAATGTGTTTAGTCCTTGAGTGCTGTACTGGATTCTTGGTTAGATTTATAGCACTGGTGTTGTCGCATAACAATGGAATTATCTTGATATGTAACCCATAATCCTCAAGTTGCTTCTTGATCCATAGGAGTTGTGTGCAGCAACTTCCAGCAGCTACATACTCAGCTTCAACTGTTGACAGAGCTACTAAATTTTATTTCTTTGAGGACCATGATATCAAACAACCTGCAAGGAATTGACAACAGCCACTGGTGCTTTTTCTGTCTATTTTGCATCCAGCATAATCAACATCAGAGTATTCTACCAAATTAATTTGACATGATTTTGGATACCATATACCTAAGTCATAGGTTCAAACTAAGTATCTAAATATTCTTTTGACATTAATTAAATGGGATTCTTTAGGATCTGCCTGATACCTAGCACACATACATACACTAAACAATATATCAGGTCTACTAGTAGTTAAGTACAGTAAAGATCCTATCATACCTCTGTAGATTTTTTGATCTACAATCTTACCATCTTTGTCACTGTCCATTCTTGTTGATGTGCTCATGGGTGTTGATAATGGCCTGGCATTTTTGAATCCATACTTCTTTAAGAGTTCCTTGGTATATTTGGCTTGACATATGTGGGTGCCTTCTTTCCTTGCTTAATTTGCAACCCAAGGAAGTAGTTAAGCTCCCCCATCATACTCATCTCGAATTCTCTCGGCATAAGCTTCTCAAAGTACTTGCAAAGAGATTCGTCAGTAGATCCAAATATTATATCATCAACATATATTTGAACAAGCAGAAATGTTTGACCTTAGATTTGACAAATAGTGTACTATCTACTTGACCTCTAGTAAAATCATGGTCTAGTAGAAATGAGCTAAGCCTTTCATACCAGGCCCTAGGTTCTTGTTTTAAACCATATAAAGCTTTGTGCAACTTAAAAACATGGTTGGAAAAATCAATGTCACCAAAACCTGGAGGTTGTTCTACATAAACTTCATCCTTAATAAAACCATTACTAAATGCAAACTTTACATCCATTTGAAATAATTTCACATCTAGTACAGATGCATATGCAAGTAATATTCTAATAGCCTCAAGTTTGGCTACTGGTGCATAGGTTTCATCGAAATCTATGCCTTCCTCTTGGGAATAGCCTTGAGCTACTAATCTGGCCTTGTTTCTTAAGATCACACCACTTTCATCCAATTTATTTCTGAACACCCATTTGGTGCCAATTACTGGATGATTTGATGGTCTAGGAACAAGAGACCACACATGGTTTCTCTTGAACTGATTAAGTTCATCTTGCATGGCTAAAATCCAAGATTCATCAGTAAGAGTTTCATTGACTGTCCTAGGCTCTATTTGAGAAACAAAAGCTAAATAATCACATGGAATTATGTTACCTCTTGCTCTTACCCCTACAGATGGATCACCAATGATGTTTTCAGGAGGGTGATCTCTCTTATATTTCCATTCCTTTGGAAGATTTTCATGTTCTGTGTCCTTTTGTTGAAAGTCTTCCAGAGGTGGATCTTCCTTGTCCTCAATTGATGAGTTCTTTAACTTTTTGGACAATTCATCTGCATCATCATTATCACTATCTTCTTCCTTTTTCAAGGAAGGGTTAGTTCCATCAAAAATAACATGTACTTACTGCTCAATCAATAAAGTACGCTTGTTGAACACTCTATATCCTTTAGGTTTAGAAGCATACCCCATGAAGATGCCTTCATCTGATTTGGCATCTAACTTACCAATGTTTCTTTTGCCGTTGTTGTGGATGAAGCATGGACATCCGAATGTCCTGAAGTGACTAATCTTAGGCTTCTTTCCTTTGAACAACTCATATGTAGTCTTCTTCAGAATCGACCTAATCATTACTCTATTGATGATGTAGCTTGCTGTGTTGACTGCTTCAGCCCAAAAATATCTTGGCAGATCATATTCTGATAACATTGTTCTTGCCATGTCCAATAAAGTCATGTTCTTTCTCTCAGCAACTCCATTCTGCTATGGTGTCCTTGGTGCTGAGAAATTGTGTTCAATTCCTTGGTCATCATAGAATTTGGAAAATTTCTCATTCTGGAATTCTCCTCCATGGTCTGATCGGATTCCAACAATGCAGTACTTCTTATCTTTCTGAACCTTTTTGCTGAAGCTCACAAAATTGTCAAACGTATCATCCTTGTGTTCCAGAAAAGATACCCATATGAATCTCGAATAGTCATCTACAATAACAAATCCATATTGCTTTCCTCCTAGACTGGTGGTCCTCATTGGCCCAAATAAGTCCATGTGTAAGAGTTCTAAGGGTTTAGAGGTTGTCACCATAGTCTTTGACTTGAATGAGGATTTTACATCCTTCCCTTTTGCACAAGGCCCGCAGATGCCTTCCAATCTTGTACAAATTTTAGGTAGACCTTCCACTAGGCTTCTCTTAATCAGCTTCTTTATGCCATCCAGACTGCAATGGCCCAATCTTCTGTGCCACAGCTCAGTTGACTGCTCCTTGCTTGCCGCTAAGCAGATGTCTTGATCTTTTAATTCTTCCAGATGAAGTACATATAGGTTCTTCTCTCTGTTGGCTTCAAAGATGACTACACCATCTTTCACAATGCTGCACTTTGACTCTTGAAAACTGATTTGATGTCCTCTATCACATAGATGACTGATACTGATGAGATTGTGTTTCAGTCCTTTGACGCACATCACATCTTCAATGACAGTTGTGCCTCTACTGCACACTGATCCACTGCCTATCACAGTCCCCTTTCCATTGTCTCCATAGGTGACTGTGCCTTCTTCAGCTTTGAGGTGAGAGAACAGCTTTCTGTTACCTAACATATGCCTTGAGCACCCGCTGTCCAGGTACCATTTTGATGCTCGAAGGCCTCCCTGAAATAAAGACACTAAGTTTTAGGTACCCAAGTTCTTTTGGTCCTTGCTGGTTAGTATTCTCATCTTTCTTTTTAATTATCTAGATTTTGTGTTTAGCTGGACAGGTTATTTTGGTATGTCCTAGCTTGTTGTAGTGACTGCAACATGTTGTTCTAGTCATTTTTTCATATGGAGTATATTTAAAATTTGATTTATATGCTATATCTTGTTCAGGTACGAATTTTGGAGTTGGATATGGTTTAGGATATACTGTTGTATCTTCATTATCTGGTGGAATGTAACCTAATCCATTCTTCCTTTTACCTGATCTTCTAGCTCCTCTTAGTATTAAGGAATTTTTACTATTAGTAAATTTTTCTAACATACTTGATAGTTTATCATTTTCTTCTGTTAGTCTTTTGATTTCATTTTTTAATTCGTCTGAACTTTCTTGTTTTTCTAATTTTGTTATTTGAGTATTTTTATCTTTTATATTTTCGTATAGCAACTCATTTCTTCTTTTAAGTTCACAAACTTGCTTCTCTAGTTGTTCATTTTCTGATTTTAAATCTGAATTAGTATTCTCTAGACATGCAACATTTTTCTTACTAGCTTTTAATAATTTAGATACTTCTCTATATTTATCATACAGTTCATTAAAAGCATTTTCTAAGTTATCTGAATCCGAATCATTACAGGAATCAAAGGATGAGTCAGAGGTTACCATTTCTGCGATATCTGCCATGAAGGCTAGGTTAGCCTTTTCTTCTTCCTCACTGTTTGAGCTTGACTCTCTATCCGAGTCACTACTATTTTCCCAAGCTGCTGCCATGGCTTTCATCTTATATCTTCTAAACTTTCTTGAGTTGTCCTTCTTTTTGAATTCAGATTTCTTGAGCTTTGGACACTCTGCCTTGATGTGTCCTGGCGTCTTGCAGTCATAACAAATTGGTTCATTCTTCTTGATGTCCTTTGCTTCAGGTTTCTTGAAATCCTTTCACTTTTTGAAGTATCATCTGCCAGATTGATACTTCTTTTTCTTGGCCAATATCCGTTGTAGTCTCCTAGACAGCATTGCTTCTTCATCTTCATTGTCTTCACTACTGGCTTCATCTCCTGATTGTTCCTCAGAGCTGCCTTCTACTGCTTTGAGGGCATTTGTGTGCTTCTTTCTAGTAGATGATTCTCCTAATCTCTCCATGTTTATCTCATGGGCCATGAGGGACCCAATGAACTTTTTCAATGACATCCTTTTCAGGTCATTGGCTTCTTCTATAGCTGTTACCTTGGGAGTCCAAGAAGATGGTAGGAATCTAAGGATTTTTCTTACCATATCTCCCATCTCATAGCTTTTTCCTAGTCCGGATAATCCGTTTGTAATATCTGTGAATCTGCTGAACATTTGGGTTATAGATTCTCCTGGCTGCATTTGGAACCTTTCATATTGAGTCACCAGAATGTCTATCCTGGTTTCCTTGACTTTGTCAGTGCTTTCATAAGTGATCCTGAGCTTTTCCCACATTTCCATGGCAGATTTGCAGGCAGATACACGGTTGAATTCCTTTTTACTAAGGGCACAACATAAAATGCTCTTGGCTTTGTAGTTGAGAGAAATCTTCTTTCTATCATCTTCTGTCCATTTGTCCTTTTCGTTGGTGACTAGAAGATCTCCTTCTTATACAATTGACCAGATCTGAAAATCAAATCCTTGCAAGAAGTATTCCATCCTGGTCTTCCAATAGGTGTAATCTTCTCCATCAAATAGAGGTGGCCTGTTGACTGACTGGCCTTCGGAGTGACCTTGGGCTGCCATTTGATCTTTTCTCTTCTGATCGTTGGATCTTCTTCTTTGTCGAAGAGACTGGCTCTGGTACCACTTGTTGCCCAGCTAGCTAGCCCAGAGGGGGGGTGAATGGGATATTAAAATTAATGAGTACTTAAAACCTGTTCACAGAAATGTCACAAAAACACACTTCGCAGATTGTTAGTATTAGTGACGGAAAAATCAAACACACAAAAGCAATCACATGACACATAGAATTATCCAGGTTCGGATCTCCTCTCCTTAGGAGTCCTGTGTCCAGTCCCTAAGCAATATCTCAAGATTCCACTAACAAGGGTATAGTCGCCCTTAAGGACACTACAACACCCAGCACCCCACCGGGTCTTCCTTCACCCAAAGGGAACAACACCCTGGATACCACACCAGCTCTTCCTTCACAACCGAAGGGAACAACACATGAAAAATGAAATTAGATCAAGCTTATACAATGCTAGATCTGAAGCTAATTGAGACGAAGATCTACAGTGAGGGACACTCTCAGTTTACATAAGCTCTCAAGACTAACACACTGAATGCAGAGAGCTAAGAGCTTGAACAGAAGGGAGTGAGGCTTTTCTCTTCAGAACGCTCACAGAAAGCTTGTCACGGATTTTTCGTTTTTGAAAAACACTGGATTATTGCTTCTGGAGCTTTAGTCTTCTATATATATATCTTCTATTTGAAAATTTGAACGTTGAAGTGTCCGTTGTCTCTATGCATAAGTGTATGTTAGACTGCTTGACCCTTGGAAGCTTCCAGTCAACCAGTCCTTTATCCTTTCATGCACGCAAAGAGAGAGGATCTTCTGTAACCATCTTTGGCTTTCATTTTGTCCAACGTTGTATGACGGTTGCTGTCAGAGACCTGCACATACTTAAACTTGAACAATGGACAGGTAAGTTATCTCTTGTTGTCAGTCAATGTTAGATTGATTTTATACAGAAGTAGAAGTTCCATTTTGTTCTTCTAAAAAGATGTTTATAGAATAAGCATGAGAATGGAAGATATTGTCTGCATGCATGCAGTGATACGTACTATCATAATAAATGCACAGCTGTCACAAAGATATGCGTGAAGACTTTGACTTTTCAACGTATTAAAAAAAATTAGCTCGAAAATCAAATCGTTATATTTCACGAAATCGTTATATGCATGACTTATAAAATCGTTGTGCAAATGTGTGAATCGTTATGCAATCATAAGTAAACATATGTATACACAAATCGTTATATATATTAATAATCCAATCGTTGTAAGCGAATCGTTGTGAAATGTATCGAATCGTTACAGCGACCAAGTCGTTATGTAACTTGATAAATCGTTATGAGAGCAAATCGTTGTGATCACTTAACAAAATCGATATGAGACCAAATTGTTATGATCACTTAAGAAATCGATATGAGACCAAATCGTTATGATCACTTAACAAAATCGATATGAGACCAAATCGTTATGATCACTTAACGAAATCGATATGAGACCAAATCGTTATGATTACTTAAGAAATCGATATGAGACCAAATCATTATGATAGCAAATCGTTATGTCTACTAAAGAAATCGTTGTGTTAGCAAATCGTTACGATCACTAAAGAAATCGTTACGAGGGCAAGTCGTTACGAATACTTAAAAATTGATGTGAGGGCAAATCGTTGCGATCACTTATCGAATCGTAGCGAGGGCAAATCGTTACGAATACTTAACAAATCGATGTGAGGGAGAATCGTTGCGATCACTTATCGAATCGTTGTGACCACTAAAGAAATCGTTATGACTTACAGAGAATCGATGTGGACTTAGACAAATATTGATGCTTTGAACTCTTACTATTGTACTGTGATGAATACTTACTTGATTGGCTTGTTTTCCCTTGGCTTATTTCCTGTGTTTAGACTTCATAGAAAGTATGTTAGTAACCTTTATCATAGTTTTGTTAATCACCAAAATAGATATGCAATTTATTTAAATTACATGGGGATAAACTGATCATCAACCTCTTTTGAAATGCCTCAGTCCTTCTGAAGTGACACTGGCAGTAAAAGAGGTGCACAAGGGTCTGTGCAGCAGCCATCTGGACGGAAGAACATTAGCCCGTAGCATCCTCCAAGCAGGGTTCTGGTGGCCCATGTTGCAAAAGGATTGCTATTCTACGCAAAGAAGTGTTCTGAATGTCAGAAGTTCAGCTAGCTTATCCATCAGCCAGTCGAACAACTACATTCTCTCTTAGAACTGCGGCCCTTTGCTCAGTGGGGAATAGACATCATGGGACCCTTCCCAAAAGCTCAAGGTAGAAAGAAATTCCTCTTGGTCACCATCAATTACTTCACCAAGTGGATCGAAGCTAAACCCGTCACCGCTATCACTGATTAGGCAACCTATAAGTTCTTATGGAAGAACATCCTTTGTCAGTTCAACGTCCCAAATGTGTTCACCATCGATAATGGGAAGCAGTTTGACAGCACATTCTTAAAAGAGAAGTGCTCGAAACTTGGTATCTACAATCATTTCACCTCGGTGGCACATCCCCAGGCAAATGGGCTGGTAGAAAATGCCAACCAAACATTGCTACACGGGATACACACGAGCATCGATGTAACGACCCTCCTTATACTGGTACGATTATACCAATCCACGTCGGTATAATGAATGCTGTCACAGTGGGACATTGACCCAACACTAAACAATTGGCTAATATACACATGAATAACAAGAATACAATAGAAAATAAACGTACTAATCTTATTCCATCATCAACATTCTATCGACAGTCCATATAGCATTTAAAAGAAATACATATGTCCACAGTTTACAATTCCAAAACAAAATTACATTGTCCAAATGAATTTCATAATTCCATATTACCTACTATAAAATGAAAAGTACAATAGTTCACGTCCACAAAACAACTACTCCTCATAATTGGAGTCGCTCCTAACAATCCCCTCCTCAGAAGTGGAGACACCTACCACACCTGTACGCCGAAGCAAGTATGAGTCTAAATAGACCCAGCAAGCAATCTATGCACAACACCCTTACGCATGTCATATGCACATGCTGACTTTTAAAGATGAGAAGTAACACATGTGGCATGCTTCATACAATCTAAACTATTATGCATGGAAAACTTATAGCACTAGAACACATGATACATGCTTATAACATTAACAGTATAACACAATAATCCTACACATGCTTTCCACACACATCTTATAACATGATTTACAATTCAACCATTATCCCTATCATGGAACAATTCTATCATTTTAGAACATGGAATTAAGTATGAAGTAAATAGCTCTCCTTGTAGTGTTGGGTGGCAATTGTAATTGCTTACTTTCTTTAGTCCACCCTTGTATTTCAGATAGGATTCGTATCTAATCTCTAATCCATTGAATCCTTCTGAAGTCTGTGTTTGTGCTCAGTTCTGAGACAAACACACAAGTCATTTTATTTTCTCTTGTGTAATTTCTGCAGAAGTTTGTTTCTGCATTGCCCCTCCTGTGTAGGGAAGGCCTTTGTAAAAGGTAGTTGTTGTACCCCTGATTAGGGAAGACTTGCTAAGGGAGAAAGTGGGTTTGTAATTCCTCTCAAGGGTGAGAGAAGGCCAATTCATTGGCAGATAGTGAAAATCTCAAGTGGTTTGCTTGACGACTGGATGTAGGACTTCCATGTGGGAAGGACCGAACCAGGATAAAATCTTGTGCATTTCTGTGTGATTGTTTTTCCGCCAAGTTCACACTTGAATCACACACCACACACTAAGTACTAACTCATCTATTTATAGGGTGTTTGGTTGCAGTTTTTTATCAATTTTTTCTCTTAAATTTAAAAAAGAAGGAGGGCAGACAAATAGAAGTGTTTGGTAAGTAATTTTTTATTTTAGGGAAGAATTTTTATCCTATGTAAATCTCTCTCAAAATAAAATAAGTGTGAAGCAGTTTTTTTTTTAAACACAACATGACTGTTTCTCCCCTCCACTCCCCGCCGGAACCCTCCCCTACCCAGCCCCCCCCCCCTCCCGGCGCAGTACCCCCCACCCCCACTCTCCGCCCCCTCCCCCCTGCTTCCACCCCTCCCCTGTGCAGCAGCACCCCCCAGCCGCCACTCGCTACCCCCCCTCCCGGCGCAGCACCCCCCACTCGCCACTCGCCGGCCCCACCTCCCGGCATAGCACCCCCCCACCCAGCCCCCTTCCGGCGCAGCACTGCCCCCCCCCCCACCGCCCACCCGCCACTCGCCGCCCCCCCCTCTCTCGGCGCAGCACCCCCCCTCTAGCCCACCACCCGCCACTCGCCGCCCCTCCCCTCCCGACGCAGCACTGCCCCCCCCCCCTCACCGCCCCACCCGCCGCCCCCTCCTACCCGACGCAGCACCCCACCCCCACCCGCCACTCGCCGCCCCCCCCCTCCCGACCCCCCCCCCTCCCGACCCCCCCCCCACCGCCCACCCGCCACTCGCCGCACTCCCCTCCTGCCCGGTGCAGCACCCCACCCCCACCCGCCACTTGCCCCCCCCCTCCCGATGCCGCCCCCCCCCCCCCCCCCCCCCTCCCAGCGCAGGAACCCCCCCCCCCCACCCACCCCCTGCTCCCCAGCCCCCCCCCCCACCCACCCACTCGCCGCCCTACCAAACATAGTAAACTAAAATTTAAAAATTTAATATTTTTACCAAACACATGACCTCAAAATTTTTTGATTTTAAACTTAAAATTAAAAGTTAACACAACATAATTTTTTAGATTAAAATAACTTTAAAAAAAATGTTTCCAAACACCCCATTAGTGTTGTGCATTTCAGAAGAAAATTTTAAGAGTTAAGAAGTCATAGTCACCCTCCCTCTAGGACATCTAGTTTGCCATTTCGATCCAACAAGTGGTATCAGAGCGTGGTCTTCTCAGAAGAATCCAAGAAGATTTGAGAAGAAATGGCATCCGAAGCTCACAACTATGAAGGCCAATCAGTTAGAAGGCCACCATTTTTTGATGGTGAAGATTACCAATACTGGAAGATGCGAATGGAGTGCTTCATCAGAGGTACTGATTTCGACTTATGGCAGGTAATAGAACAAGGTGACTATTAAATCCTTGAAGAAGCCTCTTCTTCTGGTCTTTGCATTGCAGATAAGAGAAATATGTCTTTAAATTACAAGGCAAAAAATTATCTCTGCTGTGCTTTATCCAAAAGAGAATTTAACAGACTTTCAGTATGTAGAACAGCTAAAGAAATGTGGGATAAGCTTCAAGTAATATATGAAGGTACAGATAGGGTGAAACAAACTAGAATAGATATATTTGTATCTCAATATGAATAGTTCAAAATGCTCCCCAATGAGAACATAACTCAAATGTATAACAGATTTTCAAATATAATTGTAGGATTAAGTGCTTTAGGGAAGGTCCTAACTAATGAAGAGACAGTTAGAAAAATACTGAGATCTCTAACTAATGTCTGGACTCCTAAAGTTACAGCCATAGAGAAAGCCCATGATCTTACACAATTATCTACTGATAAACTAATTGGATTCCTTATGGCTCATGAAATCAATATGGAAAGATTCTCTGAAAATTCTTCAAAAAAGAAAATATCAAATGCCTTGAAGATTGTAGATTCCTCTTCATCTGAAGACTCCAAAGAAAAGTCAGATGATAGTGATGATGAGGCAATGCTTTCAAGAAGACTGCAAAGAATTCTGGCAAAGAAGAAGAAATTTGGGTCAAAAAGGTTCTTCAAGAAGGATAAGAAGAAAGAGCCAACTTGTTATGATTGTAATCAGCCAGGACACTACAAATCTGAATGTCCCAAGCTTAAGAAGAAGGATCAAGTTGAAAGATCAGACAAGAAGAATGGCAAGGAAAAGAAGTTCAGAAAATTCAAGAAGAAGGCAATGGCAGCAACATGGGACAATGAAGAAGCATCTAGTTCAGAATCAGAAGAAGAAGAGAAGGTAAATCTAGCCCTCATGGCAGGACTAGAACAGGTAAACTCAGAAACCTCATTTACTTCCTATTCTGAATCCGATTCTGATAGCCTTGAAGATGCTTTTAATGAACTTTATGAAAAATATAAAACAGTAGTAAAATAAATGAAAATAGTGAAACTAAATCTACTGAACCAAGAAAAGGCTAACACCTTTCTTAAAAATGAAACAGAAAGGTTAAACAAAAGATTAAGTGAAACTAAAAGAACTAATGAACTATTGTGCGAAGATTTGAAAAATAAAAATAACAAAATTTTGGAAATAGAATCAAATCTTAAGGAACTCACAAATGAAGAAAAGTTGCTAGATGAAAATAATTATCTAAAAGCCACCATAGAAAAGATTTCTAAATGCAAAACTTCTTTATTCGTCAATATAAAAGGTTCTAGAGTAGGAAAGAAGAAATATGGATTAGGATACACACCTCCTCCAAATGAAGAAGATATTATTCATCCTAAAGTGTATCCAACCCCTAAATTTGTGGTAGAAAAAGAAATCAAAAATACTAAGAAGGTAAATCAGCATACGTACAAACAAAAACAGAAATCTAACAATTTTGCATATATGAAGAATGCTTTTGATTTATGCTGTAGTCACTGTAATCAATTAGGACATACAGTTAGCACATGCACCACTAGACACTTGAGATGGATTCTTAAAACTAACCATCAAGGACCCAAGAAAATTTGGGTACCAAAAGTTACAACTTAGCTTTATTTACAGGGTCGGCTGAGGGCATCCAAATGATATTTAGACAGTGGATGCTCAAGGTACATGACAGGAGATAGGAAGCTATTCACAACATTTAGAAATGAAGTTGGTCAAGTAACTTATGGTGATAATGGGAAAGGAAAAGTACTAGGATGTGGAACAATTGGTACTAAGGAAAAGAATCTAATTGAAGATGTTATGTATGTAGATGGACTGAAGCATAATCTAATTAGCATTAGTCAGCTATGTGATAAAGGGCATACAGTGAATTTTCAGAATCGTAAGTGTATCATCCAGAAAGATAACAAGATAATTTTTGAAGCTCAAAGGGTAAAGAACCTGTACACTTTGCAGTTGGTAGAATTAAGAGAAGTAAACTTATGCCTTGCAACCACCAAAAGTGAAGAGTGTGAGTTGTGGCACAGAAGACTAGGTCATTCAAGTACTTCTGTTATCAAGAAATTGATAAAGCATGATCTGGTTGAAGGTCTTCCCAAAATGAGAATCATGAAAACAGCTTAGCTGTCTACTATTTTAGCCTTTAATTTATGCAGGTCCCTGACAACCATTCGTCATACAAAGTGGATCCTGTAGCAGCCAAAGGACAATTTCAGAAGATCCTATCCTTGCGTGCAAAATGGATAAAAGACTGTGACTGGAAGCTCCAGGACCATTCAATCTAACGTCCAGTAAACCAAAGACAACAGATACTCATCGAATACATTTCAAATGGAGATATAAACACGAGACAGAAGAACATATAGAACTACGGCAAAGAAAAAAAAAAGCAGCAATTCAGATCTTCTGCGAGAATCTTAGAGCCAAGCATCCCACTCGAAATGTCTCAAGCTCTCTACTCTCTATACTGTATTAGAAATCCCAAGAGAGCCTGTGTAGTTTTGAGAGAAAGTGCACTGTAGATCTCTTGCTCTCAGGGCTATTTTAGCTTCAGATCACTGCTTGCAAAAGCTTGATCTAGGGGCTTGCTTTTCCTGCTTAATGTTTGTTGGTTGTTTCCCTTTGTTGTGAATGAAGACTGGTGGGCATCCAGGGTGTTGTAGTTCCTTCGTTGTGAAGGAAGACCTGGTGGGGCATCCAGGGGGTGTGTATTTTCCCTTCGTGAAGGAAGACCAGCTGAGCTGGGGTTGTAGTGTCCATAAGGAGACTGTACCCTTGTTAGTAGGAATCCTAAGTTGTGCTCAAGGACTGGACGTAGGAATTCTAAGGAGAGGAGGTCTGAACTAGGATAATTCCTTGTGTTGTGTGATTGATTTCTTGTGTGTTTGTTGTTTATGCTAACCTCATCGAAGAACATCTTTGTGTGTATGTTTTAAGTACAGGTACTGACTAAGTAATTTTTTAAAAGACCATTCACCCCCCCCCCCCCCTCTGGGCTCGTCAACTGGGCAAAAAGTGGTATCAGAGCGAGTCTCTTGACAAAGAAGAAGATCTAACGATCTGAAGAGTAAAGATCCATGGCAGCCGAAGGTAACATTGATGGTCAGTCTGTCAACCGACCCCCTCTCTTCGATGGTGAAGATTATGCTTATTGGAAAACTAGGATGGAGTATTTCCTGCAAGGTTTGATTATCAAATCGGTCCATAGTAGAAGAAGGCGATTCCTTCATAAATGAGAAGGCTCAGTGGACAGATGATGACAGGAAAAAGATTTCCTTGAACTGTAAGGCTAAATGCATTCTATGCTGTGCCCTCAACAAAAAGGAGTTCAATAGAGTGTCAGCTGCAAATCAATCCCAATGAAATGTGGGAAAAGCTCAGATTACCTATGAGGCACAGACAAGGTGAAGGAGACAAGAATGACATTCTTGTTACTCAATATGAAGATTTCAAATGCAATCAGGTGAGTCCATAACTCAAATGTCAGTAGATTTACTATATTACAATTGGGTTGGCTGGTAGGGAAAACTTATGAGATTGGAGAAATGGTAAGGAAAATTCAGATCCCTACCATCCTCATGGACCCAAAGGTAACGGCCATTGAGGAAGCCAATGATCTAAAAAGATGTCCTTGAAAAAACTCGTCGGGTCCCTTATGGCCCATGGATAAATATGGAGAGACTAGGAGAGTCCTACAAGCAAGGAAAAAGCACTCAATGTTTGAAAGCTGAAGAAGAATCATCAGAAGCAAGCTCAGATGACAGTGAAGGCATTGAGGATAGTGAAAATGAAGAAGCAATGCTATCAAGAAGACTGCAACGAATTCTAGCTAAGAAGAAGAAGTTTCAGTCTGGCAGAAGGTTCTTCAAGAGAAATAAAGAATTTAGGAAGCCAGAAGGAAAGGATCTGAAGAAAGGAGAACAAATATATGAGTGCAAGAAGCCTGGACATATCAAAGCAGAATGTCCAAAGCTTAAGAAAGGTGAAAACAAGAAGAAGGATAACCTCAGAAAATTCAAGAAGTACAAAAAGAGGGCAATGGCAGCGCATGGGAGAACAGCAGCAACTCAGACAGTGAGTCAAACTCGAGCAGTGAGAAGAAGAAGAAGCCAACTTGGTTTATGGAAAATACAGAAGAAAAGGTAACTTCTGACTCCTCTTTCGATTCTTGTAATGATTAGATTCTGATAATTTAGAAGAAGCTTTCAATGAATTATATAGTAATATAGAGAAGTAACTAACTGTTTAAAGTAAGCAAGAAAAATATTACTTGTTTAGAAAACACTAACTCAGACCTAAAAAAAGAAAATGAGGAACTGGAAAAAGCAATAATCGAACTTACAAGAAGAAATGAACTATTATGTGAAGACCTAAAAGATAAAAATAGCAAATAATCAAATTAGAAAAATAGGAGAGTTCAGATGAACTAAGAAATGAACTCAAGGTTTTAAATGAAGAAAAATAAAAGGTTATCTAGCACATTAGAAAAAATTACGAATGGTAAAAACTCTTAATATTAAAAGGTGCTAGAAGATCAGGTAAGAAGAAGAATGGATTAGGTTATAAACCCCAGATAATGAAGAAGAAACCATATATATCCCAAAATATATCCAACTCTAAAATTGTACCTGAACAAGACATTGCATACAAAGCAGATTTCAGATATATGGAAAAAGTAACTAAATTGTCCTGCTGTAGTCACTGCAACAAGTTAGGACATATCATAAAACATGCCCAACAAGGCACAAGAAATGGATAATCAAAAGTGAAATCAATGATACTAACAAATCAGGACCCAAAAGAACTGGGGTACCTAAAGCTTAGTGTTTTCATTCAGGGAGGCCTTAAAGCATCAAAATGGTACTTGGACAGCAGGGTGCTCAAGGCATAGTCAGGGAACAGAAAATTTTCTCTAAACTAAAAGCCAAAGAAGGAACAGTTACTTATGGAGACAATGGAAAGGCACAATTATTGGTACTGGATTAGTTGGCACTAAAGAAAAACCATAATTGAAGATGTTCTTTGTGTAAAGGGTTGAAGCATAACCTCATAAGCATAAGCCAACTATGTGACAAGGGTCACCAATAAAGTTTCAAGAATCCAAGTGTATTATCATGAAGGATGGAGCAGTTATCTTTGAAGCAAATAGAGGAAAGAATCTGTATGTTATGTATCTCGAAGAACTGAAAGGACAAGATGTCTGTTTGGCAGCAAATAGAGATCAATCAACTGAATTATGGCACAGAAGATTAGGACATTGCAGCTTAGATAGTATGAGGAAATTATTAAAGAAAGCTTAGTGGATGGTCTACCAAAGGTCAGCACGAAAATGGAAGGTATTTGTAGACCATGTGCAAAAGGAAAGCACACTAAGAGCTCTTCAAGTCAAAGACCGTGGTAACCACCTCAAAACCTTAGAAAGAACTCCTTATGGATTTGTTTGGGCCAATGAGGACCACTAGTCTTGGAGGAAAGAACTTTGGATTTGTCATAGTTGATGACTACTCCAGATTTACATGGGTATCATTCTTAGAACATAAAGATGACACATTTGAGAGCTTTGTCAGTTTCAGCAAGAAGGTTCAGAAAGACAAGAATTCAGCATTGTTAGTATTCGATCAGATCATGGAGGTGAATTTCAGAACGAGAAGTTTGTAAAATTCTGTGAAAATGAAGGAATTGAGCACAATTTCTCAGCACCAAGGACACCACAGCAAAATGGAGTTGCTGAGAGGAAGAACAGAACCTTTGGACATGGCAAGAACCATGCTGTCAGAATATGACTGCCAAGGTATTTCTGGGCTGAAGCAGTGAACACGGCAAGTTACATCATCAACAGAGTTATGATCAGGCCAATCCTGAAGAAGACAGCGTACAAATTATTCAAGGGAAAGAAGCCAAAGATCAGTCACTTCAGGACATTTGGATGTCCTTGCTTCATCCACAATAAAGGAAAAGAAATATGAGTAAGTTAGATGCCAAGTCAGATGAGGCATCTTCATGGGGTACACCTCTAAACCTAAAGGGTATAGAGTATTTAACAAGCGCTCTTTATTAATTGAACAGTTTATTCATATCATTTTTATGAAACTAACCCTTCCTTGAGAAAGGAAGAAGATAGTGACATTGATGATATAGATGAATTGTCTAAGAAATTAAAGGATACATCAATTGAAGACAAGGATGATCCACCTCTGGAAGACCTGCAACAAAAGGATATACACATGATAATCTTCCAAAGGAGTGGAGATACAAGAAAGATCACCCACCTGAGAACATTATGGTGAGCCATCTATAGGGGTAAGAACGAGAGGTAATGTAATACTCTTGTGATTGACCTAGCATTTGTTTCTCAGATAGAGCCTAGGACAGTCAATGAAGCTCTAACTGATGAATCTTGGATTATAGCCATGCAAGATGAGCTAAACCAGTTCAAGAGAAACCAAGTATGGTCACTTGTCCTAGACCATCAGACCATCCCGTTATTGGCACCAAGGGGTGTTCAGAAACAAATTCGATGAGACTGTGTGATCCTAAGAAACAAGGCCAAACTGGTAGCTCAAGGCTATATTCCCAGAGGAAGGCATGATTTCGATGATGAAACCTATGCACCTGTAGCTAGACTTGAGGCTATTAGAATATTACTTGCATATGCATCTGCATTAGATTTAAAACTATTTCAAATGGATGTTAAGTCAGCCTTTTTAAATGGCTTTATCAAGGAGAAAGTTTATGTGGAACAACCCCAGGTTTTGATGATACAGAATTTCCGAATCATGTCTTTAAACTTCACAAGGCATTGTATGGTTTTAAAGCAAGCACCTAGAGCCTGGTATGAAATGCTTAGTTCTTTTCTTTTAAACCATGGTTTCAGTAGAGGTCAAGTAGATAGCACTCTTTTTATAAAGACAAAGATCAAAAATATATTGCTTGTTCAAATTTATGTAGATGACATAATTTTGGTTCTACTGATGAATCTCTGTGCAAGTACTTTGAGAAGCTCATGCAGGGAGAATTTGAAATGAGCATGATGGGAGAGCTCAACTACTTCCTTGGATTACAAATCAAACAAGAAAAGGAAGGCACTCACATCTGCCAAGCAAAGTACACAAAGGAACTCCTAAAGAAATTTGGTTTTGAGAATGCAAAGCCACTGTCAACACCCATGAGTACATCAACAAGGATGGACAGTGACAGGGATGGTAAGAAAGTAGATCAAAAGATCTACAGAGGTATGATAGGTTCATTACTTTATCTAACAGCTAGCAGACCTGATATTTTATTCAGTGTATGCATGTGTGCTAGATATCAGGCAGATCCTAGAGAATCACATCTAATCTCAGTAAAAGAATTTTTAGATACTTATCTAGAACTCATGACTTAGGTCTTTGGTATCCAAAAGCATGTGAAATTAACTTGGTTGGATACTCTGATGCTGACTATGTTGGATGCAAGGTAGATAGAAAAAGCACCAGTGGTTGTTGTCAATTCCTTGCAGGATGTTTGATATCATGGTCCTCCAAGAAGTAAAATTCAGTGGCACTATCAACTGCTGAAGCTGAGTATGTTGCTGCCGGGAGCTGCTGCACACAACTCCTGTGGATCAAGCAACAACTTGAGGACTATGGGCTTCACATCAAAACAATTCCTCTGTTGTGTGACAACACAAGTGCTATAAATCTCACCAAAAACCCAGTACAGCATTCAAGGACTAAGCACATTGAGGTTAGATACCATTTCATTCGAGATCATGTAGCTAATGGTATTTAGAAATATCTTTTATTGATACAAATGGTCAGTTAGCAGATATCTTCACAAAAGTCTTACCCGAAGAGAGATTCACATCTCTTAGAAGGGAATTGGGCATGTGTAATTTGTGAAAAGATCTATGTTTATACTGATATATAAATTTTCAGAATTTAAGGTATCTTTCTCTCCATGGCGTTAAGCAAAAGATATACTCAACTATTTTTTTTGTCTCTCTTGGAAAAGTCCTTTGAAAAGTCAAACTTGTTTGTCGTTTCCTCCTGCCTTTTGGCGCCTCACTTTTCGATAAAGTATTCATTTATTTACTCCAAAATCGATGTGGGAACGATTCATCTCCTACCTTTTACCTTTTCCCCTCTTTCGTCTGGTTGCCTGAGTCGATGCCCTAACGATTCCGACATCGACTCTCTGCAAAATTCGAAACCTCTCACTTCTTCTCGCGAAGAATTTCTTGAGGGCTTTCTTTTCTTGAGGGCTTTCACTTCTGCCACCATCGCATCCCTCCTAAAACTTTTCCACCCAAATCAATGGCCGCACCAGCTGTTTCGGCAGTCTTGGGGGCTACAGCGCTGAGTTTTTAACGGCCGAGCAGTAGGAGAGGTTCACGTTTGTGAAGATCAAGCTGTGTGGTAATAAGGCAGTGGATGTTGCAGATCTTGAGAAGAATCGGATGCACAGTATAGTGGAAGCTATGGACAGGATGAAGTGGACTGGAATTGCAACCCTTTCAGAGGTAAGCTACCCGGATCTTGTAAAGGCGTTTTATGTCTGTCTGAAGTCAGAAGCAGATGGGTCCTTAACATCTTCTGTCAAAGGTACCCAAATCAAAATAAATTATGATTTGTTGAAGTCTTTGTTTGGTGTGTCCACATCTGGGCACAGTGGGATCCACACAGAGGATACCCTAGTTAAGGTACTTGGGATTGTTGGTCTAGAATATAAGTTAAAAGATGGGAAACTAGATATAAACCAGTTGAATGCCTTCAATCGTCTTCTGCACTTCATAGTCTGTCAGATATTAGTCCCTAGAAGTGCCACTTTCTCAACCTGCACCAAGGCAGACTCAGATTTGATGTATTGGGCCATTCAGAACAAAGAGATAAATATGGCCGAAGTTATGATAGAGAGGATGAAGTTTGCTCTTGATCAGATTTGGGATACTAAGAGCAAGCTGAACGTATCACTGCCCTACGCCCATTTGCTCACCAAGGTTTTCAGTCATTTTGGCGTAAATTTGTCTGGTGCAGTAGTTGAGAAGATGGACCAAGCCATTAGGTCCAGAAATCTGAGAAAAAGTGGTTTCTCAGTAGTCAGTGGAGTATGGACCAAGACATCTGTGGCTGAGGGTGAAGCCATAATCGGCGAAGCCTAAGATGCTCAACAAGAGGTAGCAGCAGATTTAGTAGAACCAGCCGCACCATCTGGAATAGCAGCAGCAGAAGCATCAACATCACCTGCAGCAGCAATAGAGAAGGAAGGTACAGTGGAAGCCTCACTAGCTCCAGCAGAGGTAGTAATGGAAGAATCTAGAAGTCGAACTGAGGACATTTCTCCTGAGACCATTTTTCCTGTTGGAACAATGTCAGATGATCCTCTACCTTCTTTTAGGGTAGCTTCAGTGCTTCGAGATGTTCTCAATTCTATTCAAAGCAATACAGAAGGTGATGGCAGTTCAGCAGTAGCAGTTGTGGTATCCGACCACATTGCAGACATTGTTTCAGAAGATTCTCCCAGCCAGGGGGAGCAAATTGGGAGTGAGTCTCATGTACCTGAATCCGTGGCAGTGGGCCACACTAAGGAAGTAGCTATGGATGAAGCTCCCATTGAGAAGGAGCAATCTTTTGTCCAACATGACTCAATGATGGAAGATGCTCTCATTCAGGGGGAGCAAGAGAATGAGCAGGAAGCAGCATCACAGGGGGAGCACACTGAAGATGTCCCCGTGCATGAACGGCAAAATTCAGTTCAAATTGAAGATCAGGATCAGGTGGTAAAGAGAGGAAAGAGGATTGCTCACAGAAGGCTAAGGAAAATAAAGAAGATGCATTTGAAGCCTATCATGGATAAGTTGGAAGCACAAGATGAGATTTTATCCTCAGTGCAGTCAAATGTGAGTTCTATTATTGATCGCCAGGAATCAATTTACAATGATATATCTCAGATCAAAAATGCCATGAAGTGGTTCAATAAGGAAATGGGCACAATGAAGACGATGGTGTCTGAAATTTTGAAGGCAGTAGGACCCAAAGATCCTACTCCTCAAGAGTGTGGGCCTTCAGGGCAAAGTGAAGGTCATGTAGGGCCATCTGGGCCAATTGATATTGATCAAGTGGAGCAGCCATCAGGGCCTTCAGTTGATGCACCAGCAGGGTCATCAAGGCCAAGTATTGCAGTACAGCTATCTGAGAGTATGCCTATTGAAGATTCTGATATCAGTAAGGGGACTGGGCCATTAGGACCGGGCGAGGAGGCTTTTATCCCAGTGGAACATGTGGCTGAAAGAGCAGAACAGGCTGTAGCTCATGAGCCCCCTGACACTTCTACTCTTCCCACTCCAGCCCCTCCTTCTCCACCTACCTCATCCACTGCCCCTCCATCTCCAACCACCATTAAACGACCCCGTCCAAGACCTATATCCTCTCCTACACCATTTCTTTCTCAATCTGCTTCATCTCCTGTCTCTTCCACCATTATTCCTCCACCCTCATCTTCTCTTCAGATTCCTCCAGCATCATCTTCTGCTGGGCCTTCTTCCTCTTCTGGTCCTTCCTCCTTAGGACCCTCTTCTCTCCCTACCATAACTCCTACCTCAATCTTCAATCCACCTACACCTCCTTCCTTTATTACCATTATTCCTGAGGGTGCCCAACTCACTCAGGTTGAAATCCAGGATATCAAGGATGAATTTGAGGTAGCAATACTTCGTTCAGTCCTGGCCGTTGGGACCCATATTCACAGGACAGGCTCTTCTAGCCCTATCTCTAAAAAGAGGAGACTCACTTCCACCCATCCTGCCTCCTCTGAAACTTGTTATCCTCCCCTTTGGTTTTCCCTTTCTATCTCAAATAAGCAAAAACTTATCTATGAAGAATATCTTCAAAAAGTATTTTTTGCCCACAATTTTAGCCTTCCCTTCCAAAATCATTCTGATCATCTTACCACCATTTTTCCTTACACCTCTCTCTCTAAGGCTCAACAGTCAAAAATTTTCTCCATGACTGAAGCCAAACCTGAAGAACAGTGGGCTCGGAGCAACAGAGATCTGTACAGTAAATATCATCAGGCTCAAGCCGCCAGGTATCCACCCAGAAAAGCTCCTCTCCCTCTCTCTGAATGGTTCCAAATTCATCAAAAACATTTTTTTGGACCCTTTATATAGAAGAAAATCAAGTTCATCCGGCAGTATCAGATGTACTGTGATTACTGCTATATTAACTACATTCCTGAACCTCAGCTGGGTCAATTCCGTGAAGCCATCAGGGCTCTCAGTTCAAGCACAGCTCATTCTGAATCCCTTCTGGTTGATTTTGCTACCTTAGACATTCCTGATGTAGTGTTCCTTCCCCCTCTCCATGCCTTGATTATGGACTCTTTTGTGGGAACACTTATTTTTGAGCGAGCTGCAAGGGTCATGACTAGGTTATTTGTGCAAGAAGGCTGTGATCTGTCTTTTCCAAGATTTGTCTTCAAGCAATATCTTCAGGGGTATATCAAGGCAGATATCCTTGCCCCTCTTCTCTCTGAATGTGACAGGCTGTCTCCTGCTGATTGGACGAAGTTCTATCCCTTGTCTGCTCAGTAGCTAGAAGACCTTAATGCTTCTTAGGCCAGTTCAAATCAACCTCTTTTGACTCCTGGTGAATTTTTGGATGTCAACTCTCTACACCTCATCCGGGATTCCTATCTGACTTGGGTCGAAAGATACAAAGTCTTCTTAGATTTAAAGAAGGAGCTTAGATCACATCAGATTCACCATCCCTTCAAGATTGATGCCTTTCTTCGGTTTGCCAGTTTTAGGTCTTTCTTATCCTACAAGATAGCCCTCGACAGTGCTAAATATGAGGATTTCATTTCAGATCAAAGGCAAATTCATATCAAGAGGATGGCTCCCACCATGGGACCCTCCTATCAAATTGAGCTTGGGGCCTTTGAAGCTTATTTTGAAGAGCAGGAACGCCAGGCATTCCCTGTCATCAGACACTTTGCCTCTCTTTTTTCTTCTGCTTATTATCTACTTGTACTTCCTCAGAATTAATCAATTCATTTTGTTTGGGTGCCCTTCATTTTTTTCTCTTCTTCTTTGTCTCTGCTTATCTTTTTTTAGCTTACTGACAAAAAGGGGGAGAAAATATTTAGTATTTCTGAAATACATTCAGCATTTCATTCTTACTTTTGTTAAGTTTTGTCATCACCAAAAAGGGGGAGATTGATGATCAGTATGTTTGATGATCAGTCTATTCTCATATAATGTTAATTAATTACATATTGATTTTGGTGAATAACAAAACGTGATTAACAATCTAACATTCATTCTATAAGCTTGTGAGTACAAGAAAAATCTCAAGGAAAATCAAGCCCATTTGGTAAGTATTAGTACATCTATAGCACGTCAAGTTCAGTATGATATTTCTCTAAGTCCACATCGACTTCTATTGAAAATCGCAATGATTCCTTAAGTCATCATAACGATTTGCTCATCGCAACGATTCCTTAAGTCATCATAACGATTTGCTCATCGTAATGATTTCTTAAGTCGTCATAGCGATTTGCTCATCGCAACGATTCCTTTAGTCATCGTAACGATTTTTTCATCGCAACGATTTCTTAAGTCATCATAACGATTTGCTCATCGCAACGATTCCTTAAGTCATCATAACGATTTGCTCATCGCAACGATTCCTTAAGTCATCATAACGATTTGCTCATCGTAACGATTTCTTAAGTCGTCATAACGATTTGCTCATCGCAACGATTCCTTAAGTCATCATAACGATTTGCTCATCGCAACGATTACTTAAGTCATCATAACGATTTGCTCATCGCAATGATTCCTTAAGTCATCATAACGATTTGGTCATCGCAATGATTCCTTAAGACGTCATAACGATTTGCTTCACATCGACTCCTTTAGTAATCATAACAATTTGCTTTGCGCAACGATTTCTTAAGTGTTCATAATGATTTCCTTAATGAACACAACAATTTGCCTTCTACAACAATTTCTTTATTGATCACAACGATTTTCTTGTAACTCATAACGATTTGATTATATCGTCTTGATCACAACGATTCTTTTGTAGAAACACAACGATTTGATGCTAAGTTACAACGATTTGGCGGTTAGTGCATAACAATTTCATAAGTCATGGATGCATCGATTTTATGTTTATAACGACTTGATATTTAATAGCGTTGAATAGTCAAAGTCTTCGCTCATATCTTTCTGACATCTGTGCATTTAATGAAGACTGAACGTATCTCTGCATGAGTGCAGACGATATCGTCCATTATCGTGCTTACTCTTTATGTATCTTTTAGAACAGCAAAGTAGCATTACTACTTTGGTGAATACTCACACCAACGATGTCTGACAACAAGAGACAGGCTAGCTGTCTACTGTTTTAGCCTTTAATTTATGCAGGTCCCTGACAACCATCCGTCATACAACGTTGGATCCTATAGTAGCCAAAGGACAATTCATAAGATCCTATCTCCTTGCGTGCACAAATGGATAAAGGACTGTTGACTGGAAGCTTCCAACGACCATTCAGTCTAACGTCCACTAAACCAGAGACAACGAATACATTTCAAATTGGAGATATAAACACAAGACAGAAGAACATATAGAACTACGGAAAGAAAGAAAAAAAAAAGGGGCAATTCAGATCTTCTGCGAGAATCCTAGAGCCAAGCATCCCACTCAAAATTGTCTCAAGCTCTCTGCTCTCTATACTGTATTAGAAATCCAAAGAGAGCCTGTGTAGTTCTGAGAGAAAGTGCACTGTTAGATCTCTTGCTCTCAGGGCTATTTTAGCTTCAGATCACTACTTGCAAAAGCTTGATCTAGGGGCTTGCTTTTCCTGCTTAATGTTTGCTGGTTGTTTCCCTTCTGTTGTGAAGGAAGACCTGGTGGGGCATCCAGGGTGTTGTAGTTCCCTTCTGTTGTGAAGGAAGACATGGTGGGGCATCCAGGGTGTTGTATTTTCCCTTCGTGTGAAGGAAGACCAGCTGAGCTGGGTGTTGTAGTGTCCATAAGGGGACTGTACCCTTGTTACTAGAATCCTGAGTTGTTGCTCAGGGACTGGACGTAGGACTCCTAAGGAGAGGAGGTCTGAACCAGGATAATTCCTTGTGTTGTATGATTGATTTCTTGTGTGTTTGTTGTTTATGCTAACCTTCATCGAAGAACATCTTTGTGTGTATGTTTTAAGTACAGGTACTGACTAAGTAATTTTTAAAAGACCCATTCACCCCCCCCCCCTCTGGGCTCGTCAACTGGGTAACAAAATTGACCTTTTCATGTCTTGGTACATCTTGGTTGCACCTGGGTGAATTGTGTACTTGGTCTTGTGGGCTTCATCCATTAGCTTTCTCTTCAGCTCCTCATTGTCAGGCACGCATGTCCTGGCTTGGAATAATATTCTCCCATCCTCAGCGATGGAGAAATCTGGCTTGTCCGCTATGGTCTCCCTGACTCGGACTAAAAATGGGTCGTTTGCTTGATGCTCTCTGATCTTGACAAAGATGTCGGGTTGAGCTCTTAAGTTGGCCACTAGCACCTGATCACTTCTCTCCTCAATATTCAGATCTAGACTGGCAAATTGTTCCAACAGTTGCATCTCACCTGTGACCAGACAAGATAAGGAAGCTATTGGTTTCCTACTAAGTGCATCAGCTACTGCATTACCTTTACCTGGGTGGTATTGGATATTGAAATCAAAGTCTTTCAAGTACTCCAGCCATCTCCGTTGTCGCATATTGAGCTCCTTTTGATAAAACAAGTAATTTAAACTCTTATGATCGAAGTAGACAATAAATTGCTCCCTCGTATAGGTAATGCCTCCAGATCTTGAGTACAAATACTACTGCAGCTAGTTCTAAGTCATGGACGGGATAGTTGACTTCATGTGGCTTCAACTGTCTTGAAGAATAAGCTATCACTTTCTCATTCTGCATTAATACGCAGCCTAGACCGATTCCAAATGCATCAGTGTAGACTGAGAATCCTACTCCTTTGACTGGTAATGCGAGGACAAGTGCAGATGCCAGCAATTGCTTAAGTGTCTGAAAGCACTTCTCACATTCCTTGCTCCAGACATATGGGTTCTCTTTCCGCGTAAGACGCATAAGAGGAACGGCTATCTTGGAGAAGTCTTTTATGAACCATCTGTAATAACCAGCCAGTCCAAGAAAACTTCTTATCTCTGTGACATTGGTCCGCCTTTCCCAGTTGAGTATGGCTTCTACCTTGGAAGGATCGACATCGATACCATCCTTGGAAATAACATGACCCAGAAATGACACCTCCTCGAGCCAGAATTCACACTTGCTCAATTTGGCATAGAGTTGATTGTCCCGCAAGATTTGCAGAGCGATCCTCAGATGCTCCTCATGATCTTCCTTGGTCTTGGAGTATATGAGAATATCATCAATGAAAACCATGACGAACTTGTCGAGGTATGGTCGATAGATGTTGTTCATTAATTGCATAAAAACTGCAGGAGCATTGGTTAGTCCAAAAGGTATGACTACAAATTCGTAATGACCGTACCTGCTCCGGAAAGTTGTCTTGTAGATATCTACATCTTTAATCCTCATCTGATGATATCCCAATCTAAGGTCAATCTTAGAAAAATACTTTGCTCCTGATATCTGATCAAATAGTTCATCGACACGCGGCAGAGGGTACTTGTTCTTGATAGTAAGATTGTTCAACTGCCTGTAATCGATGCATAATCTCATGGATCCGTCCTTCTTCTTGACGAACAACACTGGTGCTCCCCAAGGAGAAGTACTTGGCCTAATGAAACCCTTTTCTAGAAGTTCCATCAGTTGCTCTTTCAACTCTTTCAATTCAGTAGGGGACATCCTGTAGGGTTGGCGTGAAATCGGTGCAGCTCCAGGTATGAGGTCAATTGAGAAATTCACATCTCTTTCAGGTGGAATGCCTGGCAGCTCATCAGGAAACACATCGGGGTATTCTTGCACTATATGAATGTCTGATATCTTGGTTGCTTTCTTCTCAATTACAATTGCGGCAAGAAATGCCACACAGCCCTTTCTTATCATGTTTTGTGCCTTTATAGCAGAGACGAGGGACAAGTGTCTCTTGTGCCTACGTCCTGTGAAGATCGGCTTAGGGAATTCACTAAAGGAAATCTTCCCTCTTCTACAATCAACATAAGCCCCATAAGTAGATAGCCAGTCGGCTCCCAGAATAACATCGTAACCCTCCATGGGCATACAAATCAGGTCAGCTCTAAGGTTAAGTTCACCAACCTTAACATCAGCTAATGGAAAATATTTATTCAATTGAGCATTTTCTCCCAAGGGTGTTGTGACAGGTAATTCAAACTCCATGGATGTGGATTTTTCATTTAATGTATCAGCAAATGCTTGTGATATGAACGAATGTGTTGCGCTAGTATCAAACAAAATAAATGATGATTGAGAAAAGACTGGTAGTGTACCTTCCACCACGCCACCTTCCTCGGTGGTGTCCACTTCTTGTAGAGCCTACAGTCGGCCTGGCTTCTTCTGTCCCGTAGGATGCTTTTCATTTTCTTTCAGTAATGGACACTCGGAAATCCGGTGATCTCGGCTCCCGCATCGAAGGCATGCACCTGCCTTCCTCCAGCACTCATCTGTCGTGTGACCAAGCTTGTCACAATGCTTGCATCTTGGTTTGTTGTTCGGAGCAGTAGTGGTGGGGACTTTGGGCTTCCGCTCCTGGCTTGGCCCATCAGTGATACTTAACGGCCTTTTCTTGCCATTAGTAGGCTTGCTCGATGCTCCAAAAGTTTGCTCTTTCCTGAACATTCTACCCTTGATGCGCTCAGTGAGTTCAGTCGCATCCCCCAGGCATTGTGCTCTCCTGACCATCTCTGGATAGGTCTGAATATCCAATGGCGCAAGTTGAATGATGTAAGCGGGCTTGAGCCCATTAAGGAATCTCTTTGCCTTCATTCGTTCTGTACTGACCAGATGATTGGTGTATCGAGCCAATCGGGAGAACTGTGCTTCGTATTCAGCAACTGTGAGGTTCCTCTGCTTAAGTGCAGCAAACTCAGAGGCCTTCCTCTCTTGGACTCTTTCAGAGAAGTACTTGGAGTTAAAGTTCTCCTTGAACTCCTCCCATGTGAACTGTGCATTTGCTCGGGTAGCCTCAACGGACTCCCACCACGCACGGGCGTCCCTTTCCAACTGGAATGTTGCTAACAGTAGCTTATCACCATCCGCCCATTGCATAATGCAGAAGATACGCTCAGTCTCCTTGAGCCAATTTTCTGCCTCATCCGGATCTGTGGTTCCACTAAATCGGGGTGGATTCAGATTGCGAAAGTTCCTGTGTAATTCACCAGCACCTCGGTTGTTGTTATTATTATTGGCTCTAGCAGCTTGGAGTAAAGCCTGAGTAAATTGCTGAATTGTTTGCTGCATGTCATGGAGTTGTGCACGCTCCGCTGCCATTGTTGAGGTTTAACTTCCTTCAAAAGAGAATGTTTAAAGTACGTTACTGAATTTGCACTAAGTTGTGCGTGTGTGAGTTCATTTTATCTTATTACCCAACGTTCTACCCATCTCACATAGGTATGGAATTTAGACTCTAAGTCAAGTCAAGTCAAACCTAGATCATCCTATACTTAAGAATAACCTAGGCTCTGATACCACAAAACTGTAACGCCCCGACGCAGAATATCGGAGCGGGATTACAGTTATTAAATAGTACAGAGCGAGAAATAAATAACAAACCATTACACAAATAGAAATAATACCAAACAACCTCATATCTCAATAATAATCCAACAATCTCCATTACATTCACTAATAACTCATCATCTTCTTAAACTAACTAATACATCCACATATCAGAGCCAAAACTAGGGCGCAGAGTACTTTATTGAAAATCAACTATTACATAATGACTAACTGACTCATTCTACACTAACTGACTACTAGACAGTACTGGTTGCAGAAGGGTCACTCTTGAGCCTCCTCATCGGTCCCATCCTCGTGAGTGTGATCATGATCCGACTCACCTGAAACACATTAAATAAATACGCAGGATGAGCGAATAATGCCCAGTAGGACTTAATATCTCATGAACACAAGCATGCTTTCAATGGTTAATGTTTTAATGGCAGGCTAACTAGAGAGTAAAGTCCTGTAGAGCATGTCACGATAACGAGAGAACAATTGCAACTGGCACAGGGAAAAATAGTACAACAAGAACGACAATAGAATGGCCATGTAACATTATAACATGTAAATTGCACTACGGTGCACTAGTAACGATCACGCTTACACTTGTAGAGATAGCACTTTGATTGTCATAGATTAATCTAGATAGTAAACTGGCGCTGGATGCATGCCGTAACACATCCTTGATCATTTTAACTCCCATGGGCACTGGCACTTTTTGGGCACTCCTCCCAGGACCTGATCGGGCCCTATTGCGCTGGCATTAGTCATTTCTTTATCTTAGACAATCACACGAATGGCCAATAGAGTAGCAAGAAGAGATAAGAGAGTACTAGACGAGATAGATGAGAGTGTAGAGAGAACGTGAACAGATAAGAGGATATAGAGATTAGATGAGATAGGGACATTCCGTAAAACAACGTGAAATTCTGATAGTGACGGTTGCACAGCACCAGGTCGGGTGCCGGCAGTCTGGTAGAAGTCACAACCACCCACTTAGTCGTGTCGTGAACACGGCCAAATGGTTCGGAGTGATCCCGAGACGAGAAGGAAAACACTAAGGCATGAATTGTACTGATCCCTAATGTGTATCGGGATTTGGTGTACAACCAGCTCGTTGACTAAGGACGTGCACCAAAGCCAAGAAGACTTACGGAGGTCTTGACAAGGAGTCCCTGGCCCAGTCGAGAGTATTCCCGATGGAGAGGTGGTCCAAGTCAAGAGAAAGTGTATAGAAACGGGTCCGTCGTGCCTCGAGTGCTCGAAGGCCGAGGGAAAATGGTAACGGTAGATAAAATACTCGTATAAAACAAAAGCAATTGTATTTAATAAAAATAGGATAATTTATTCATGTATTTCACTAAATTACCAAATACATTATTGCGTAATTTAATAAGGTCAAATGGCAATTAATAATGTTATGTGTGTGCAACTGTAAAGAAATCTTGAGGATATGACAAGTCGTGCAAATGTCATTTATTAATTCACCAAGTTGAATTAACTATAACACGATTTAATCATGGCTAATTAAAGGGTATAAAGCCTAAACATCAGGGCATATGCACAATTTTCAATTCTGGTCGAATTTATGAAAATGCGATGGACTTACCCGTCGCGATTCAAGTCGCGACAGAGCGGTCGGGTGCGACACAGGACCTGGCCGGTCTGGCCCGGTCCGGAATGGAATCGCGGTGGCTTACGCCGCCGCATTCTTGACGCGACGCCATGGGCCGGCGCGACCCCGCTGATATCGCGGCGGATCGCGCCGTCGCGATAACAGGTGGGTTTGCCCCTTTTTCCCTTTTTCCCAGGGCGAGTCCTCTGTGATACAGAGACGTTCTAAATTCCATATAAAATAGCACGGTGATCCAAAAAACACAAAACCAGTTTTAAACAAAAGTAGACATATAGATCTATCAACATGCATGATTAATTTGAAAATAAACAAGGTTTGGGCATGATTTGATTGGGTTACTTTTTGGTGACCTAAACATGCACAGTCAGGGTTCAACGAATTAATTAACAATGGATACATGATGAAAAATTCCGAAACTAAGGGTGTTAAAAAGCTAACAAGATGTAGTATTTATGATAGTTTTATCATGGTATGAAGTTAAGCATGAACGAGGTTCACAAACCAACAAGAAGGGTCGGGTGCATGGATCTGATAGGGATTCAAAGAATTAATTCTCCCTCATGGGAGATCAAAATAGAACGAAACTAGGGGCGTTTGAAAGCTATTGCACTATAGTATCAATGAGAATTTTTTCATAGCATGGGAACAAGTACGTGCGGAGAATTAGAGAGAACATGAGATTTTAGGTTCATAGTGATAGCAGGGTTTTATGAATTAAATTCACCCAAATGGATAAGTAGAATACAACGAAACCATAGGTCTTTTGAATAGTTACCTAATTTTTGCTTGAGAGATTGCCTACCTTTTTCATGGAGTAAGATAGCCCTAGTTTGATGATGAAAATCAGAAAATCCTCCTTGTTCAAGCCTCCTCCTCCTTGCTCCTTCGTTCTCCAGCCTTCCCCTCGTCTCCTAGGACTCCAGCCACGAACTATGGGTGGTAGGGACGAACTTGGGTGGTGTATTAGGTTGCTAGTAGAGTTTTACCCCTTCTAAAACTCCTTCTTTCTATTAATTCCGAATTTCCATGTTTATCACCTTCCTTTCTAGAAATTTTCTCTTTCTTTTGGGTGGGGAAGAGATTAAGTTTGTGGGTAATGAGTTATAGCAAGGCTAGGACTCTTATTTTGGATAAACATGACTTATTTAGTGTTTATCTTAGCCTTTTACTATTTACTAATTAATTAGATACGAATTTAACTTAATTACATCTCCTCCCAAGATGGGCTTCATCCTATTGGGCCCAATCTATTTGGTTTGGACCATTTGTTTAACCCACTACTAATTTAGCTTAATGGGTTATTGCTTTAATTCCCTTTGTTTCCATTTATTTCCCCTTTAATCCAATTAATTCTATTTTCCTCATTTATTAAAATTAGTAAATTTTATTTTTATTCGGGTTTTAAAAATCAAGGGTGTTACATCCCTGATGCTGCCTGGGGAGTGGACCATGGCTGGGAGGGTAGCAAGTTAGTCGATATGGGGTTGATTGGAGAGGAAAGCATGCAGATGATCTCAGAATTAACTTGGGTGGACAAACATGAAAACTTGAAAGATTCTTTTCCTTAGCTCATTTTCCATGGTCAAAGGGAACATATGACATAGAATAACACACTGGAATATCAAGGCCAGTGAACTTTGGTGAGATAACCATGTATGAGCAGGATGGTCAGAGCTACCATTAGTCCATATGCCATATAGTAGCATGATGGTTGGAGCTCTTTCACATTCCTTCTCTCTCTAGCTACTCTTCCTTCTTCATTATCACATTTATAATTGATCCATGAAAAGAGGCAGGAGGACAACAAGAAAAATGAGAAGTAACTTGAGAAGTAACATGTTTCCACCATGTTGCTGGAAACATGGCAGATTGGATGGTGTGCCACATGCTGAAAACCTGTTGCTTTTAAGGATCTGTTTTGAGTATATACAATTGCTTTATTATTTTTAATTTGTTTAGAATACTTGATTGCTTGAGGCTTTTAATTTGTTAGAATTATTGAATTGTTTGAGGCTTTTTAAAAAGGGGAAATTAATTGTTTCTGTCTAACTTTGTGCAGTGTGTGGACAAAGGCACATTTGCTAATCCCTACCATCTTCTTGGATCTTGATTACTAGACCATGACATTTTATGTTGAACCATAATTTTTTGAAACTTGCATATGCACTCATATTACTTTTCTTGTTCAATGCAGGTATCCATTGGTACAACTTGTTTAGGTTTTGATCTCTTGTCTACTCAGGTAATCCTTCCATCCCCTCTATATATATTTGTTGAACCAGTGAGCCTGGGTGGTGGCTCATATTTATTTAATCCAGCGAGCCTGGGTGGTGGCTCATGTTTAAACTAATCCAGCGAGCCTGGGTGGTGGCTCATATTTTTTGCAGGATGTGATTGTATGTGTGAGTATCAATTATGTATACTTTGTGCTTTACAGGATGTATGAATGAGAAGACAGAGAAAGCATGAATATGAATGAGTGAGATGAGTGGACCTTTTTTTCCATTTTTGCCCGTTCAAGACTTGTGTTAGGATATATGCTTTTACTGTCTTTTGATAGTAATGTCATATATCGAGCATAAAGTCTTGAATTGTCTAAGTTGGACAGTCTATGGATATTTGATTCATCTGTACATTCTTAATTTATTATGTGTATTGTGATTGTCTTAAAATTTTGGTTCTGTCTCTTCGCTCTTCTCCGATATACCCACTAATTTTAACTGCTCTTCTTGTCACTTGTATTTCATACAAGTGATTTTCTGAGCATAGTTAAAATTAATAAATATTTGGGGTATATTGGAGAAGTGTGGGGAGATGCTGCCGAAATTTTTAAGACAATCTCAATACATATATAATAAATTAAGAATGTACAGATGAATCAAATATCCATAGATGGGCACGATTTTTTGTAGGCACCCCCTTTTTTTGTAGGAATTTATGCAGACATGTATGTGTGTGTCGAATGTATGTGTGAAAATGCTCCCGGTATAGGGGAGGTGTTGTCGAAATTTTCTTTGAATTGTCAGTTTATTCATATTTATTCGATACAACATAGATCGTTTGGGTACAACTTAGACTGATGGGTTATTGCCAATGAAGAACTATTGCATCCTAAAATGGCGAGACTCGATAAGAGTTGGATACAACTTAGAGATCGTTTGGATCCTAGATATGAGAAAGGAGTAGATGAGTTTTTGGATTTTGCTTTTGATGAACAAAGACAATCTTTTAGACATGGACAGAATTATGAGTTCATTCAATGTCCGTGTCGTAACTGTGTTAACGGATTGAAGTTGTCCCGGATGGATGTTGAAATTCATCTTAAAGTAGATGGATTTTGGACACGATATACCAATTGGGTATGTCATGGAGAGGCACCATTAGTTGATGTTCAGCAAGTTAGCCCGTCTGCTAATGAAGCACAAATAGAAGAGCAGATTGATACGACGATTGAAATGTTACATGAGTTACAAGAGGCTGAAATAGAGAGGATAGTAGAGGAACATGAACCAAATGAGAAAGTAAGAGATTTTTATCAATTATTAGAAGATGCTGAAACACCATTATATCTTGGTTGTGTCAAATTTTCAAAATTGACATTTCTGTTGAAACTATTGCACATTAAGACCATGAACAAAGTGACAGCTTCTTGTATGGAGGGGCACTGTCCATCGAGGGCCGACTAGGGGAGTTACGGAGAGGAGGCTCCCTGATGGACAACAATGGAATGTCTCCCTCGTCTAATGATATGGCGTGGGCCCTATTGCAGATCACTTTACGATTCGCATGGGCGTTATATCAAAGATGTATTGTAAGATTTGGCAAAAAGACTTTGCGAAGCTGCCTGTTGCAACTCAGGAGTTGATATTCATAGATCTTCAGGTAATTATTGTTTAAATTGAATAGTATATATGCATATGCTTTTTTTATAATTGAGTGACTTTGTTTTGCAGTTGACGTACCAGTGGGAGCGCACAGAGAAAACAGATAGGGAGATGCTTGCTCACATGAGCGCCATGCATCGCAGCTGGCGTAGCAAGCAAAAAAAAAGAGTAAGTTAATATACTATTTCATTTTCATATGTCCTTTATTTTTTAAACTTGTTTATATATTGACAATTTTTTTTTTCATGTCAGTATTTTAATGGCAAGCCTTTAGATGATGCGATTGCGTCCGTCCCAGCAGGTGTTGACCCCTCAGATTGGCAAACAATGTGCGAGATGTGGACTACTGGGGATGAGCAGGTAATATTTAAAATGCTTAGAATATAATTGTTTATGATTATTTTGTTTCTATAAATGGACCAATAATTGTCTATTCTTGTCTTTTTAGAGGGTTGCTGACCGAAATAAGCAAAACTATGCCACTCAGTCTATGTCATATAGATGGGGCAGGACTTCTCATTATCAGTAGATGAATGATTTTGTGAGTTATGTTTTATGAATTATGTTATCCCTTTTATTCATTAGTTACTTATATTTCTTTAATTTAAACAGTCTAATATGCATAGACGTACTCCGCATCGACTTGAGGTATTCAAGATGGGTCGATGCAAAGATTTACCTGACAGCACTGAGAGCTGGGTAGATGAGGAGAGCAGGAGACGATATGTAAGCAACTTTATTTCTATTTATTTTATGTGAATATGTTTTCATTACAATAGTTGTATAATTAATATTTTTTTCTCTACCTTTTGCTATAGGAGGCTATGAATGAAATGATTGCTCCTTCTGACGTTGATGCCGAGAGCCACACCACAGCGACTCCCAAGGACGCCTTCATTTTGGTCATGGGAAAAGATCGACCTGGCCGTGTTCGCTGTGCGGGTAGTGGAGAGACATTGAGCACATGGTATAGATCTACAGGACCGTCTGCCTATTTAGACCGAGAAAGGAAACTGCAAGAACAATTCAAAGTACAAGAAGAAAAGTTGAAAGCACAGGCAGAGAAGATGAATCAAATGGAAGAAAAGATTTCTCAATTGGAGAGCGTAGCTTCGAAGGTGGATGAGATGAGCTTACTCCTCTCCCAGATACAAGCGTCACAGGCACATACCCAGCATGTACCTCCTCCGGTTCAGAGCAAGAGCGATAGCGAGACAGATGAGGCAGCAGATGATTATTTAGATCATGATGATCCTGTCTCTTGATTTCCCTCTTATTTTATTACACTTTCATATTTTCTACTGTTCTGGATATTTGTATAACAATATTTATGCATTATATTGTATGTGTGTGATTGAATGATTCAGCGAGCCTGGGTGGTGGCTCAATAATGTGTGTGATTGAATGGTGTGATAGAATGATCCAGCGAGCCTGGGTGGTGGCTCAATAATGTGTGTGATTGAATGATCCAGCAAGCCCGGGTGGTGGCTCAATGATAATATATGTGATTGAATGATCTATGTGGTACACATGTATATACAGTGTTGTATGTATTTAAATAATTTTTTTTTCTTTCTGACAATATGTCAACGGCTGGATAGCCGCTGCCAACAGGACATATGTCTGCGGCTAGTACATGCTGACAAAAAGAGACATATGACCGCGGCGACTACAACTGCTGATAATAATGCAGTATATGTCTGCGGCTGACAGCCGTTGCTGTATAGTCTATCGCGGCGGTGGCTCCAACCGCTGCCAATAATAGTTTACGGCTGCGGCTTCAGTATGCACGGATAAATAGTTTATATGTCAGCGGCTACCTATAAACCACTGATATAAGTTATGTCCACGGGCTTTTTGGCAGTGGCTAGGTAGGCGCGGACATAACTATATGTCAGCGTATTCTTTATATTTGTCAGCAGCTTCAAACCGCTGACAAATGTTCTTCTTTAAGAGGCCAGAGAGAGATTGTTCCTTCCATGATTGTGGCTTTACCTTCTGGCTTGCATCCTCCCCTCATAGGAGCAGTTTCCTACAGAAAAGATTTTACAGAGGCAGTCTTCAATAGATATATTCGCATTGCCACCGGATTCAAAATCAAGTATAAGTTGAAACTGTCCTTTCAGCGATTTGTCTTTCTGCAATTATCCAAGCACCATTATCATCTTCTGAACTTTCAACTATGTTTTGCTGAATCTGAAAGATTCAATGAAGACTAATGGGCTGCAGCATACCCTTCATATCATTCAGATTGTGAAAAGATGAAACTTTCTCTCCATGAATTTCATCATAAGAGTCTTAAGGACTTGAGGAAGAACATTGGGCATAAATGGGCTCAGAGACTTCTCATATATTATCAAGCTAAAGATGCAGCTGTGTCTAGAGGACTGCATTGGAATATCACTGCTCATGAATTTCTCTTGCTTGCTGCCTCCAAGAAGTTTGCTCCCCTCAAGTATAGGGTCAATAGACACAAGTATCATGATAGGATGTCTTAGTTCCGGAGGCGCCACATCAAATCCCATCGGAAGTTACCCTCCACTGATCCTTCCTACAACATTGATGGAGCTCTCTTTGACAACTTCTTCGATGAGAATGAGAAGAAGCTCTGGGATCTCATTCAACCTTTTGTTGCCCAAATTCCCAGATCTCTATACTTACCCAGCTCTCTGTCCAGGTCATGAACATTTTTTTTTTTGGAACTATATAGTTTATAAACAATTTCTGTTATGATTTTTAGCTCTTTGTTATGTAATTTCTGACTTTCTATTATGTTTTCTTAAATGAATGCAATTTCCGGCTAAATACCATATCTCATGATGGAATCCTTTCTGTTAATGCCACAAAGGGGGAGAAATATTAGTCAAGAAAAAGAAGCATATGCATACTCATATTTCAAATATTTTCCTTTTTTCACGGTCTATTTAAAGATTTTTGTCATTAACAAAAAGGGGGAGAATTGTTGAGCAACTACCCCAAAGAATTTAAGAATTTCTTAAATTAATATATATGTTGTTTTACTATGATAAAACTCTTGAAATAGACCTTTTACAAAGCAAATATATTAGTTACATATCACAAAAATCATACAGATATATTACAGGACTATACCTCCATCTCAAACATTTTTCTAAGTCCACAGCTCTCTCTATGTCCTACTGAATTCGGCTGTTAACTTCGACTCCCTCAGAAACGAAGTCAAATAACCTTGAATATTTTCTAAGCTCACAACTTTATATGTAATTCGACTGATGACTCCAACTGTTACAGTCGAATGCCTTTCAAAGTTCAAAACATGATTCGACTGTCATATTCGACTGTCATCTTCGACTACCACAGATATATATAATTCGACTGATGATTCCGATTGCTACAATCGAATGCCTTACAAAATTCAATACCTGATTCGACTGTCGTCTTCGACTGATACAGTCGAATGCTTCAGAATTTAATCTTCATGGTATCCGACTGCTGAAGTCGAATCACCTTTACTTTTTCAATCGAATTGCCTTATTCTCTCTAGTCGAATCATAGTTATTTATTGAATCGAATTGCATGTTATGGATTTATCTTCACTGCTAATTATGTACTTAACTCTCTTCTGAAAAGGATTAACACTTAGTGTAAGATTACTTCTTAATCTTCTCATACAACCTCTTAATAAACCTTCAATATTTTATCAGTCCATCAAAACTGTCATTATCCTATTATTTTATTATTTTATTCTCTGTCAGGACAAGTCATATTAGTCTTAAAATATTCATCTAAATCCCGCGCATGACATTTCTGATATATTTTAAGAAATAATCCTTGAATTGTTCAAATGCCTTTGCTCCTGATTTTGCTGGATTCATTAGACACTATGCATTTATGAATTCTCAGGCGCATGGCATCTGACAGGACTCACCTACCACTGACAGACCCATACTTTGCCTTTTTAGCATATCTGTCTGTCTACTTTTCCTTTCTGAAAGCTTGTGCATACGAGGTTTCCATACCTTTGTCTGTACTTATCTAACTTACCTACCTCAAAGGTATGGAGTTCTCTTTTCTTTCTGTCTTGTCTTTGTAACAGGCATTTATTGGAGCACGTTTTTTTTAGCATGACTCCTTCACAGTCTATGTTGATAAGAGCTTATCTTCTAGTTGTGAACGACTACACCTCCTCTGAAGACTTTGGAAAGATGCAAAACTGAAGGACTTCTGGACAATAAACTCATCAAGATCCAAAGGAAACTAGATCTCTCTCCAAACGACCAAATTTCAAATGGTCACAAACTCCAGCGGCTATCTTCTAAACGGCTATATTCTAAAGTGTATAAAAGGAGCTCAAGTTTGAAGAAGGAATATACACATATAACACAAGAAGAGAGCATACAAGCTTCATTCAAATTCCTTCAAGTCTCACAAGCCCTTCGGAAAACTAAAGTCTGAGAGCTTTTTCTTCCTTAGAAGACTTTCTCTGAAGCTCTCCTAGTAGTGTTGGGTGGCAATTGTAATTGCTTACTTTCTTTAGTCCACCCTTGTATTTTAGATAGGATTCGTATCACATCTCTGATCCATTGAATCCTTCTGAAGTCTGTGTTTGTGCTCAGTTCTGAGACAAACACACAAGTCATTTTATTTTCTCTTGTGTAGTTTCTGCAGAAGTCTGTTTCTGCATTGCCCCTCTTGTGTAGGGAAGGCCTTTGTAAAAGGTAGTTGTTGTACCTCTGATTAGGGAAGACTTGCTAAGGGAGCAAGTGGGTTTGTAATTCCTCTCAAGGGTGAGAGAAGGCCAATTCTTTGGCAGATAGTGAAAATCTCAAGTGGTTGGCTTGAGGACTGGATGTAGGACTTCCATGTGGGAAGGACCACACCAGGATAAACTCTTGTGCATTTCTGTGTGATTGTTTTTCCGCTAAGTTCACACTTGAATCACACACCACATACTAAGTACTAACTCATCTATTTAGTGTTGTGCATTTCAGAAGAAAAATTAAAGAGTTAAGAAGTCCTATTCACGCCCCCCCCCTAGGACATCTAATTTGCCATTTCGATCCAACATGTACAACCCATGTACTTACTTTGCTTAATGGATTTTTAATTATCCTTTTATTAGAGAATTTATTCATGAGCCAAGATTTGTCCATTGGTCCAAGTATCATAATGGGCTATCAATCCATATTATTTAAAGTCTACCCACATATTTATTTTAATTTATAATCCACTTTGACTCATAAAATAATGGGTTCTCCGACTTATTCTCAAATTACGCTAATAAGTCGCATAAATTCTTAAACTTAGTCTAAACGGTTTTTTTATGCCCATATTTCATGATGAGTCATTAGAGAACATTATTTAAAGTATAACTATTATTTTTATGAAATTTTTATAGGGATTTATACGCATGCAATAATGATGCGTACTATTTTAACTAATCTGAATTAATAATAGATAAATTTTCAATTTATCTATAATTTTTAATTAATAGATTTTACGGGGTACTACATCCTCTCCCACTTAAAAGAATTTGGTCCCCAAATTCATATATTATGATACGACTACTAATTTATCCTGAATATTTCATTCCCCCATATTCTCTGCTTAGGGCTTTGCTATCGAAAATATAATATGAATTTAAACTAAGGGTTTAGTGATGGTACCTTGTCTACCTTCATTAGCATGATTTATATCCACAGGAGCTTGTAACCGTCTATGGCGTTGAGTTTGGTTCTTCTTTATTGGACAGTTGATGACTCGATGTTGTTGACTTCCACAACGCAAGCATCTGCCCAATTTTTTCCAATAGTTATCAATCTGATGCCCTGGCTTTTTACAAAATTTACAGAATTCCTCCCGCTTCACTTCCCCTTTCATTCTCTTGCTATCTTCTGTATTTCTTCCTTTATTACTATTGGAATGGGTAGCACGTTCCCTTTTCAACGCCTTCTTCTTATGGATCTTTTGAAGAAGTTCCATGGCGTCCTCTACTATTTGAGCTCTCGATACCATGTCTGAATATACTACAATGTCTAGTGGAGCCAACTTTTCCAGAACACAGGTCTCAATCCTTCTAAGAATCTCTTTGCCTTCATCTTTTTCGTACTCACCGAATGTGGTGCGTATTGTGCTAGTCTTTCAAATTGTGCTTCAAATTCGGCTACAGACATCATTCGTTGTTTTAATTCTTTAAATTCATTTGCCTTCTTCTCACGAATCCTCTCAAAAAAATATTTGGTGTTGAAGAGTTCTAAAAATTCATCCCACTCTATGTTGATGTTGGGTAATTGTCAACTGGCAGCTTCCCACCAAGCTCTAGCATCGCGGTCCAATTGGAAGGTTGCCAGAAGGACTTTCTCTTGCTCTGAACATTGCATAACTCTAAAGATTCGTTCCATCGCCTTCACTCAATTTTCGACTTCATCGGAATCCGGAGTTCCATTAAACCAAGGAGGATTCATTCATTGAAAGTTCTCGTATAAGTCTCCTGCCCCATTCTTTGCTCCTGCTTGAATCACGTTGTTAAAGGTTTGAGTTAACCCCTGTACGGTCCTTTGCAAGTCCCACATTTATGCACGCTCGCCAGCCATCTCCACTAATCTCCTGCGAGCAATAACATTTAATTTATTTTTTTTAGACTTTGGGTGCTAAAGTATTACTAAGTCGATACATATATAAACATATATAGATGTATTTAGGTCTTAACCATGGTTATACCCAATCCTCACATAGGTATGGTGGTCGACTTAGACACGTGTCATGGCAATTCACCTAGAACATCCTAGACTTAAAATATCCTAATAAGGACATCCTAGGCTCTGATACCAACTATCATGTCCCGTCAATTTAGCAGTGGAATAAATCGGGGAGGCATGAACAACGTGTATGGTAACGATAATTGCACGTTCAGTCGCAAACATCAGAGCATCTAATGAACAATAATAACGATAAACTCATCATATTATTGATAATTCATATAAACTATTACAACCACTAATTCAGAGCCAAAACATAGGGCTCAATGACTTAATTACATTTAGAATGGATAATTAAGAAAATATCTAACTAAACTCTAAGGTACTAAGGACACTACATCGCTATGACTCCTGGTCGCTCTTCACTGCAGTCCGTTCCCGTCGGTGAGTGTAGGGTCATCATACGACTTACCTGAAAACACAATAAAAATAACGAAAAGTGAGCGATAACACTTAGTAGGACTTAATATCTCTTGTAAACAAGCATGCTTTAAGTGATTAATGTCTTGTAAAGCTGGTCAACTAGAGAGAACGATCAAGTATAGTCAAGAGAGAGATAGCATACGATAACAAGTGAACGATATTACATTCCACAAGATTATTGCAAAACTAGGATGAAAGGGAATTAACCACATAACGTGATAACTGTTGGCCCTTTGGTGTGCGGCAGCAAGGTAACCTAGAGGGGGGGGTGAATAGGACTTTCTGAAATCTAAAATCAAAACGTGAACACTTAAAAGTTTGGTTAGTGTTAGTGTGATGAAGAGTAGCAGTGCGGAAGCAAAAGAACAATCACACAAAAGGACACAGGAGATTTATCCTAGTTCGGCCCTTCCCACATAGAAGTCCTACGTCCAGTCCCCAAGCAAACTCTTGGGATTTCACTAACCGAAGGTACAGTCCCCTTCAAGGACACTACAACACCCTGGATACCCCACCAGGTCTTCTTCTCTTTCCCGGGCAAGAAGGCAGCCCACTTCTTTTCTAGGCGCAGAAGCAAACCTACTTCTTTTACAGGCTCAGAAGTAAACCTCCTGGAACAAACCCCAGTGCGGTTCTGCTAGACTTAAACCCCAGCTAGGTCCTGTTGGTACAAACCCCAACACGGTTCTGCTAGACACTAACCTCTAGCTAGGTTACACATTGTATACAGTCCTACAGCTGGACAGAAATCTTTCTTAGAAAAGAAAGATCAGACTAAGAGCTATTACAAGATGAACACTCAGGACTTAGCTCACATTCACAGACTCTCCCCCAAGATTACAATGAGCACAGGGAGAATGGAAGAGAAGAAGGCTTGATGAAGACTTCTGCTTTGAAAGCTTCTGTAGATTTTTGGCTCGAGCTCTTCTCTCTTTCTCTGAATGTTTGTGGTGTGAAGGTTCTTCTCACAGTTGTACACTCCTTGAAGGATTTTCTGGAAGGCTCTCTCTTCATCTTCAGCAATGCTCCATCTTTTATATGAGCAGCTTGAATAGATCCGTTGAAGAGATCCGTTGGAGTTCTAGCCGTTGCTCATCTCCTCTTCATTTTCTTGATCAGACTCTGATGCTCTTCGAGGTCTGTGAGCATGGAAGAAAGTGTTAGCATAAAAGAGTGTGTATGATAAACGATGCATAGTACTGTGCTTCTGCTAACATACTGAAAATAGTAGGTCAAATCTTTTTCTAACAAGATTATGCATGCAGCTTTTTCTGTCAGACAATATTTGACATTTCAATGAGCGCCAAAAACACTTTCAAAATATTCAAGAGAAATGTTGTTCATGTACAAGTAAATCGTTGCAAGTTTATGAACAAATCGATGTGAAAGACAAGTCGTTATGATCATTGAAGAAATCGTTATGAGCATGACTTATGAAATCGTTATGGGAACGACTTCTTAACAAATCGTTATGAAGGCAAGTCGATGCGTTCACTTAAGAAATCATTACGGTCTAAAGAAATCGTTATGAGCATGACTTATGAAATTGTTATGTGAAGAGTCATTGCCCATTTGTAAACAAATCGTTGTGAGAGCAAATCATTGTCTCACTTAAGAAGTCGATGTGATCACTTATGAAATCGTTATGAGAACCAAGCCGATGTGATCACTTATGAAATCGTTATGAGAATTAAGCCGATGTGATCACTTATGAAATCGTTATGGGAATGAAGCCGATGTGATCACTTATGAAATCGTTATGAGAACGAAGCCGATGTGATCACTTATGAAATCGTTATGGGAACCAAGCCAATGTGATCACTTATGAAATCGTTATGAGAACGAAAATGATATGAGGGCAAATCGTTGTGGCTATAAAAGGAATCGTTTTGAGATCGATTTCTTAACAAATCATTATGGCCACTTAGCGAAGTCGTTGTAGCGCTTCTAAAAAAATTAATTAAAATAAAATTGTTGTAGCGCTTATTAATTTTGGCACTTAAACTGAAATCGATGTATATTGATTAAACATCGATTTTATCATTTTAGTGCGACATATTGCATCAATGTAAGACTCAGCATTTTGCTATGAGATTGAAGCGACACAGATGAAACAAAATATTCAATTTAAGTTACATCATAAATTTTATTATCACCAAAATACAAGAACAAATAGAGAGTAGTTCAACAATAATGTGTAACAAGATATGACAAGATAACGTGTAACGAGATAGCGTGTAACGAGATAGCATGTATGGTTGCACAACGGTGCACTAGTAGAATATGGCAGTAGTCACTTCTAATACATTAGCTGTTTAGTAACAGTCTACGATAGCACAGTAATCTCATAGTACGTCTGAACTCCTCAGACTTATAGTATAACAGTCAATTGTCTAGCCAATTTAGAATAGATAGTCAGAACCGGTGCAATGCAGAACACCGTCAATAGCCCCTGCAGGTATTTTCGGGTGGCTCTCTGCCCCCAGGACTAGATTGAAGCCCCTCGGACACTCTCCATGCCCTGCACAGTATGCATTCGAGTCAGTAGAGTCACAAGACCCATATTATAGTGATAGACAGTCAAGTATAGTACAAGCAATAGGAACCACAACAGCTCAAGAGACTCAAGAGAGTACTAGATGAATAGACGAGATAGTAGAGTGAACGTGAATAGATGAGAGTACAAGGATAGTAGATGAGATAGGGGTATAAATGTAAAACAACGTTAAAATCACGATAGTAACAGTTGCACAACACCAGGTCGGGTACTGGCAGTCAAGTAGAAGTCACATCTGCCGATTAGCCGTGCTATAAACACAGGCTAGATGGTCCGGTGTGATCACATGATAAGACAGAACTCACTAAGGCCATTTTGGATCGTACTGATCCCTATGGTGTGTTAGGTTTTAAGGGTACAACCAGCTCGTCGGCAATGGACGTGCGACAAAGCCAAGAAGACCTACGAAGGCCTTGACAAAGAGTCCCTGGTCCAGTCAGGAGTCTTCCCGGAGGAGAGGTGGTCCATGCCAAGAGAAAGTGTGTAACGAAACGTTGTCTGTCTTGCCTCGAGTGCTCGAAGGCAGGGGGATGCGATAACGGTGTACAAAGCACGCAAATAAAACAAAGACAAATGTCATTAAACAAAATGGGGAATTTAGTAATTAATTTCACTTAATTACCAGATATATTATTGAGTGAATTAATAAGGTCAAAATGGCAAACATTTATGTTAAGTGTGCAAGTGTAAAGAAATCAGGAGAACAAGTAAGATTGTGCACATAACTCTTTAATTTAATTGATTTCATATCAATAATACTCATTATTAATTAACAAGCTGTTAATTGTCATGACAGTACTTTAATTAGGGTTAAACAAGGTTAAAATGACATTAATAGTAGGGATATAAGTGAAATTGCTGGTTCTGGTCGCAATTCTGAGAACGTTGTTGCCCCAGTTGACGAGCCCAGAGGGGGGGTGAATGGGTCTTTAAAATTTTATTTACTTAATACCTATACTTAAAACATGCATACAAAAATATTCTTCGATGAAGGTTAGTGAAGGTTAGTGTAAACAACAAACACACAAAAGCAATCACACGACGCAGGGAATTATCCTGGTTCGTACCTCCTCTCCTTAGGAGTCCTACGTCCAGTCCCTGAGCAACAACTCAGGATTTCACTATCTAGGGTATAGTCCCCCTATGGACACTACAGCACCCAGCCATAGCTGGTCTTCCTTCACACGAAGGGAACTACACACCCTGGATCCACTAGGTCTTCCTTCACAACCGAAGGGAACAGGCACAGCAAATAATGAAAAAGAAATCAAGCACCTAGATCAAGGTTTAACAAGCCAAGATCTGAAGCAAACAGAACTAAGAGCACAAGATCTAAACAATACACACACTCTTAGAACTTCACATGCTCTCTTAGGATTTGAATCACAACGCAGAGAGCGAAGAGCTATGAAATGATGGGAATGAGGCTAGGCTCTTTTCTGAAGAACTCGCAGAGAACTTGAACTCAGTTGCTTGGAAGCGATGTCTCTAAAAAGTTGTCTTCCCTGGAGTTTCACTCTTGCTTATATATATCTCTTGTTTGAAATTTGAACGTTGAGAAGTCCATTGTCTCTACGCTTTGTTTACGTTAGACTGCTTGACACTTGGAAGCTTCCAGTCAACAGTCTTTTATCCATTTATGCACGCAAAGAGATAGGATCTTCTGGCATCTATATGGTCCAAAGTTGTATGACAGAATGTCTTCAGGGACCTGCACACATTTTCAAGCTTACATAGTAGACAACTTGGCTGTCTCTTGTTGTCAGTTAACGTTAGGGCAAGAGTTCATTGAAATAGTAATGCCATTTTTCTGTATCTAAAAGATGCATACAGAGTAAGCACGATAATGGACGATATCGTCTGCATGCATGCAGAGATACATTCAGTCTTCATTAAATGCAGAGATGTCGGAAAGATATGTGCGAAGACTTTGACTATTCAACACTATTAAATATCAAGTCGTTATAACATAAAATCGATGCATTCATGACTTATGAAATTGTTATGCACTAACCGCCAAATCGTTGTAACTTAGTATCAAATCGTTATGTTTCTACAAAAGAATCGTTATGATCAAGACGATATAATCAAATCGTTATGAGTTACAAGAAAATCGTTGTGATCGATAAAGAAATCGTGTAGAAGGCAAATTGTTGTGTTCATTAAGGAAATCATTATGACACTTAAGAAATCGTTGCACAAAGCAAATCGTTATGATTACTAAAGAAGTCGATGTGCGAAGCAAATTGTTATGATTACTAAAGAAGTCGATGCGCGAAGCAAATCGTTATGATTACTAAAGAAGTCGATGCGTGAAGCAAATCGTTATGATTACTAAAGAAGTCGATGTGCGAAGGAAATCGTTATGACGTCTTAAGGAATCGTTGTGATGAGCAAATCGTTACGACGACTTAAGAAATCGTTTGGACTAAAGGAATCGTTGCGATGAGCAAATCGTTACGATGACTAAAGGAATCGTTGCGATGAGCAAATCGTTACGATGACTGAAGGAATCGTTGCGATGAGCAAATCGTTATGATGACTTAAGGAATCGTTGCGATGAGCAAATTGTTACGACGACTAAAGGAATCGTTGCGATGACCAAATCGTTACGATGACTAAAGGAATCGTTGTGATGAGCAAATCGTTACGATGACTAAAGGAATCGTTGCGATGAGCAAATCGTTACGATGACTTAAGGAATCGTTGCGATGAGCAAATCATTACAGGAATGATTTTTGTTTAAATCTAAACGATTTAGCATAAGGAAAGTCGATGTGGACTTACAGAAATTTCATGTTGAACTTAATATTGCTTCAGAAAGGTAATACTTACCAAATTTGCTTGATTTTCCTGTAGTATTTCCTGTGCTCAAGACTTATGGAATATGTGTTAGTAATCTTTGACATGGTTTTGTTAATCACCAAAATAAATATAAATTAAGTAAAATTACATGGGGACAGACTGATCATCAATCTCCCCCTTTTTGGTGATGACAAAACTTAACAAAAAATATGAAAAATCAAAAGCTTTTAGAATGTATTTCAGAAAATCTAGGTAGTTCTCCCCCTTTTTGTCATTAAGCAAAAAAGATAAATTGAGACAAAGAAGAGGAGAAAAGATTTAAGAGAGAGACACATAACCAAATATATTGGATTAAATTTGAGGAGGTACAGGAAGATAGACCAGAGGAGAAAGAAGAGAGGCATGCTGAGAAATAATGGCCCAAGCCTTAACCTCCTGGTCTTCAAAAATTTGTTGGAAAACCCCAGACTCTATAGAAAATGAGTCACCCATGGAAGGGATCATGCGCGTAATGTAAAGCTGCCGCTGATCTTCCAAGAAGAGTGCATACTGATCCTTGTCAATAGTAAATCTGAAGTGACTGCTCTTCCCAAAACTGGCACGCTGAAGAAAACAATCAAGTGTGATAGGATAGAAGATCTGGTGATCATGCAGGTCCTTCTTCAAAGAGCTGAAAGCTGAATACCTTGAAGCCCATTGAACATACAGTTCTTGAACTGGATTAATGGAATTCAGGTCCAAGAAGGCTTCAGCAGATAGACGAGGCTTGCCTACCCTGACCAAGAAACTATTTACTGATTCCAACTGGAGAGCGGATTGATGGTAGTGCTTTTCCCAGTCGGTGGGAGAAAGCCTTTCACATTCGGAAATTAACGGAGCTAGAACTTCAGAGGAGAGGTGGCCCAAGCGATATTCTATGAAGATAAATCTCTGAAATGAGGGGAGGCGACCCTGCTTAGCTGACAGTAGTCCCATTACACGAGAAAATCTCTCAAAAGCATGAGAGCCAGTGGAGGAGTCAAACACTAAGGAGTGTAACTTGGGAAGGAAAACTATATCAGGCATTTTGAGGGTTGTGAAATCCACTTTGAAGGAGCAATTTATGGGGTGTTCAGTCCGGAGGAGAGCAAAAGCTCCATGGAATTGACCAAACTGTACCTCAGGGATCTTGTTAAGATAGCAGTAATCGCTATAAAGCTGAAAATACCTTGCTATTCTGATTTCTTTAAGAATGAACTGGGCCCAGAGAGTTTGATGATGAAGAACAAACCACTCAGAGAGAGTGAGTGGGTGATCTCGACAAGAAATGCTATCTGCTCTAGCAGCGAGGTATTTATTGTAGAGAGACTTGTGCCTTTTTGCCCACTGATCTTCAGTCTTGCACTCAGCCAAATGAAAGATTTTTGATTGGTCGGCTTTGGACATATGGCAATAAGGAAGAATAATGTGTAGGTGATCAGTTAGGTTGAGATGGGGAATGCCAAAAGTGGTGGAAATAATGCATTTTTGAAGATATTCACAGTAGATTTGTCTCCATCGGTTTTCAACAGTGAGGGAGAACCAAAGAGGAGGAAATTTGGGTATAGAGAGTATAGCTACAGAAGTGGAGAGTTTCCTCTTTTTCTAAACAGGACTGGGGGGATTAGGCCTGTGAACATGAGTGGCAACTTCCAGGACTGAGGTGAGTGTTGAGCGTTCAAACTCATCCTCAACTTGGGTGAAAAAAGCGCTGGCAAGTTATGGGTTTTCAAGTATGAATGTAATGGATGAAGGTGGAGTAGGAGGATGAATAAATGAACTTGGAGTAATGGTGGAAGAAGGTCTTGTGAAAGAATGACCAGATGAGGAGGAGGCTCCAGCTGATGAGGAAGCTGGAGGATTTGCAATGACAGATGGAGGTGAAGGAATGATTGGAGAAGAGGTAGGAAAGAAGGGAGATTGAGATGGAAAAGGAGTTGGTGAGGATATGGTGCGGGGCATAGGTTGTTTAAAAGTGGGTGGTGCTTGAGGTGCTGTGGATGAGGATGGTGGTGAAGAAGGGGCTAGTGTTGCAAGGAATGAAGGCTCAGGGGCTTCAGGAGCAACTGTTGGCTCTTCTACACCAAACTGCACATCCTTGGAGATCACTAGCCCTGTTGGTTCCATCTAAACTGCCTGAGGCTTGGACAGACCTGCTGGTTCAACCATAATGAGCTCAAATGGCTCGACTTCTTCTACTTGTTGCCTGGCCTGAGAAGGCTCTTGCTCACTACCTCAGCTGAAGGGACTGCTTCTGCCGGCCCTGGTGGCCCTGCCTCTTGCTCACTTGGACATCTGCTTCACTTGGCCCTGATGACCTTGGAACATCTGCCTTCAAAATCTCAGAAAGAATTGTCTTCATGGTGCCCATTTCCTTATTAAACCACTTCATGGCATTTCTTATCTGAGATATTTCATTGGAGGTTGATGCTTGGCTCATAAGAATGGAATTCAGTTTGACTGTACTGAGCACAGGATCTCACCTTGAGCATCCAACCTTTTAATGACAGGCTTCAAATTTACCTTCTTCTCTATCTTCCTTAGCCTTTTGAGTGCTATTCTCTTCCTTTTGCTTGCCTTGCCAACGGGCTCCTCAAAGTTAGCATGGTCTGCATCTGATCTTTCATTCACAGGAACACCTTCAGTGTGCTCCCCTTGAGTCTCACCAACATTCAAATTCTCTTCTTCAGTAGGCACACTTTCTAAGAGAATATTAGTGTGTGCTGCTGCTGCTACTGCTGCTTGGGCTGGATCTTCTTTTTCTATAGGAATATCAGTGTGGCCTGATGTCACACCAGTCTCTTCTTGAATTTCCTCTGACACTGAATGCTCCCCCTCAATGAGAGCATCTTCCAAAACAACATCTTCTTGAACAGTTGTTTGCTCCTTCTGAATGGGAGCTTCAACCATAGCTTCTTCAATAGTGTGGCCCACTGTCACGGATTCAAATATTTAAGGCCCACTAACAATTTGCTCCCCCTGGATGGGAGCATCTTCTAACACAGTTTCTTCAAAGTGGCCTAATGCCACAGCTTCTTCTACAGAACTGCCATCACCTTCTAGAATAACTGGGTGCTTTGGATGGAATCTAGAACATCTTGAAGCACCGAAGCTACTAAGGAGGAGGGTAGAGGTTCCTCTGATATTGATCCAACAGGGACAATAATCTCAGGAGGAATGCCCTCAATTCTTCTATCAATTTCTTCCACTACTGCTCCTGCTGGAGCTACTGAAGCTTCCTCTGCACCTACTCTTTCCACTTCTACTGTAAGTGATGCTGATGATTCTGGTGCCTTTTCTGCTGCCGCTGCAACTTCAGCTGGTGCTCCTGCGGCTGGTTCTGCTACTGCTGGTGCCTCTTGCTAGACTTCTTGGGCTTCGCCAATTATGTCTTCACCCTCAGCCATAGAGGTTTTGATCCATACTCCATTTACTGCTAAAAAGCCACTCTTTCTCAAATTTTTGGACCTAATTGCTTGGCCCATCTTCTCAACTACTGCTCCAGATAGATGTACGCCATAATGTTTAAAAATCTTGGTGAGCAGGTGGGCATAGGGCAAGGGTACATTTAACTTGTTCTTAGTATCCCAAATTTGATCATGAGCAAACTTCATTCTTTCAATAATCACTGCAGCCATATTTACCTCCTGGTTCTGAATTGCCCAAAACATCATATCTGAATCTGCTTTAGTACAGGTTGAAAAGGTAGCACTTCTAGGAACCAAAATCTGACATACTATAAAGTGTAGAAGGTGATTGAATGCATTTAATTGATTGATATCCAATTTACCATCTTTCAACCTAAATCCTAGACCAACAATTCCTAGACCCTTTGCCTGGGTATCCACAGAGTGGATCCCACTGTGACCAGACGTGCTCACACCAAACAGGGTCTTCAGAAGCTCATCGTCAATCTTGATCTGGACTCCCTTGACAGAGGATGTCAAGGACCCATCTGCCTCTGATCGCAAACACACATAAAAGGCCTTTATGAGGTCTGGATAGCTTACCTCTGAGAAGGTTATGATTTCCGTCCACTGCATCCTGTTCATAGCGGCCACTATACTATGCATTCCATTTTTCTCCAGGTCTGCAACATCCACTGCCTTATTTCCACACGCTTCGTCTTCACAAAGTGAACCTCTCCTGCTGCTCGGTGTGAGAAACTCAGCATCGTAGCCCCCAAGACTGCCAGAAACAACGGATGCGGCCATGGATTTGGGTGTAGAAAGTTTTTTTTTTTTTTTTTTAGGGATGAGATGGAAGTAGGAAAGAAAGCCCTCAAGAAATTCTTCGCGGGAAGAAGAGAGAGACTTCAAACTTGCAGAGAGTCGATGCCGGAGTCATTAGGGTATCGGCTCAGGCAAGCGAACGAAAGAGGGAAAAAGGGTAAAGGTAGGAGGTGAATCGTTTCTACATCAATTTCATAAATAAATGCTTTTATCGAAAAGTGAGGCGCCAACCGGAAGGCAGAAAATGACAAAAGTATTTGACCAGTTTGAAAGCCTTTATAAAAGAGAACCGCCAAGGAAAGATAATATGAATATTTCTTTTGCTTAAAAGCCAGGGAGAGAAATTTACTTAAATTCTAAAAATTTATGTTTCAGTTCTAAGCAGAATCTTTCACAAATTACACATGCCCAATTCCCTTCTAAGAGATGTGAATCTTTCTTCGGGTAAGGCTTTTGTGAAGATATCTGCTAACTGACCATTTGTATCAATAAAAGAAATTTCTAAATTGCCATTAGCTACATGATCCCGAATGAAATGATATCTAACCTCAATATGCTTGGTCCTTGAATGTTGTACTGGATTTTTGGTGAGGTTTATTACACTGGTGTTGTCGCATAATAACGGAATTGTCTTGATATGTAATCCATAATCCTCAAGTTGTTGCTTGATCCACAGGAGTTGTGTATCCAGCAACTTCCACAGCTACGTACTCAGCTTCAGCTGTTGACAGTGCTACTGAGTTTTGTTTCCTGGAGGACCATGATATCAAGCAACCTGCAAGAAATTGACAACAACCACTGGTACTTTTTCTATCTATTTGCATCCAGCATAATCAGCATCTGAGTATCCCACTAAGTTAATTTCACATGATTTTGGATACCACAGACCTAAGTCATGAGTTCTAGATAGGTATCTAAAGATTCTTTTAACTGAATAGATGTGATTCTCTAGGATCAGCTTGGTATCTAGCACACATACATACACTAAACAAAATATCAGGTCTGCTAGCTGTTAGGTAAAGTAAAGAACCTATCATACCTCTGTAGTTCTTTTGATCTACTTTCTTACCATTCTTGTCACTGTCCATCCTTGTTGATGTGCTCATAGGTGTTGACAGTGGCTTGGCATTGTCAAATCCAAATTTCTTCAGAAGCTCCTTGGTGTATTTTGCTTGACAGATGTGGGTCCCATCTTTTCCTTGCTTGATTTGTAGTCCAAGGAAATAGTTGAGCTGCCCCATCATGCTCATCTCGAATTCTCCCTGCATCAACTTTTCAAAATACTTGCAAAGGGATTCATCAGTAGATCCAAAAATTATGTCATCTACATAAATTTGAACAAGTAGTATATGGTTGACTTTGACTTTATAATAAGAGTGCTATCTACTTGACCTCTACTGAATCCATGGTTTAAAAGAAAAGAGCTAAGCCTTTCATACCAGGCTCTAGGTGCTTGCTTTAAACCATACAATGCCTTATGAAGTTTAAAAACATGATTAGGAAATTCTGTGTCATCAAAACCTGGGGGTTGTTCCACATAAACTTCCTCCTTGATAAAACCATTTAAAAATACAATTTGACATCCATTTGAAATAGTTTTAAATCCAAAGCTGATGCATAAGCAAGTAAAATTCTGATAGCCTCAAGTCTAGCTACAGGTGCTTAGGTTTCGTCGAAATCTATGCCTTCCTCTTGGGAATAGCCTTGAGCTACCAGTCTGGCCTTGTTTCTTAAGATCACACCAGTCTCATCCAATTTGTTTCTGAACACCCACTTGGTGCCAATAACTAGATGGTCTGATGGTCTGGGAACAAGTGACCATACTTGGTTTCTCTTGAATTGATTAAGTTCATCTTGCATGTCTATAATCCAAGATTCATCAGTGAGAGCTTCATTGACTGTCTTAGGCTCAATCTGAGAAACAAATGCTAGATAATCACAAGGTATTACATTACCTCTTGTTCTTACCCCTACAGATGGATCACCAATGATGTTCTCAGATGGGTGATCCTTTTGTATCTCCACTCCTTTGGAAGATTTTCATTTGTAATGTCCTTTGTTGCAGGTCTTCCAGAGGTGGATCATCCTTGTCTTCAATTGATGTATCCTTTAATTTCTTAAACAATTCATTGCATCATCAATGTCACTATCTTCTTACTTTCTCATGAAGGGTTAGTTTCATCAAAATAATATGTACAGACTGTTCATTAATAAAGTGCATTTATTGAACACTATAGCCTTTGGGTTTAGAAGTGTACCCCATGAAGATGCCTTCATCTGATTTGGCATCTAACTTACCAATATCTCTTTTGCCATTGTTGTGGATGAAGCAAGGACAACCAAATATCCTGAAGTGACTGATCTTTGGCTTCTTTCCTTTAAAAGTTCGTAACATGTCTTCTTCAGGATTGGCCTGATCATTACCCTGTTAATGATATAGCTTGTTGTGTTCACTGCTTCAGCCCAGAAGTACCTTGGCAAAGCATATTCTGACAGCATAGTTCTTGCCATGTCTAATAAGGTTCTCTTCTTCCTTTCAGCAACTCCATTCTGCTGTGGTGTCCTTGGTGCTGAGAAGTTGTGCTCAATCACTTGGTCATCACATAATTTTACAAATTTTTCATTTTGAAATTCTCCTCCATGATCTGACTGATTCCAACAATGCAGTACTTCTTGTCTTTTTGCACCTTTCTGCTGAAACTTACAAAACTTTCGAATGTGTCATCTTTGTGTTCCAAGAATGACACCCATGTGAATCTGGAGTAATCATCCACTATTACGAAACCAAAATTCTTTCCTCCAAGACTCGTGGTCCTCATTTGCCCAAATAAATCCATATGAAGGAGTTCCAAGGGTTTAGATGTGACGACCCTGGATATTTATGCCCATTAAGGCTCCATATCTAGATCCGCCTCCCGCGAACGGACCGAAGTCTCGCAAGGGATAGCTCACACAACTGTCCAGTAAGAATATAAAAGACAACTACACTATAAGACACAAGAAAGTACATGTGTTCATACCTGCATATAACAATTACAACTGTCCCATTACATTATTACATGTCCAATTAAAAAGTACAACTACCTTGGGGCATACCCCGAGGGAGCACAAGCTCACACAACACTAACTACTACACAATTGCTGGTGGTACAAGTCTGACACAACGCCGCTGCAAGCCAAACACTCGGCAAGCCCTGAAAGAACTGTAGGGGAGTCAGCCTCAACAGTCACATGCTCAGTAGGGACCACCCAAGACCACAACAACTAACAGAAGAGACCTCAACCTCATGGGTCTCACTGGACACACATATAACCAAACCATTTCATGCTCACAACAATTGTATTAATACTGCAATTAAATATAAACACATTAACTATTCACAACCTCAGAAAGTAGAGGAAACATAGGACTAGCTTCCACCACTAGTCCACTTAACAACAGTAACGCCTAGGCCTCAAGCCTCATAGGCAAACACACGTCACAACCAATCATTTAAGCTATAACCGCACAAGTAAATCACTGCCTAGGCTATAAGCTTCACAGGCAAATCTCAAGTACGTGGGTAACAGGACTGCTAACTAAAAGCTGGCCCTTTATACCCAAACCACAATATGTCGGAAATCACACACAGAATAGCAGAGTTGGTACAACGGCCATACTTCATACACGAAAACCATACCGGAAGCTTACTCGTAGAAAGGGTAAAGCACATTGAGTGGAAGGTCACACCTCACAACCTCCACGAAACACCAATTCCACATCAACACCAGAAAAACTGGTACACGACGTACCACCCAAACCATTACCCACACAGGATACAGTACCTATTACCACAAGGTACCACACGGAAACCACAAGTAAACCAGTGCCGTAACAGGCACACCATAGCAGCTAAACCACATTTGGTGAGTCACACTCACCAATCATAACCAAAACTGTGCCACGACTCGGGCACACCACAAACCACAACCTTAGTCACAACTATGCCAGACCAGAGCACACCTCGAACGAGTCAAACCTCGACTATGAGTCACAACTCACGAACCATGACGAGTACAAAGCTCGAGTCGGAAAGGAACGACGCCACCACATGGAATGGACTACTGGCTGATCAGGCCAGTATCCAACCTGGACAACACAACACAAGAACAACCTCTCAGTCTCGCAGTCACGGACGAAAAGGTCCAACTGCCGCTCCACGAGAACAGGTTAAACAACTGTGGAGACCAACCAACACCACACCTGTAGACACAGCTGCAGGTCCCATGCCTGGCATCTCTAGGGTCCTCTGGTTGAGCACCCTAAAGTGAGGCACTGGAAAACAGGACTAGATGGGGACCAGTGTCGACTACTTGTGTCCGTACTCCCACTACAAGTGCGCTACAAGCGACTGCACACCCCACAAACACAAGCCGCTACCCTACTGTCGTCTTTCCGTCAGCCGGACGTACCAACTCAAACACAGGATGAGGGTGTCCAGGAAGACGACATAGACCTCGACGGTACCACACTGTACCGGGACAACCCCGAGCACAACAAACACACTGCCTGGCTCACAAAGAACCTGAGGTACCCGACTATAGAGGCATTCAGGAATAGGCGCCGGACCACCACACTCAGCAAGCTCAAACTACGATATGGTCACAAACACTTTCTGTTACCGATCACGGTACATATATTAGGAATAGCTTGTTCCGGTCACCCTGTGACTTACAAGCTAACCTACACAATCACGCATATAAACCATATTAATGATAATACCATGGCCTGTCATCGGTCACAAAGTGACAGTGAAGGTCACACTAAACACAGTACACAATATTCACATAAACCATACTTAAACTTTACTAATCATTCATCCAGAAGATCCACAAAGATTCTAAAGGATCGATGCTAGGTCCGAAGTGAACCTCATCGCCACAACCACAACTATCCAAAAAAAAAATTAAGATAAAATTAAGATACAAAACACAATAACGTACATATGCCATGCACACACCACTATGTGCACGACACACAAACCCCGTAATATTTCACATAATCTTGTGCGCTAGGATGTAGTGAATCCCATGCACACGTGTAAAGACTAGTAAACTACATAGCCGGTAAGCTGGTTTCAAAAGCCCTGTGCTCTAGGAGCAACATAGGTGTTATTACATCGCTCAGTATCGATAAACACATTGCATCGCAATACTTCACAAGAACGCCGTGAAACACACTATGCTAATACATGCCAGGTTGCGGCAACATCGATTGCCGTCCATAGGATAGACGACAGTATTTCTTGCCAACAATACTAAGTAAGCGGCCACCACCCTGCCGTTTATCAAGATCAACGGCTAGAAACCTAGCCGGTAATCTCCCAACGAAGAACTCAGCGTCAACCAATGTTGACGTCGATATCTTCAGTACTCAACACACACAGGATGCACATAACGGCCCCAGGCCGATCACACGAGCAATCTACCCTATAAACAACAGAAAAATGAGGGGAAACACTTCCCCTTACATCTGTATACTATAATCAAACCGAAAAGCAAGATCCAACAGTTGGATTGATCAAACCACCCAATCTCCCGGCATGGTAAACCTTTTCCCCGAAACACCGATTAACAAGCAATCTATGCTAACGGAGCATGACAAGTCAAACAGGAGAAATCAAGGATCCAGTCCCTACCTCTGAAACGCAAATAAACTCCTAAAGAACCTCAATCGCGCTGAAACCCCCGGACTTCCGCGAATACCACCCTCCAGTCCGTCATTCCCCGCCTGATCTGCCGCTGCTGAACGCATCACGGCCTTCCCACGTGCTCCCGTCGACCGCCGGAAGTAGTAAGAGGCACAAGGGTACAGGTGGGAAAAGGAGGGGAGAAGGTGGGGAAAGAAGAAGGCTCGTTGCCCCTAAAAACACACGCCTCAGGTTAATGTCAACCTCTGCGCCGCTAACCAAAACCGCCCCAACTAGGCGTCCACAACGCTCACCGCCAAGTTCACGCAATAGAACCCACTAGAACGAACGATAGACGTCCACATCGATGGACCCCAAGAACATGTTAATGGTAACACCATTGCCGCCAATACACAGTAGACGTCACAACCTGGACGCCAACCCACTGTTGATGTCCAGCGCACTGAACACCAACACAGATCCATAACCAACCCCGGTAAGGATCCAATAAGAAACACACAACACAAGTCGCACTGGTCAGATCTGACCACCCCATACGCTAAACCAGGATCCACGAAGATCGAAAAACACGCGACGTTACATTACTATCACCTAAAAGAAATGTCATCCTCGACATTCAACATAAACCACGGCATGCCGGACTATTACCTAAAAAAAAACAAAACACAAAATCGTATAGAAAACAAAGGATACTCTTCTCTGTATTAGCCTTTCAATTCATCTGCGCAACTGACTCATCTATCCAATTCCATCCTTGCTTTGCTCTTTTCTTTTCTTTCAATTCATTTCACATTATTCTTTTAATCGATCCATTAACTTTCCTTACCTTTCAATTGTTGGCGATTCTACCTTGCCAATGGCACTTTATCTCCTTGGACTAACCTACTTTCACATTTTTTGGGCTGTGTTTGCAACATTTCTTTCTAGGCCATTTCTTTCTGCTCAAATCCTTTCATTTTTCCACTACCTTTGGATGTTCTTTCGTGCTAAACCTTGCTTAATTTCTCGAATTTCTTAATGCCATTCCATTACTCACTTTGTCATTGCTAGCCATTATCCTGCTTATCATTATTAACTACTACCTTATTTTATCCATTCTCATATTTTCAGTTTTCTAATCTGTGGGTTGTAGACCCACCACGCTTCCGTGTGCTACTCTGATCCTGCTGAATATCTGACATAATATTTCATACATTCTGCTTCTACTATTATTCACAATTGCTGCACACACTTTCATAATTGCTTTGATTCCGGCTATATTCATTACAGATTGCTTTACTTGCTCAATCAATATTGAAAACAATATCAAAATTCCAAACTACTTTTTCCAATACTTCAATTCTAATTGTACCACACCCTTTTAAAAATCAAATTCTACCATGCCATTACATTACTAACATACTTTATTTTTCATATTCCTTTTGAATTCAATTTACATTCTCTAGCTGACTAACCACATTATTTCCATCATTTCTCAAAACATCTGCTTTCATTACTGTAACACTTTTTTTTTTAGGGAAGAATTAAACTGCTCAGCTAACTTTACATGCATTAAACTTATTTTAATCGGGTGCCATCTGACTTTAAGCCATTCACTGTTTAACTGATTACATTCTCTCCGTTTTTGTATTTGCCACTTTCAATTTCCATTTAGCCATGCAAACTCTTATTGATCACTTCTCGATCTTTCAGTTATATCTGTTTCACAATCTATCATACTCTTTCTTTTTCCAGATAATAATCTGCCAACTGTATTAACATAATATCTTCTCTGTAAACATTCTTCTCAATTATTGTGCTGCCTAGCTGTTCATCCTATACCACTCATACCGCTATTGTTGTTGTCACACAAGTATTCTTTATTCACAACTGCCAGGCCATAGTTTGGAGCCAATCTCGTTGAATACAATAGCCTACTCCGCCTGATTCTCTATTTCACTTAACCTGGCACCACTTAACTATTTCTTAATTAATTCGCTTCTTTCTATTATGATTCACATAATTCTTATTTTATTCCGTACAGCCTCAATCTCTTTTAAACACAACTTCACCTCTTCTCTTCTCGAATTATACTCAGTTATTAAACAACAGTAACCTTATCTGTAACACTGCATCCGACTCTATATAATTCTCATAAACTACCACTTGCTAGGTCGGTATTTTTCTTGTGCTCAAAAAGTCTAACTATACAGTGATCTTTCATTACCCTTTCTTTACTTAACTAACCACCTCTGCTCAACTCTCTAATTGTCAAGACACCCTTATCATTATCGGACTGTCACAATTCTTTATTCCTCTATGTACCCGTACTTCATCTGAAACCAGTCTGCCTCATTTAATCATTCTCAAGTTGCCAAAGCTCTAATCACATTATTACTCAAGCGCTTCTCATTCCTATTAACACAAATCTCAAACACAATACCTCTGCCAAGGTCTCTTCTGCAACTTATCACACACACCACTATTCTTTGCTGGTAACATTCTATTGAACTGTCACACTAACCCCTCATATTATACTTGTCTCTGTTAACCTTATTCTTTATAGAGCACCATTTGCAAATATCTTTCTGAAATTGCTTTTTACTTTTGCTAACCAACATAACTAACTCCACTGATTCCTTTAATATCTGCCACTGAAACTTTTAAACACAAAATTTCAACTGCACCCTGGCACACTGGTGCAACGACACAACTTATACCACTAACCACTCTATGGCTCAACAACTACTCACAACTGTTAATTTAACAACAGAAACACACGGTTTGCGTGCCAAAAGCTCACATAAAAATCACCTTATAACAATAAAACCGTAGACTTACTACCAGCAGTGGACATTAATCCATGTATTGGGACATTGTAACTTCAATGTCTTTTCATATCTAACTGGACCATGCTCTGATACCAACTGTGACGGCCCTGGATATTTATGCCCATTAAGGCTCCATATCCAGATCCGCCTCCCGCGAACGGACCGAAGTCTCGCAAGGGATAGCTCACACAACTGTCCAGTAAGAATATAAAAGACAACTACACAGTATAAGACACAAGAAAGTACATGTACTCATACCTGCATATAACAATTTACAACTGTCCCATTACATATTACATGTCCAATTAAAAAGTACAACTACCGGGGGCATATCCCGAGGGAGCACAAGCTCACACAACACTAAGTACTACTACACAACTGCTGGTGGTACAAGTTTGACACAACGCCGCTGCAAGCCAACACTCGGCAAGCCCTGAAAAGAACTGTAGGGAGTGAGCCTCAACAAGTCACATGCTCAGTAGGGACCACCCAAGGACCATAAAAACTAACAGAAGGGACCTCAACCTCAATGGGTCTCACTGGCCACACATATAACCAAACCATTTCATGCTCACAACAATTGTATTTAATACTACAATTAAATATAACACATTAACTATTCACAACCTCGAAAGTAAGAGGAAACAATAGGACTAGCTTCACACACACTAGTCCACTTAACAACAGTAACGCCTAGGCCTCAAGCCTCATAGGAAACCACAGTCACAACCAATCATTTAAGCTATAAGCCGCACAAGTAAATCACTGCCTAGGCTATATGCTTCACAGGCAAATCTCAAGTACGTGGGTAACAGGACTGCTAACTAAAAGTTGGCCTTTATACCCAAACCACAATATGTCGGAAATCAGACACAGAATAGCAGAGTTGGCTACAACGGCTAATACTTCATACACGAAAATCATACACAGAAGCTTACTAGAGAAGGGTAAAGCACATTGAGTGGAAGGTCACACCTCACGACCTCCACGAAACACAGTTCCACATCAACACCAGAACAGACTGGTACACGATGTACCACCACAAACCATTACCCACACAGGGTACAGGTACCTATTAACACAAGGTACCAACACGGAAACCACAAGTAAACTAGTTCTGTAACAGGGCACACCATAGCGAGCTAAACACATTTGGTGCGTCAACACTCACCAATCATAACCAAAATTGTGCCACCACTCGGCACACCACAAACCACAACCGTAGTCACAACTATGCCAACACCAGGGCACACCTCGAACGAGTCATCCTCGACTATGAGTCACAACTCACGAACCATGACGAGTAGCAAAGCTCGAATCGGAAAGGAACGACGCCACCCCACGGGAACGAACTACTGGCTGATCAAGCCAGTATCCAACCTAGACAACACAACACAAGAACAACCTCTCAGTCTCGCAGTCACGGACGAAAGGACCAACTGCCGCTCCATGAGAACAGGTCAAACAACTATGGAGACCAACCAACACCACACCTGCACCACAGCTGCAGGTCCATGCCTGGAACCTCTAGGGTCTCTGGCCGGAGCACCCTAAAGTGAGGCACTGGAAAACAGGACTAGTTGGGACCAGTTGTCGACTACTGGTGTCCATACCCCCAACTACGAGCGCGCTACAAGCGACTGCACACCCACAAACAAGCCGCTGCCCTACTGTCGTCTTTCCCTCAGTCGGACGTACACTCAAACACAGGAGTGAGGGTGTCCACGAAGACGACACAGACCTCGACGGTACCACACTGTACCGGGACAACCCCGAGCACAATAAACATATGTGCCGGATCACAAAGAACCTGGGGTACCCGACTAGAGAGGCATTCTGAATAGGCGCCGGACCACCACACTCAGCAAGCTCAAACTACGATATGGTCACAAACCTATCTGTTACCGATCACGGTACATATATTAGGAATAGCTTGTTTCCGGTCACCCTATGACTTACAAGCTAACCTACACATCACGCATATAAACCATATTAATGATAATACCATGGCCTGTCATCGGTCACAAAGTGACAGTGAGTCACCTACACACACAACAATACACAATATTCACATAATAACCATACTTAAACTTTACTAATCATTCATCGAGAAGAATCTACAAAAGATTCTAAAGGATCGAGGCTAGGTTCAGAAGTGAACCTCATCGCCACAATACCACGAACTAATCATAATAATTAAGATACATAAGCACAATAACGTACGATATGCCATGCACACACCAACTAGTGCACGACACCAAACCCCGTAATATTTCACATAAATCTTGTGCGCTAGGATGTAGTGAATCCCATGCACACGTGTAAAGAACTAGTAAACTACATAGCCGGTAAGCTGGTTTCAAAAGCCCTGTGCTCTAGGAGCACCATAGGTGTTATTACATCGCTCAGTATCGATAAACACATTGCATCGCAATACTTTCAACAAGACTGCCGTGAAACACACTATGCTAATACATGCACAGGTTGGCGGCAACATCGATTGCCGTCCATAGGATATAGACGACAGTATTTCTTGCCAACAATACTAAGTAAGCGGCCACCACCCTGCCGTTTAATCAAGATCAACGGCTAGAAACCTAGCCGGTATCTCCCAACGAAGAACTCAGCGTCAACCAATGTTGACGTCGATATCTTCAGTACTCAACACACACAGGATGCACATAACGGCCCCAGGCCGATCACACGAGCAATCTAGCCCTATAACAACAGAAAATGAGGGGAAACACTTCCCCTTACATCTATACTATAATCAAACCGGAAAAGCAAGATCCAACAGTTGGATTGATCAAACCACCCAATCTCCCGGCATGGTAACCTTTTCCCGAAACACGATTAACAGCAATCTATGCTAACGGAGCATGACAAGTCAAACAGGAGAAATCAAGGGATCCAGTCCCTACCTCTGAATCGCAAATAAACTCCTAAAGAACCTCAAATCGCGCCGAAACCCCAGGAGCTTCCCGCAAATACTGCCCTCCAGTTCGTCATTCCCCGCCTGATCTGCCGCTGCTGCGCGCATCACGGCCTCCCACGTGCTCCCGTCGACCGCCGGAAGTAGTGAAGAGGCACAAGGGTACAGGTGGGGAATAGGAGGGAGAAGGTGGGAAAGAAGAAGGCTCGGGTTGCCCCTAAAACACAGGCGCCTCAGGTTAACTTCAACCTCTGCGCCACTAACCAAATCGCCTCAACTAGGCGTCCACAACGCTCGCCGCCAAGTTCATGCAATAGAACCCACTAGAACGAACGATAGACGTCCACATCGATGGATGCCAAGAACATGTTAACGGTAACACCATTGCCGCCAACACACAGTAAACGTCACAAACCTGGACTCCAACCCACTGTTGATGTCCAGCGCACTGAACACTAACACAGATCTATAACCAACCCCGGTAAGGATCCAATAAGAACACACAACACAAGTCACACTGGTCAAGATGTGACCACCCCATACGCTAAACCGAGGATCCACGAAGATCCAAAAAATCGCGACGTTACATTAGAGGTGGTTACCACAGTCTTTGACTTGAAGAACTCTTAGTGTGCTTCCCTTTTGCACACGGTCTGCAGATTCTATCCAATTTATTGCTGACCTTTGGCAGACCTTCCACAAGGCTTCTCTTTCTGAGCTTGTTCATGCCGTCCAAACTGCAGTGGCCCAATCTTCTGTGCCACAGCTCAGTTGACTGCTCTTTGTTGGCTGCTAAACAGATGTCTTGGTCCTTGAGTTCTTCAAGATAGAGCACATACAGATTCTTTTCTCTGTTGGCTTCGAAGATTACTACTGCTCCATCCTTCAAGATACTGCACTTGGATTCTTGAAACTTAATCTGATGGCCTTTGTCATAAAGCTGACTGATGCTTATGAGGTTGTGCTTCAGACCTTTTACACAAAGAACATCTTCTATTATTGTTTTCCTTAACTGCCAAAAATCCAGTACCAATAACAGTCCCTTTGCCATTGTCTCCATAGGTGATTGTTCCTTCTTCAGCTTCTAGATGAGAAAGTAATCTTCTATTTCCTGACATGTGTCTTGAACACCCACTATCCAAATACCATTTGGATGCTCGAAGATTTCTCTGAAATAAAAACATTAAACTTTAGGTACCCAAGTTCTTTTGGGTCCTGGTTGGTTAGTATCATCATTTTCCTTTTGATTATCCACCTTTTATATTTAGTTGGACATGTAGTCTTGTTGTGACCTAATTTGTTGCAGTGACTGCAGCATGTTGTTCTAGTTACTTTTCAAGATATTTAAGGTGAGCTTTGTATGCTATGTCTTGTTCAGGTACAAATTTTGGAGTTGGATATGTCTTAGGATATACTGTTGTGTCTTCATTATCTGGGGGCGTATAGCCTAGACCATGTTTCCTTTTTCCTGACCGTCTAGCACCTTTTAGTATTAGAGAATTCTTACCATTAGTGAATTTTTCTAAGGTATTTGATAGTTTATCATTTTCTTCTGTTAAAATTTTGATTTCATTTTTTTAGTTATCTGAACCTTCTTGTTTTTCTAATTTTTTTATTTGTTCATTTTATCTTTTAGATTTTCGCATAGCAATTCATTTCTTCTTTTGAGTTCATTAAGTTGCTTTTCTAGTTGTTCATTTTCTGATTTTAAGTCTGAATTGGTATTCTCTAGACATGTAACATTTTTTTTACTAGCTTTTAGTAATTTAGATATTTCTCTATATTTATCATATCATTAATTAAACGTCTTCTAAGTTATCTGAATCAGAATCATTGCAGGAATCAAAGGATGAGTCAGAGGTTACCTTTTCTATGACGTCTGCCATGAAGGTTAGGTTAGCCTTTTCTTCTTCCTCTCTGGTTGAACTTGACTCGTTGTCTGAGTCACTGATGTTGTCCCAAGCTGCTGCCATGGCTTTCTTCTTATGTCTTCTGAACTTCTTGAACTGTCCTTCTTCTGAATTCAGTTTTCTTAAGTTTTGGACACTCTGCCCTGATGTGTCCTGGCTTCTTACACTCATAACATAACGGCTCAGCCTTCTTCTGCTCTTTTCCTTCTGACTTCTTGAACTCTTTGTGTTTCTTAAAATGCCTTCTACCGGATTGGAACTTCTTCTTCTTTGCTAGAATCCGTTGCAGTCTTCTGGACAGCATTGCTTCTCATCATCACTATCCTTGCTGCTCTCACTATTGTCTAATGATTCTTCTGATGAATCTTCGTCGGCCTTGAGTGCATTTGAGTGCTTCTTCCTGCTAGAGGACTCTCCTAATCTCTCTATATTAATCTCATGGGCCTAAGGGACCCAATGAGTTTTTCCAGAGACATTCTTTTAGATCGTTTGCCTCCTCAATGGCTGTTACTTTGGGAGTCCATGTAGAGGGTAGAGATCTAAGGATCTTTCTGACCATATCTCCCATTTCATAAGTCTTCCCTAATCCAGTCAACCCATTTGTAATGTCTGTGAATCGACTGAACATCTGGGTTATAGATTCTCCTGGCTACATCTGGAACCTTTCATATTGAGTTACCAGAATGTCAATCCTGGTTCCTTGACCTTGTCGTGCCTTCATAAGTGATTCTCAATTTTCCCACATCTCCATTGTGGATTTACAGGCTGACACTCTATTGAATTCTTTCTTGCTGAGAGCACAGCACAAAATGCTTTTAGCCTTACAGTTTAAAGAAATCTTCTTTCTGTCATCATCTGTCCAATTAGCCTTTTCGTTGGTGACTAGGAGATCGCCTTCTTCAACTATGGACCATATCTGGTAGTCATTACCTTGTAGAAAGAACTCCATTCTTGTTTTCCAGTAAGCATAGCCTTCTCCATCGAACAATGGTGGTCAGTTGACAGACTGACCTTCATTGTGACTTTGGGCTGCCATGGATCTTTACTCTTCAGATCGTTGGATCTTCTTTTTTGTCGAAGAGACTCGCTCTGATACCACTTGTTGCCCCAGTTGACGAGCCCAGAGGGGGGGGGTGAATGGGTCTTTAAAAATTTATTTACTTAATACTTGTACTTAAAACATGCATACAAAAATATTCTTCGATGAAGGTTAGTGTAAACAACAAACACACAAAAGCAATCACACGACGCAAGGAATTATCCTGGTTCGGACCTCCTCTCCTTAGAAGTCCTACGTCCAGTCCCTGAGCAACATCCTGGTTCGGACCTCCTCTCCTTAGAAGTCCTACGTCCAGTCCCTGAGCAACAACTCAGGATTTCCATCCTAGGGTATAGTCCCCCTATGGACACTACAGCCCCCAGCCACAGCTGGTCTTACCTTCACACGAAGGGAACTACACACCCTGGATCCCACCAGGTCTTCCTTCACACGAAGGGAACTACACACCCTATCCCACCAGTCTTCCTTCACAACTGAAGGGAAACAGGCACAGCAATAATGAAAAAGAGATCAGCCCCTAGATCAAGGTTTACAAGCCAAGATCTGAAGCAAATAGAACTGAGAGCACAAGTCTAAACAATGCCACACTCTCAGAACTTCACCCGGCTCTCTTAGGATTTGAATCACAGCGCAGAGAGCAAGAGCTATGAACTGATGGGAATGAGCTAGGCTCTTTTCTGGAGAACCTCGCAGAGAATTTGAACTCAGTTGCTTGGAAGCGATGTCTCTAAAAAGTTGTCTTCTTTGGAGTTTCACTCTTGCTTATATAATCTCTTGTTTGAAATTTAATGTTGAGAAGTCCGTTGTCTCTACGCTTTGCTTACATTAGACTGCTTGACACTTGAAGCTTCCAAACAGTCTTTTATCCATTTGTGCCGCAAAGAGATGGATCTTCTGGCATCTATATGGGTCCAACGTTGTATGACAGAATGTCTTCAGGGACCTGCACACATTTTCAAGCTTACATAGTAGACAACTTGGTTGTCTCTTGTTGTCAGTTAACGTTAGGGCAAGATTCATTGAAATAGTATGCCATTTTACTGTATCTAAAAATGCATACAGAGTACGCACGATAATGACGATATCGTCTGCATGCATGCAGAGATACGTCCATTCTTCATTAAATGCCCAGATGTCAGAAGATATGTGCGAAGACTTTGACGATTCCATGCTCTTAAATATCAAGGCGTTATAACATAAATCGATGCATTCATACTACTTATGATCGTTATGCACTAACCGCCAACATCGTTGTAACTTAGTGTCAAATCGTTATGTTTTCTACAAAAGAATCATTAATCAAGACGATATAATCAAATCGTTATGAGTTACAAGAAAATCGTTGTGATTGATAAAGAGATCGTTGTAGAAGGCAATCGTTGTGTTCATTAAGGAAATCGTTATGAACACTTAGAAATCATTGCACAAGCAAACATCTTATGATTACTAAAGAAGTCGATGTGCGAAGCAATTGTTATGATTACTAAAGAAGTCGATGCACGAAGCAAATCATTATTATTACTAAAGAAGTCGATGTGTGAAGCAAATTGTTATGATTACCAAAGAAGTCGATGTCGCAGCAAATCGTTATGACGTCTTAAGGAATCGTGTGATGAGAAAATCGTTACGACGACTTACTAATCGTTGCGATGACCAATCGTTACGATGACTAAAGGATCGTTGCGATGAGCAAATCATTAACGATGACAAAGGAATCGTGCGATGAGCAATCGTATACTGACTGAAGGAATCGTTGCGATGAGCAAATCGTTACGATGACTAAAGGAATCGTTGCGATGAAGCAAATCGTTACGACGACTTAAGGAATCATTGCGATGAGCAAATCGTTACGACGACTAAAGAATCGTTGCGATGGGCAAATCGTTATGATGACTAAAGGAATCGTTGCGATGAGCAAATCATTACGATGACTAAAGGAATCGTTTGCGATGAGCAAATTGTTACGATGACTTAAGGAATCGTTGCGATGAGCAAATCGTTACAGGAACGATTTTTTTAAATCTAAATGATGTCAAAGGAAAGTCGATGTGGACTTAGAGAAATTTCATGCTGAACTTAATATTACTTCAGAAGGTAATACTTACCAAATTTGCTTGATTTTCCTATTAGTTTCCTGTGCTCAGACTTATGGAATATTTGTTAGTATCTTTGACATGGTTTTGTTAATCACCAAAATAAATATATAATTAGTACTAATTACATGGGACAGACTGATCATCAAACGTGACGAGGGTGCCTGTCGCGATTCATGTCACGACGGGGTGGCAGGGTGCGTTGGCAGTCCGTCGTGACGGGCTAACTGGCACGTTCAGGTAGCGACGGGGATCTGGGTGAGACAGTTGAAAGCGGCCAGCCTAGCCAAGTTCGGGTGGGAACGCGACGGCGCGGGCCGTCACGTTCAGATCGCGACAGTCTGACTGACTGCGACCCCTCTGAGGTCGCGACGGTCGAGCCGTCGTGACTTCAGAGGTGCGGCCCAACCCAGAAAGGGGTTTTTTTCCCTTTTTGTGTTCGATCCTTCCCTCCTATGCATGACACTGAGCTCTTCAAAAATCCATATAAAATCGCACGATGATCAAAAATCATGATTCCAATTTTAATCGAAGAGGACATGGAGATCTAACAGTGGACATGTTTATTAGAAAACAAATATGGGTAAGGCATGCTTTGAATATGTTGATCTTCGATAACCTAAACATGTACGTCGAGAAACATTGATTTAATTAGCAATGAATACAAGATAGAAATTAGGGAAAATAGGGGCGTTTGAAAGCTAGGATCCATGTAGTATTATGAGAATTATTTCAGGACGCATGAGATCATGTACCAACCGAGGATTGAACACAAACATGATGGTTCGGGCACACATGTTAATAGAATTTTGGTCATTTAATTCACCTAATGGAAGAACGAAATAGAGAGAAACAGAGGGCTTTTGAAGAGGATCATGAAGACTTCCTAGGGTAATTTTTAACACAGTTTAAGCTTGAGAGATTGCCTACCTTTTCTTGCTGTTAGAAAATCCTAGGGTTGAAGACGAGGTAGAAGATGAATCTCCTTGCTCCAAGCTCCTTCCTTCTTTCTCCCTCATCCTCAGCTCCTCTCTTCGTCACCAACTCCCACAATCGTTCTATGGGGTATAGGGCGAATTGGGGGTGTTTATTTGGTTTAAGAGTCCCAACTTTCTTAAAACTCCTCTTCTCTTCAAACTCTTATTTTCTTTATTATCTCCTTATTTCTTGCATTATCCCCACCTAATAGGATAGATGAGAGGTCTAATTTTGGGGTAATGGTTAGGATGGGATGAGGAGTCTTATTTAGGATGATTACATCTCATTTAGTCTTTATCTTACCCTTTTCTATTTATTACTATTTTAGGTACGAATTTAGCCTAATTACTTCTCATCTCATGATGGACTCTTCATATTTGGGCCCAACAATTCATGTTAGGACCATTAGTAAACCCATTACTAATTTAACTTATGGGTATTGATTTAATTCTATTTATTCCCCCTTTATTCTTTTTTAAATCTATTTATCGCACTTATTCAATCAATTTCTTATTTTAATTCATTTAATTTATTTTAGGTCAATATTCTAATCTTCATCATTTTGGCTCTTACTCTTGACCCAATAACTCATGTGAGCTTATTGTACAACCCATGTACTTACTTTACTTAATGGATTTTTAATTTCCTTTTATTAGAGAATTTTAGTCATGAGCCAGATTTGTCCATTGGTCCAAGTATCATAATGGGCTACAATCCATATTATTTAAAGTCTACCCACGATATATTTTAATTTATATCCACTTTGGCTCATAAAATAATGGGTTTTTTGACTTCTTACCAATTATGCTAATAAGTCGCATAATTCTAAACTTAGTCTAAACAATTTTTCTATGCCTATATTTCCTGATAGGTCATTAGAGAACATTATTTAAAGTATAACTATTATATTTTACGAAATTTTTATAGGGTTTATACGCATGCAGAATGAGTGTACTATTTTAACTATTTGAATTTATAATAGATAAAATTTTAATTTATCTATAATTTTTAATTAAGGAATTTTTCGGGGTACTACACACAGCACCTTTGATAGGTCCAAGGAAGCTTTGGCCCATCTTGGATACTGAAAGGAGCGACATCCACCTTCTTCAGTGCTCGCAGACCCAAGTAGAAATCCCCACTCCGGGAGCCACTCCCCCTCTTCCAACCAATAAAGAAGAGCCAATCGGTCCCCCCCCTTGTTGTTCAAAAGTTCAAAGGGGAGAAGTTGATCTACATCCTGTTCGAACAATGCTGGTGTACATAATGCCATACCCGAACTGCGAAGACGACGCCAGCTGAAATGGTTTTCAGAACAATCCGCCGAAGCCTAGACCCCCCGCTTTTGGCATATGATGCGGAAGACAAAGATCGTCCACCACAAGTTTGGTGTCAACTGACAGGAGCGATCTTCCAGGCGTTGAGTAGATCCTTGGCGATCTCTGGCACCGTGGGTGGAACCTTGCCTTCAGAAGGTCCAGGGTGAGCATGAACCACCAGACTTGTCCGTCAGATATGTCTGGTCCTCTCGCATCAGCACCACCTCGTATTCCTCTTCGATGTGGAATCACTCGCGGAGGCCCTCAAAACATCGCTATTTCTAGCCCTTCATCCTTGCCAATGTCGTCCTCTTGTCTCTGCAATGTCCTTCCCTTCCCTCTGTGCCATCGGTACCAGAGTAGGAGAAGAAGGTGAACAGAGAGCTACGAAGGAGAAGGATGAGAAAGGTAGTAGCAGCGAATGGGAAGGAAATGTTTGAGGCAGAGAACATAAGATGCTCCCACTTCTTTCCCTTCCGTTTATGAGGAGAAGAGGCGCGAAATTTGAAGAACCAAATGGAAGTTTGCCCGCTCGAACGGCCTGCTCAAGTTCCCTAGTCACTTCATCTCTTCTGCCATCATGAAATGAGAACTGCGAAGATGTCCTAATGGGGTCCATAACAGTTGTACACCCATTACAGCCACCATCACATTTAATGCAAAGGATGACTCTGAGTGGTCATTCCCCTCTCAGTGCTCATGTCACATTCGAGCAACTTGAGAGGGTAGGCCAAGTGTAGAGACATTTCTAGCCTTCTAGGCCTATAGGCCCATCATAACCCATCAAAGATTCAGAGTAACAGCTACTCAGCCATGTGTCCTAGGACACCGAACAAGTTCCGCTCCTGGCAGCCTTCGGACAATCCCGAGCTTGACCGCTCGAATACCGAACAACAAGAGCCACCCGAACACTGGGTCACCTCACCGAGCAAGTCCACGGTTTCTAGTTTGGTACCTACATAAGAAATCATGATGAGCGACCCTTAGCATCCTCACACATTCATGGGACGCACGGCATGCCCTCCTATACCTAGAGCAGCCCCAACTTGAAATCCCTGATACGTCTTAAGCACACAAACCCCTTGGGAATTCAACAGTCACAACCTTTGAATATCATACCATGAGAACAAGCATGGCCTCTTCAGGTTCTAGGCCTATATAAGGACGCAACCTTCATGCAAAGGTACGGAAGTTCACCCTTCACAATTGCCCCGCGAAGAACACACACCAAAAGAACCCCCTCGCTCTACTCTATATTCATTAGTCATCCCTATTTAGCCATCGAGGGTTCTCCCGATCCATCGACTGGGTTCTTCTGACGTCATCTGATCTTGCAAGTCATTATCCGCACCGGCTACAGTCCTCTTCTCGTTCTTAGCAAGAACATGTTCGGCCTATTACCAACTAGTGAAAACACCCCTAACCATATTGTGTAAGCAAGCCTAATATCAAACATACCTTATATGTTTGAGTAACCAAGAACTAATGACAAACAAAAGAGGAAGAGATGACAAACAAGAGAGGAGAGATGTGTGTTGGGTGTTTATGCCCCTGCCCCTGTGGGAATCCCAAGCCCCCATATATAAATGATTTGGCCTCTAAAAAGGCTATATACAGTTACACAGAAGAAGGCAAATGACTATGTGTACACCCCATAATCGAAAATAAATCAGAGACAATCACATCCCAAAACAAGGAAATACAGTGTACAAAAATATTGCTGATTTGGTGAGATTTTGTCAAAACTTTCATAATTTAGAACTCCGACAGGTTAGGCCCGTGGTGCCCGTTGGTTCATTGATGTGAACGCGACGGAGGTGTAGGTTCGCATTCTGAATGCTCAGTAGTGGGGGTCGCGTTCTGGTTGCCGGCCGCTGGGGTCGACGTCTGCATGTGCCCGTGTGTCGCGCATGAGTGGAGCTTGCTGACGTCAAGATTGGGAAGTGACGCCCTAGTCCTCGCGATCAGGTCGCACGGGAAGGTACGTCGCGATTCTAACCGTGTGTTCAGTTTTTAAGAAGGTTGGCCGAACAGAGCTTTCACAAGCTCTGCTCGACCAGGGAGGAGCTGCTGCGGGCGATTCGGCGTTCCGGCGTGGTGTTCGACGCGCTCTCGATGCGAGGACTTCGCGAGGAGTGGGGAAACGTTGCGCCATGCATGGATTGTGCGTTCTTAGTGAAGGTAGGATTTCTACCATGATTTGTTGCGTAGATTGCATATTTGCTTGTTTACTGCTTTAAAAACAGTAGATACCATGTCTAGGAGGTGAAATGAGCATGAAACTGGGTTGAAACGGGATTTCGGGTGGTTTGCATGGAAGATCCGGAGATGGTTCCTGGATTAGGGTTTTTCGCGTGAGAAGGCGACGGACCCTGCTGTCGTGCAGATTGCAACAGGTCGACCCGTCGCGACAGGATTTTTATCGCGACATATCGTGGCGTCGCGATTAGAAGGCAGCCATGCCCTCTGTCGCGATCACAGCCGAGGATTTTGCTTTGCATGCTTTTCGTATTATGGATATACGATTATCGATGTTTAACATGCATGGTTTTCTGTAAGAGGTGCATTGACACTCGTGAAACTCTATGAGCAGGTTGCCCACATGGTTAGTAGGTGGTTTACATATTCGGTATGGTGTTATCGTGGTGTGAGGTGCTTTGCACCTATAACACCTCTAAACATGACATATAATAGTGTGTGGTGTGTGTGTTTTACGTGGTTTGAAGATGTGCTGGCACATACTCCTTGTGGTGGTGTTTCGCGTGTGTAGGTGGGTGTGTGTGCATGGCACATGCACTGGTTGTCGTGGTGACTAGGCATGATGGTCCAGTATGACCTAGCCTCAGTCCTGTAGCATCCTTCGTGGACTCATCGTTTAATTAACTGTATTACAAGTAAGGTTAAGAGTTAACGTATAGTTAGTGTATATGGTATGTATGTGGCAAGGAGGTCATGTGATGACTAATGATACGCCAGTTTGTAAATGATTATCGTAGTTTATATGCTATTGGTGTGAGGTGGTTTGTAGATCACAGGGTGACCGAGGTTAAGCTATTCTTGATATTTGTACTGTGATTTGTAATAAAGAATATAAGTATATATATACGTGGTTTGTGCATGCTGAGTTTGGTGGTTCGGCGCCTATTCCGGAATGCCTCTTTAGTTGGAAGCCCCAGGTTTTGTGTGCCAGGCACCTGTGTGTGCTCGGGGCTTGTCCCGGTGCAGTGGTACCGTCGAGGTCTTGTCGTCTTCCTGGACACCCTCACTCCGGGAGAGGTTGATCCGGCTGAGGGAAAGACGGCAGTGGGACAGTGACTGTGAGAGTTTGCGTTTAGTCACTTGTAGCGCGCTCGTAGCTGGGGGTTACGGACACAGTAGGCATACTGGGCCCTGGCTAGTCCTGTTACCAGTGCCTCACTTTAGAGAGCTCAGGCCAGAGTCTCTAAAGGTGCCAGGCATGGGCCTGCAGGGTGTGTGACCTGTAGGTTGTGGTGGTTTGGTTGGTCTCCACAGTTCTTTGACTTTACTTGTGTTGTGGAGCTGCAGTTGGACCTTACGTCCATGACTGTGAGACTAGAGGTAGTTCTTGTGTTGTGTTGTCCGGGTTGGATACTGGCGTCATGAACCAGTAGTCTGTCCCGTGTGGTGGCATCGTACTTTCCGACTCGTGCTTTGCTATTGGCTATAGCGTGTGTTAGTTGTGTTTTACCCGTTAAGGTGTGCCATGGTGTTGGCACGGTTATTATTGTGGTTAGTGAGCGGAGACTCACTAGATGTGGTTTGACTGGTTGTGGTGTGCCCTAGTGGTGGCACAGTTGTGTTTGAGTTCCAGTGGTGGTACCTCGTGGTGGTAGGTACTTGTACCTTTTGTAGGTACTGGTTTCTCGTAGTACGCTGAGTACTAGCCTTTTCAGGTGGTGAAGTGGAGGTCATGCAGTGAGACCTTCCACTTGTTGTGTTTTACCCTTCCTTGGGTAAGTTTCCAAATATGATTGGCATCGTGATAGCCAGTCCTTTTTCTTAAATGTGACATACGATACATTGTAATTTAAGGGTATAAAGGATTAGCTCCTGGTTAGCAATCCTGTTACCCATATGTTTAGAGGCTTGCCAGTGAAGCTAGTAGCTTAGGCAATGCTTTGCCTGTGTGGCTTACAGCTTTAGGCCAGTGGTGTGCCTGTGAGGCTTGTGGTGCTGTTGTCTCTTCATCTTTCTGAAATTTGCAGCAACTAAGTTAATTATGTTTAGTATTGTTAATTATGCTTTGCTGCGAACATGATATGGTGTGGCTTCCGGTGTTGCCATTAGACCTGTTGAGATTGAGGTTCTCCTGCGTTGTGTGTGGTTTTAGGTGGTTCCCTACTGAGCCAGTGACTTGTTGAGGCTCACTCCCTTACAGTTCTTTTCAGGGTTTACCGTTGATGTCGCTTGAGGAGGTGTATGTGACAGACTTGTACCACCAGCAGTAGTGTTAGTACAGTTTTATAGCTTGTGCTCCCTCGGGGTATGCCCCAAGTAGTTGTACTCTTTTTAATTTGGACATGTAATAATGTAATGGGACAGTTTAAATTGTATAGTAGATATGAGCACATATCTTTTCTTGTGTCTCTTACTGTTGTGGTTTGTCTTTTATATTCTTTCTGGACACGCGTACGAGCTATCCCTTGCGAGACTTCGGTCCGTTCGCGGGAGACGGATCTGGATATGGACCCTTATTGGGTATAAATATCCAGGGCCATTACACTCCCCCTCAAATTGATGCGGTAAGTCCTGGAGCATCAATTTGCTACTAAGAAACTGATGTCGATCAAGGCTGAATGCCTTCGTGAAGATGTCGGCAATCTGATCCTTAGAAGGCAAGTGTGGAAGAGTAATAATATTGCGTTGAAGCTCATCTCGAATATAGTGACAGTCTATTTCAATATGCTTCGTGCGCTCGTGATAGACTGGATTCTCAGCAATGCGAATGGCACTCATATTATCTGCATGGATTGGAGTAGGCCTTGTGCAAGGAAACCCCAATTCTAACATGAACCACGCAACCAAGTAACTTTAGAACAAGCAGCGGACATGGCATGGTATTCAACCTCAGTGGACGAGCGGGAAACCCTATCTTGCTTCTTGCATTTCCATGAGATCAAACTTTTACCCAAGAAAACACACCAGCCCATAATAGAGCGCCTTGTATTTGGACAAGTAGCCCAATCAGCATCAACATATGCAGATAAAGAAAGAGATGTTTCTGTTGGGAAAAATAAACCTCGAGTAGTACTGCCTTTGAGATATCGTATAATACGATGCACTTCCGCAAGATGAGTATGTCGAGGTTTGGTCATAAATTGACTGACATTGTTCATAGCATATGCAATGTCCGGTCGAGTAAAGTTGAGATAAATTGAGGCTACCAACAAGTTTACGATAATGTGTACGATCATCAAGTAAGTTGCCTTCCTCACTTTGGAGCTTGAGATTGACTTCCATAGGTGTCTCAACTGGAGATTTTTGCTGTAACTGAGCAAGGTAAATTAGATCATTTATGTACTTATGCTGATTCAGGTGGATGCCATGTGGTGTGTAGTGTTCCTCAATACCTAGAAAATAATTGAGACAACCAAGATCTTTCATCTGGAAGGCCTTCCGTAAGTCTTTTTAATATGTTGGATCCCAAATCATTATCTCCTGTCACTAGGATATCATCAACATACACAAAAAGTACTGTTAAACCACGAGCAGATCGTTGTAGGAAAAGAGAGGATCATGTTGACTCTGCTAAAAGCCAGCTTGTTGATTGTGCTATGTAGTTTAGTGAACCATGCCTGTGGTGATTCTTTGAGACCATAAAGAGATCTCCTTAGTTGGAAAATCAAATTTGGCGAAGACAAAGTAAGTCCGAGGGGTGGTTTCATGAAAACTTCTTCAACTAATCTCCATTTAAAAAGCATTACTAACATCCATCTGAAAGACAGACCATGTTTTTTAATGCATCCAAAGCAATCAATAGTCATATGTGGTCATTTTTGCGACAGGTGCAAAGGTGTCTTGATAATCAATGCCATATTCTTGGTGATTCCCCAAAGCCACTAATCGGCTTTGTATCTTTCTAATGACCCATCGGACTTTTTCATTTGCTTGTAAACCCATTTACAGCCAATGGGTTTAATACTTTGAGGACAAGGCACAAGGTCCCATGTATTGGTTTTGGCCAAAGCATCCAACTCCTCTGTCATAGCCATCCGCCAACACTCTTGTTTTAACTGCCTGAGATATGACTTAGGAATGGGAATGGTGGATAACGTGGAAAGAAAGGATGCCTGGTTAGAAAGGGAAGAAGAGCGATAGCGGGCAGGGGGGTAAGAAATGCGAGAAGATCGTCGAACAGCAATAGGTATAGAATCAGACACTGATTAAGTGCAGCAGGAAGGGAGACTATTTTGGAGTGGCCAGTAGCCTTAAAGCTGGTAAGATCCCATTAATAAGACTTCTGGTTCTCTAAGTGGAAGTCGGCGCTTGTAGACTTGCCCTGCCTTGAATTTTCCTGAAGATACACCTCTCAAGTTGTATCAATAAAGGAAAGGGCAGATGATAGTTTAGGAGACAAAGAGGATGGTGAGAGTAGAAGAAGTGGTGATCAAAGAAAATGACATTACGGGAGACCCAAATGTGTTTCTTCTCTGGATCATAGCAACGAAACCCTTTTTGGTTCACTGCATAACCCAAGAATACACATCGAGCAGCTTGAGCTGAAACTT